>OX485809.1:19610143-20078910 GCA_950295325.1 Polytrichum commune
CATTACTCGTATACCCACAAGTCCAAACTTACCTCATATCAGATTGCACTTGTAACCCACATATCTAACCTCACATCAGTTTGACCTTAATACTACCATATCTAGACCTAACATTAGATTGCACTTCAAACACACATGTTTGGTGTCAAATCAGAGTACCCTTATACCAAATAAATCTAGATTTCCATATCAAATATCATTGTAGGGTTTACAGTTTGAATACCACAAATTGTGTCTCGGCACTGAGACACTCAAACTCGGCCCTGGAATTTCAAATATTTCTAAGCTTACATCAAATCACCCTTATACCCACAAGTCCAAACTTACCTCATATCAGATTGCACTTGTAAGCCACATATCTAACCTCACATCAGTTTGACCTTAATACTAGCATATCTAGACCTAACATTAGATTGCACTTCAAATACACATGTTTGGTGTCAAATCAGAGTACCCTTATACCAAACAAATCTAGATTTCCATATCAAATATCATTGTAGGGTTTACAGTTTGAATACCAAAAATTGTGTCTCGGCACCGAGACACTCAAACTCGGCCCTGGAATTTCAAAAATATCTAAGCTTACATCAAATCACCCTTATACCCACAAGTCCAAACTAACCTCATATCATATTGCACTTGTAACCCACATATCTAACCTCACATCAGTTTGACCTTAATACTAGCATATCTAGACCTAACATTAGATTGCACTTCAAACACACATGTTTGGTGTCAAATCAGAGTACCCTTATACCAAATAAATCTAGATTTCCATATCAAATATCATTGTAGGGTTTACAGTTTGAATACCAAAAATTGTGTCTCGGCACCGAGACACTCAAACTCGGCCCTGGAATTTCAAATATTTCTAAGCTTACATCAAATCACCCTTATACCCACAAGTCCAAACTTACCTCATATCAAATTGCACTTGTAACCCACATATCTAACCTCACATCAGTTTGACCTTAATACTAGCATATCTAGACGTAACATTACATTGCACTTCAAACACACATGTTTGGTGTCAAATCAGAGTACCCTTATACCAAATAAATCTAGATTTCCATATCTAATATCATTGTAGGGTTTACAGTTTGAATACCACAAATTGTGTCTCGGCACCGAGACACTCAAACTCGGCCCTGGAATTTCAAATATTTCTAAGCTTACATCAAATCACCCTTATACCCACAAGTCCAAACTTACCTCATATCAGATTGCACTTGTAACCCACATATCTAACCTCACATCAGTTTGACCTTAATACTACCATATCTAGACCTAACATTAGATTGCACTTCAAACACACATGTTTGGTGTCAAATCAGAGTACCCTTATACCAAATAAATCTAGATTTCCATATCTAATATCATTGTAGGGTTTACAGTTTGAATACCACAAATTGTGTCTCGGCACTGAGACACTCAAACTCGGCCCTGGAATTTCAAATATTTCTAAGCTTACATCAAATCACCCTTATACCCACAAGTCCAAACTTACCTCATATCAGATTGCACTTGTAACCCACATATCTAACCTCACATCAATTTGACCTTAATACTAGCATATCTAGACCTAACATTAGATTGCACTTCAAACACACATGTTTGGTGTCAAATCAGAGTACCCTTATACCAAATAAATCTAGATTTCCATATCAAATATCATTGTAGGGTTTACAGTTTGAATACCAAAAATTGTGTCTCGGCACCGAGACAATCAAACTCGGCCGTGGAATTTCAAATATTTCTAAGCTTACATCAAATCACCCTTATACCCACAAGTCCAAACTAACGTGATATCAGATTGCACTTGTAACCCACATATCTAACCTCACATCAGTTTGACCTTAATACTAGCATATCTAGACCTAACATTAGATTGCACTTCAAATACACATGTTTGGTGTCAAATCAGAGTACCCTTATACCAAATAAATCTAGATTTCCATATCAAATATCATTGTAGGGTTTACAGTTTGAATACCAAAAATTGTGTCTCGGCACCGAGACACTCAAACTCGGCTGTGGAATTTCTAAAATATCTAAGCTTACATCAAATCACCCTTATACCCACAAGTCCAAACTAACCTCATATCATATTGCACTTGTAACCCACATATCTAACCTCACATCAGTTTGACCTTAATACTAGCATATCTACACCTAACATTAGATTGCACTTCAAACACACATGTTTGGTGTCAAATCAGAGTACCCTTATACCAAATAAATCTAGATTTCCATATCAAATATCATTGTAGGGTTTACAGTTTGAATACCACAAATTGTGTCTCGGGACTGAGACACTCAAACTCGGCCCTGGAATTTCAAATATATCTAAGCTTACATCAAATCACCCTTATACCCACAAGTCCAAACTTACCTCATATCAGATTGCACTTGTAACCCACATATCTAACCTCACATCAGTTTGACCTTAATACTAGCATATCTAGACCTAACATTAGATTGCACTTCAAACACACATGTTTGGTGTCAAATCAGAGTACCCTTATACCAAATAAATCTAGATTTCCATATCAAATATCATTGTAGGGTTTAGAGTTTGAATACCACAAATTGTGTCTCGGCACCGAGACACTCAAACTCGGCCCTGGAATTTCAAATATATCTAAGCTTACATCAAATCACCCTTATACCCACAAGTCCAAACTTACCTCATATCAAATTGCACTTGTAAGCCACATATCTAACCTCACATCAGTTTGACCTTAATACTAGCATATCTAGACCTAACATTAGATTGCACTTCAAATACACATGTTTGGTGTCAAATCAGAGTACCCTTATACCAAATAAATCTAGATTTCCATATCAAATATCATTGTAGGGTTTACAGTTTGAATACCAAAAATTGTGTCTCGGCACCGAGACACTCAAACTCGGCCCTGGAATTTCAAATATTTCTAAGCTTACATCAAATCACCCTTATACCCACAAGTCCAAACTAACGTGATATCAGATTCCACTTGTAACCCACATATCTAACCTCACATCAGTTTGACCTTAATACTAGCATATCTAGACCTAACATTAGATTGCACTTCAAACACACATGTTTGGTGTCAAATCAGAGTACCCTTATACCAAATAAATGTAGATTTCCATATCAAATATCATTGTAGGGTTTACAGTTTGAATACCAAAAATTGTGTCTCGGCACCGAGACACTCAAACTCGGCCCTGGAATTTCTAAAATATCTAAGCTTACATCAAATCACCCGTATACCCACAAGTCCAAACTTACCTCATATTAGATTGCACTTGTAACCCACATATCTAACCTCACATCAGTTTGACCTTAATACTAGCATATCTAGACCTAACACTGGATTGCACTTCAAACACACATGTTTGGTGTCAAATCAGAGTACCCTTATACCAAATAAATCTAGATTTCCATATCAAATATCATTGTAGGGTTTACAGTTTGAATACCAAAAATTGTGTCTCGGCACCGAGACACTCAAACTCGGCCCTGGAATTTCAAATATTTCTAAGCTTACATCAAATCACCCTTATACCCACAAGTCCAAACTTACCTCATATTAGATTGCACTTGTAACCCACATATCTAACCTCACATCAGTTTGACCTTAATACTAGCATATCTAGACCTAACACTGGATTGCACTTCAAACACACATGTTTGGTGTCAAATCAGAGTACCCTTATACCAAATAAATCTAGATTTCCATATCAAATATCATTGTAGGGTTTACAGTTTGAATACCAAAAATTGTGTCTCGGCACCGAGACACTCAAACTCGGCCCTGGAATTTCAAATATTTCTAAGCTTACATCAAATCACCATTATACCCACAAGACCAAACTTACGTGATATCAGATTGCACTTGTAACCCACATATCTAACCTCACATCAGTTTGACCTTAATACTAGCATATCTAGACCTAACATTAGATTGCACTTCAAACACACATGTTTGGTGTCAAATCAGAGTACCCTTATACCAAATAAATCTAGATTTCCATATCAAATATCATTGTAGGGTTTACAGTTTGAATACCAAAAATTGTGTCTCGGCACCGAGACACTCAAACTCGGCCCTGGAATTTCAAATATTTCTAAGCTTACATCAAATCACCCTTATACCCACAAGTCCAAACTTACCTCATATCAGATTGCACTTGTAACCCACATATCTAACCTCACATCAGTTTGACCTTAATACTAGCATATCTAGACCTAACACTGGATTGCACTTCAAACACACATGTTTGGTGTCAAATCAGAGTACCCTTATACCAAATAAATCTAGATTTCCATATCAAATATCATTGTAGGGTTTACAGTTTGAATACCAAAAATTGTGTCTCGGCACCGAGACACTCAAACTCGGCCCTGGAATTTCAAATATTTCTAAGCTTACATCAAATCACCATTATACCCACAAGACCAAACTTACGTGATATCAGATTGCACTTGTAACCCACATATCTAACCTCACATCAGTTTGACCTTAATACTACCATATCTAGACCTAACATTAGATTGCACTTCAAATACACATGTTTGGTGTCAAATCAGAGTACCCTTATACCAAATAAATCTAGATTTCCATATCAAATATCATTGTAGGGTTTACAGTTTGAATACCACAAATTGTGTCTCGGCACCGAGACATTCAAACTCGGTCCTGGAATTTCAAATATTTCTAAGCTTACATCAAATCACCCTTATACCCACAAGTCCAAACTTACCTCATATCAGATTGGACTTGTAACCCACATATCTAACCTCACATCAGTTTGACCTTAATACTAGCATATGTAGACCTCACATCAGATTGCACTTCAAACACACATGTTTGGTGTCAAATCAGAGTACCCTTATACCAAATAAATCTAGATTTCCATATCAAATATCATTGTAGGGTTTACAGTTTGAATACCAAAAATTGTGTCTCGGCACCGAGACACTCAAACTCGGCCCTGGAATTTCAAAAATTTCTAAGCTTACATCAAATCACCCTTATACCCACAAGGCCAAACTAACCTCATATCAGATTGCACTTGTAACCCACATATCTAAGCTCACATCAGTTTGACCTTAATACTAGCATATCTAGACCTAACACTGGATTGCACTTCAAACACACATGTTTGGTGTCAAATCAGAGTACCCTTATACCAAATAAATGTAGATTTCCATATCAAATATCATTGTAGGGTTTACAGTTTGAATACCAAAAATTGTGTCTCGGCACCGAGACACTCAAACTCGGCCCTGGAATTTCAAAAATTTCTAAGCTTACATCAAATCACCCTTATACCCACAAGTCCAAACTAACCTCATATCATATTGCACTTGTAACCCACATATCTAACCTCACATCAGTTTGACCTTAATACTAGCATATCTAGACCTCACATTAGATTGCACTTCAAACACACATGTTTGGTGTCAAATCAGAGTACCCTTATACCAAATAAATCTAGATTTCCATATCAAATATCATTGTAGGGTTTACAGTTTGAATACCAAAAATTGTGTCTCGGCACCGAGACACTCAAACTCGGCCCCGGAATTTCAAAAATTTCTAAGCTTACATCAAATCACCCTTATACCCACAAGTCCAAACTTACGTGATATCAGATTGCACTTGTAACGCACATATCTAACCTCACATCAGTTTGACCTTAATACTAGCATATCTAGACCTAACACTGGATTGCACTTCAAACACACATGTTTGGTGTCAAATCAGAGTACCCTTATACCAAATAAATCTAGATTTCCATATCAAATATCATTGTAGGGTTTACAGTTTGAATACCAAAAATTGTGTCTCGGCACCGAGACACTCAAACTCGGCCCTGGAATTTCAAATATATCTAAGCTTACATCAAATCACCCTTATACCCACAAGTCCAAACTTACCTCATATCAGATTGGACTTGTAACCCACATATCTAACCTCACATCAGTTTGACCTTAATACTCGCATATCTAGACCTAACATTAGATTGCACTTCAAACACACATGTTTGGTGTCAAATCAGAGTACCCTTATACCAAATAAATGTAGATTTCCATATCAAATATCATTGTAGGGTTTACAGTTTGAATACCAAAAATTGTGTCTCGGCACCGAGACACTCAAACTCGGCCCTGGAATTTCTAAAATATCTAAGCTTACATCAAATCACCCGTATACCCACAAGTCCAAACTTACCTCATATTAGATTGCACTTGTAACCCACATATCTAACCTCACATCAGTTTGACCTTAATACTAGCATATCTAGACCTAACACTGGATTGCACTTCAAACACACATGTTTGGTGTCAAATCAGAGTACCCTTATACCAAATAAATCTAGATTTCCATATCAAATATCATTGTAGGGTTTACAGTTTGAATACCAAAAATTGTGTCTCGGCACCGAGACACTCAAACTCGGCCCTGGAATTTCAAAAATTTCTAAGCTTACATCAAATCACCCTTATACCCACAAGTCCAAACTTACCTCATATTAGATTGCACTTGTAACCCACATATCTAACCTCACATCAGTTTGACTTTAATACTAGCATATCTAGACCTAACACTGGATTGCACTTCAAACACACATGTTTGGTGTCAAATCAGAGTACCCTTATACCAAATAAATCTAGATTTCCATATCAAATATCATTGTAGGGTTTACAGTTTGAATACCAAAAATTGTGTCTCGGCACCGAGACACTCAAACTCGGCCCTGGAATTTCAAAAATTTCTAAGCTTACATCAAATCACCCTTATACCCACAAGTCCAAACTTACCTCATATTAGATTGCACTTGTAACCCACATATCTAACCTCACATCAGTTTGACCTTAATACTAGCATATCTAGACCTAACACTGGATTGCACTTCAAACACACATGTTTGGTGTCAAATCAGAGTACCCTTATACCAAATAAATCTAGATTTCCATATCAAATATCATTGTAGGGTTTACAGTTTGAATACCAAAAATTGTGTCTCGGCACCGAGACACTCAAACTCGGCCCTGGAATTTCAAAAATTTCTAAGCTTACATCAAATCACCCTTATACCCACAAGTCCAAACTTACCTCATATTAGATTGCACTTGTAACCCACATATCTAACCTCACATCAGTTTGACCTTAATACTAGCATATCTAGACCTAACACTGGATTGCACTTCAAACACACATGTTTAGTGTCAAATCAGAGTACCCTTATACCAAATAAATCTAGATTTCCATATCAAATATCATTGTAGGGTTTACAGTTTGAATACCAAAAATTGTGTCTCGGCACCGAGACACTCAAACTCGGCCCTGGAATTTCAAATATTTCTAAGCTTACATCAAATCACCATTATACCCACAAGACCAAACTTACGTGATATCAGATTGCACTTGTAACCCACATATCTAACCTCACATCAGTTTGACCTTAATACTAGCATATCTAGACCTAACATTAGATTGCACTTCAAACACACATGTTTGGTGTCAAATCAGAGTACCCTTATACCAAATAAATCTAGATTTCCATATCAAATATCATTGTAGGGTTTACAGTTTGAATACCAAAAATTGTGTCTCGGCACCGAGACACTCAAACTCGGCCCTGGAATTTCAAATATTTCTAAGCTTACATGAAATCACCCTTATACCCACAAGTCCAAACTTACCTCATATCAGATTGCACTTGTAACCCACATATCTAACCTCACATCAGTTTGACCTTAATACTAGCATATCTAGACCTAACACTGGATTGCACTTCAAACACACATGTTTGGTGTCAAATCAGAGTACCCTTATACCAAATAAATCTAGATTTCCATATCAAATATCATTGTAGGGTTTACAGTTTGAATACCAAAAATTGTGTCTCGGCACCGAGACACTCAAACTCGGCCCTGGAATTTCAAATATTTCTAAGCTTACATCAAATCACCATTATGCCCACAAGACCAAACTTACGTGATATCAGATTGCACTTGTAACCCACATATCTAACCTCACATCAGTTTGACCTTAATACTACCATATCTAGACCTAACATTAGATTGCACTTCAAATACACATGTTTGGTGTCAAATCAGAGTACCCTTATACCAAATAAATCTAGATTTCCATATCAAATATCATTGTAGGGTTTACAGTTTGAATACCAAAAATTGTGTCTCGGCACCGAGACATTCAAACTCGGTCCTGGAATTTCAAATATTTCTAAGCTTACATCAAATCACCCTTATACCCACAAGTCCAAACTTACCTCATATCAGATTGGACTTGTAACCCACATATCTAACCTCACATCAGTTTGACCTTAATACTAGCATATGTAGACCTCACATCAGATTGCACTTCAAACACACATGTTTGGTGTCAAATCAGAGTACCCTTATACCAAATAAATCTAGATTTCCATATCAAATATCATTGTAGGGTTTACAGTTTGAATACCAAAAATTGTGTCTCGGCACCGAGACACTCAAACTCGGCCCTGGAATTTCAAAAATTTCTAAGCTTACATCAAATCACCCTTATACCCACAAGGCCAAACTTACCTCATATCAGATTGCACTTGTAACCCACATATCTAACCTCACATCAGTTTGACCTTAATAGTAGCATATCTAGACCTAACACTGGATTGCACTTCAAACACACATGTTTGGTGTCAAATCAGAGTACCCTTATACCAAATAAATCTAGATTTCCATATCAAATATCATTGTAGGGTTTACAGTTTGAATACCAAAAATTGTGTCTCGGCACCGAGACACTCAAACTCGGCCCTGGAATTTCAAAAATTTCTAAGCTTACATCAAATCACCCTTATACCCACAAGTCCAAACTAACCTCATATCATATTGCACTTGTAACCCACATATCTAACCTCACATCAGTTTGACCTTAATACTAGCATATCTAGACCTCACATTAGATTGCACTTCAAACACACATGTTTGGTGTCAAATCAGAGTACCCTTATACCAAATAAATCTAGATTTCCATATCAAATATCATTGTAGGGTTTACAGTTTGAATACCAAAAATTGTGTCTCGGCACCGAGACACTCAAACTCGGCCCTAGAATTTCAAATATTTCTAAGCTTACATGAAATCACCAGTATACCCACAAGTCCAAACTTACCTCATATCAGATTGCACTTGTAACCCACATATCTAACCTCACATCAGTTTGACCTTAATACTAGCATATCTAGACCTAACATTAGATTGCACTTCAAACACACATGTTTGGTGTCAAATCAGAGTACCCTTATACCAAATAAATCTAGATTTCCATATCAAATATCATTGTAGGGTTTACAGTTTGAATACCAAAAATTGTGTCTCGGCACCGAGACACTCAAACTCGGCCCTGGAATTTCAAATATTTCTAAAATTAAATCACATTACTCGTATACCCACAAGTTCAAACTAACGTCATATCAGATTGCACTTGTCACCCACATATCTAACCTCACATCAGTTTGACCTTAATACTAGCATATCTAGACCTAACATTACATTGCACTTCAAACACACATGTTTGGTGTCAAATCAGAGTACCCTTATACCAAATAAATCTAGATTTCCATATCTAATATCATTGTAGGGTTTACAGTTTGAATACCACAAATTGTGTCTCGGCACTGAGACACTCAAACTCGGCCCTGGAATTTCAAAAATTTCTAAGCTTACATCAAATCACCCTTATACCCACAAGTCCAAACTTACCTCATATCAGATTGCACTTGTAACCCACATATCTAACCTCACATCAGTTTGACCTTAATACTACCATATCTAGACCTAACATTAGATTGCACTTCAAACACACATGTTTGGTGTCAAATCAGAGTACCCTTATACCAAATAAATCTAGATTTCCATATCTAATATCATTGTAGGGTTTACAGTTTGAATACCACAAATTGTGTCTCGGCACTGAGACACTCAAACTCGGCCCTGGAATTTCAAATATTTCTAAGCTTACATCAAATCACCCTTATACCCACAAGTCCAAACTTACCTCATATCAGATTGCACTTGTAACCCACATATCTAACCTCACATAACACTATATTCGGTATTTGGAGACTTTTTGTTGATTATGAGACTATATAAGGATGCACCTTTGAAAATTGGACCAGTAATGACGACTAAAAATTCCATATGTATAATGGTATGCTACTATTATTATACATAAAGGCATGGAAGTGAACAAAAATGTGAGGCATACATGAAAATAGTTGCGTATGAAATCACAACTCGTTATGAATGGAAGGGAAGGTGCGAAGAATGAATGGAAGTTGAATGAATTAATTGGGATTGAAATACAATTATAATGGAAATACCATCAATGTCTTGAGTAACTTGGAATAGCATAGAAAGTAAGCACTTAAATATGTTCTACACCTAAGCCCATTTAGGGAGTCCGTCCCACTAGTACGCTTCTAGACGTCACACTAGTCCGACCCATTATTTTTTTTTGCGGCTAAGCCCTTTTTTTTGGCGGCCTCCATGGCTCTAAAAATCTCAGGCCCACGACTGTATCCTTGTGTGTTGCCTGGACAGGAATATGTGTCGTTCTTGCATGTTTCAGGACGCGCTCCCGAATTGTAAGAGGTGGTATTATAAGTAGAATGCGAGGGTGTTTGCGAAAGGGAACGTCTTGCGCTTCTCCGGAGGGCCAGACAACGATCGGACTCGGAAGATGCGGCCTTGAGGGCGTGCCTATCCAAGGAGGACGTGGAGGAGGGCCGGGCACCAAGCGAGCGGGTAACCACCTGCGAAACAACGTCATAGGAAGATAAGAATAGGAATGGAGTGGGGAAAATAATGAGGGCGGTTTGGGATGGGCGCTCGTAAAGAGAACGGCACGCAAACGGAAGACAAGGAAAGCAAAAGCGAGAAAGGGGTTCAGGGTTGAGGAGGGCACCTTGGCTTTGGGGACGTCCATGCGGGGAACGGTGGGAACGAGGGGGGCGTCGACGGGAGCATCCGGAGCCGATGGAACTATTGCAATTATGTTGGATGGCGGGGGGGAGTCGAGGCGTGGAGGGCCCACGATCGCGGAGGACGTTGCGGGGGGAGGAACGGAGTCGGCGGGGGAGGTGTGGCAACGGGGGCCTTCCATGCGGAGACGCCGGCTCGGCCCGCGACGAGCGACGGCGTCGTCCCTCGAGGGCGAGAGGTGTCCCAAACGAACGAGCGTCCGTTTCTCCTTGGAGAGGGGGGAGGGCGACGGGGCGTAGGCGCGGGCGACAAGTGGTGGGGGCGGGCTGTTGACGACGCCGTCGTCGATGCCGACGTCGCGGGAGTAATCCACGGCCGAGGCCGCGTCGACCGCCGAGAACTGGTAGAGGGATGGCAATTGGAAGCCCGTGACGTCGCGGGAAGGGGAGGCAGGGGGCGAGAGGGGACGGGAAGGGCCGTCGACCACAGGGGCGTCGCATATGGGGGCAGACTATGGGCAAGAACAACAACAACAACAATCACAACAACAAAAGACATCCAAAAACGAAGCAAGCATTAGTAAATGTGAACCACATGATACAAGCAAAGACATGGAGGCATTCAAATCAATTTATTGAGTTTGGCGAGCCTCATGATGCTCTTGAATACATTATCGCGGGGGCTTAGCGCCGCATTGCCGAAGGGGTTGGACCTAACAAAAAATGGTATGCTACCGGCGTGGAGCACGAGCCTTCTAAGGTAGGGGGCTAGCCTATCGACCAAAAATGTGTCTTGCCTATCGCCGGTCCAAGTGTCCGGGAAGATGACGTTGCCCGGGGGGTTCAAGACGCTCTTGGTGGGGCTGTCGTCGATGAGGACGGTGTTCTCTGGAGTCGGCCACCACCCGTGCGGCGTCCCTTGCAGACGGGGGACGCCTCGCCAGAGTCTCGAGCGGAGGACCTTGAGGAACTGTTGTCCTCCGCCCCGACCGCCAAACTTGGGCACCGGTTGACCTTTCTCGTCGAGCAGCTCATCGCAGTCCTCTTGGCCGAGGACGAGGCAAGGGCTCGGGAGATCGCGGAACAAGAAGTGCACGATGGGCTCGGTGTTCTCCATGACCATGGAGCTCCACACAATGACGTGAGCGAACTCGACCACCTCGCGAAGGAAGTCACGCAAGCCGGGACGGGCGCGGACAGCCTTGCGGTTAATGAGGGTGTCGAGCTCGCCGTCGTAGTCCCTTTCGTCGGGGTGACGGAAGGGACGCGTGGGGACCCTTGGGATGTGTTGGGTGTGACACAACACCCCGTTGAGGTCAAAAACGATGAAAGGTTTGTTCCGGGTGGGAGGTCCACTGGTAGAGGGGTTGCGACCAATCTCCGGGGGGTCCTGTGATGAACAACGCGACTAGTTTAATTCTATGATCCAATAATGAAATTTTGCGTAGAAAATGAAGACGGTGCATTATGGGGAAAGACGAGGAAGTGAGGAGAGTGCAAGGAAAATGTGCTCAAGGGCACACTTGCGAACGAGCGTTCGTGAATGAAGGCTGCGGGGGCGGTGCGCATCATTTACGAGCGCTCGTTCGTGAGCGCGGCTACACGTACATTAATGAGCGGTCATTCGCGAATGAGGTGGACAGTGGGTCGCAGCCTTTCACGAACGAGCGTTCGCGAATGAGGTGGGTATGCAAGAATCAACATAATCTCATCAACATATACAACATACGAGAAGGGGTCGAGGGCAGAGAATTTGAAGCAACGCGATGCAGATAACATAGGCTCATATATTAATCCGTTGAATATTTACATTTCTCACGTGATAGTCTATCACATTTTCCTAAGGCAAAATGATGCCGTGTCCTACAAAACTGTTCGGCCCTAAGGGGGACCGCTGAAGAGGGCTCTCGCAAGGCCACTGGATGTCGATGAAGAGAAAAACATTGCGATGTTAGAGAGGTTACGAACGCGCGTTCGTTAAAAAATGGTATTCTCAGAGGAGAGTTACCTCGTCATCGGGGGGAGGGGTAGCGGCGCTGGACCGAGCAGCAGGTCCCTCCTCAACGATTAACGAACGCGCGTTCGTAACCTCCACAGCTGCAGCCGCCTCTGTATCCATGGCCTCTGCCTCACGCTCCGGTTGAGAGGCCTGTGTCGCCTGGATGCGCAGCGCGTCTTCTTCCTCGGCGCCCAGGTCGAGCGCGTCCATCCTGACATCCTCCATCCACGCCGCATGGGTTTCTTCCACGTCCATCCCATGCACCCCTGGTGCGTCATTGGGGCTCCCCTGCGTGTCCTCCACAATGACCATGTCAGTGTGTCGCGCAGAGTCATCGCCATGTCTGTCTACTACCCTGGGGACGACGGTGAAAGACGATGCATCGGTGTATGAGGGCAGTCCTACCCTTGAAGGGGGAGGGGTGAGGACTGGAGGACCTGAAGATTCACGAACGCGTGTTCGTAAATCCTCGTCCTCCTGGATGGCCGCCGCCACAGCATCGTGGGAGGTGGTCGAGGGAACCTCTGGTGGCGGAGGAGTGCCAACAGGCGTGGGGTGGGGCGCCTGCTGGCGGGAAGGCCCTCCGGTGAACATGCCCGGTGGAGGGGATTGGGAGGGGTATCCTCCAGTGAAGGGGTAGGCCGGCTGGGGGGGCGCCGAGAAGCTCTGCATACGCTGGAGCATGGCGAGGATGGCGTCCGTCTTCTCGTTCGACTGCCTCAGCTCCTCCTGAATTGCGAACATTTTCTTGGCATTCTCCTCTGCCGCCTTCGCCATGTCCTCCTTCATCTTTTGCTCGAGCTTGGCGTTAAGCTCGGCGACGGACAACGCCTCCTCTTTGACCCTCTTGTTTTTGTCAAAGTCTACCCCCAGCTCGACCATGATCTCCATGTCGCCCTCGTCCTCATCGGAGACCTCGATGATTGCCCCCGGAGGCAGCTCCACGTAGGGGGTCTTCTTCATCCTCCGCCTCGTGTTGCGGTACTGGTCCAACGTCGGTCGGGACCGTTGGTCCAGAAGGTCGAGGTTCTCCATCTTGGGAACCACGATCGGCCTGGGCGACACGGATGTTGAGCATCCCCCGGGAGTGCCGAATGCCTCTGCTCCAGACGTTCTCGCGGGGAGGACATCTTGGGTTGTCCCCGCCGACGACCCCGTGTATCCACCCGGAGTCCCTTGCACGTCGGATGGATTTCCCGACGGCGCCAAAATGCGGAGAGGAGTGACGTCCAAGGATCGGAGGATCGCCTCGACGTTGTAGGAGGGCGCGGGCTCGTCGTCGTCCGTCTCCATGGCGGGCATGCCTTCGTCGACGGGCATGTTGATGTCCGTCCTCGGGAGGGACATGTCCTCCAGGTCCATCGTGGAGGCCTTCGCCCTGTGCACGTGGAAGTCCTCCTCGTCGATGGCTTCAATGAAGCTGTTGACGACCAGCCCCAGCATCTGAGATTCAAGCAAATACGTTAGAAAATACGAACGTGCGTTCGTAAACATTAACGACGAGAAACAATGTCATCAAACCCAAGACAAGTTGAGGTGAACTTTACGAACGAGCGTTCGTAAATATTAGTTGGAGAGCTTACCATCGCAGCGTACATGAACTTGCTGCCGCCACAAACGTTGTACACGGTCTCTCCGTTTATTGCCACGCTCTGCAAAACGGAGACGTAGAACTCCAACCTGAGTTCCATCGCCGGGAAGACAGTGTACAAGGTCTCCTGCAGCAGATCCTTGGGAGGGGGATGGGGGATGCTGTAGATCTTCTTGAACGTAGTGTTCGCCTTGACAGGGGCTCGCCCATTCCGCAGCGCGTTGTACGTCAAGAAGACGAGGCTGACCGCCCCCACCTGTTTGTTCCCCCTGGCCTCGTTGATGGCCACGATCCCTTCCGTCTTGGCGGGCACGTAAGTGCTGTGGAAGATGCTGTACTCAAATTTGATCGACTTCTCGTACAGGTCGACTACAGCAGAGAGCTTCTCCTGCTCGACTATCCACAGCCAAACGTGAGGCTCCCTCATGTCCGGAGACTTGTGCTCCTTGAACTTGGCCATGAAGGGGTCGTAGAAAGGTATGTCCTTCCCCCCCTACCTCGACGCACCGGGGATCCCCCTGAAATCGATCAGGGCAAATGGGCACCCCCGTCGATCCTCCCTCACCTCGGCCCTGCTCATGGTCCGGTCCCACTTGGAAAATGTCACCCTCTCCACTCCTTTTGTCAACAGACAAAATCTGGCCACTCCTTCGAATGTGGCCAACCTCTTCCGCGTCAAAAAGCTTCTGTATTGCTCCACCTCTTGGGGATCCGTCTCGGTTTTCTTTGTCCTCTTGTTCCCCTTCTGCTTCAAAATGGAGGCGTGCTCCTTGACAAGACAACGCATTGAGGGTCCGGAGATGTTGTAGTCGACCTTGAACATCTTCCAGCTGGCCCAATTAATGTCCCCGTCGGCTAGGATGAGTGCGTACTCTGGTACTAGGGCGCTCAACTCCCTCATTGCAGCAGTCTTCAGCTTGCGGTGTTCGCACCATTCCTTGATGGAATACGTGCCGGGCTTGTGTCTTGGCCTCTTCAAAAATATCTTCGGGTATGGGATGGTTCTTCCCACAGTGTTCCCAAGAAGATGCACCGCGCACCTCTGCAACTCGGACTCTGTTAACCCTTGAAGGGACCTGAAGAACTCCCTCAGTAGTGGAGGGGCCTCCCCGGTCTTCTCCGCGCTGTACTTCTCCTCGGTGTCGGGGTTGACCAGATCGCCCGAGCTGTGCGCATCAAAAAATTGTGTCCACAACTCCCAAGTGTCCCTGTTGCAACAGATGAGGCGGAGCTCACCCTTGAGCTCCAGGACAGACTTGGTTGTTGTAGACTTCATGTCGATGGAGGAGAACTTGTCCACCATCGCGTCGCAGAATGCCTGCAGCAAGAAAAACATCAGTAACGCACAAAATACGAACGCACGTTCGTAAGTTTGAATGTCAAAGAACTTGAAAATTTGAATGTCAAAGATATTTACGAACGTTCGTTCGTAAACTCACCTTCCATTGTGGAGACGGCGTCTTCGCGTTCTCCCTTTCTTTAGGGGGGCACCCGTGGGCGACCCAGACGTCCCTTGCAGCCACTATGTTGGCTGCCCACGACGCCTCGAAGGCCTTGATTTTGTTGCCGGAGTTGAGGAAGGTGGATATCTTCCGCAGCTTGTCCCAATCGTCCGACCACACCAAGAACGCCTTCCAGTAGCGCAAGTCCTCCTTCAGCTCATGCTGGAAGTTGTCGTCCCTGAGAATTATTTGGGACGCCTCCAAGCTGTGTTGGCCGTCTATGATCCAGAACTCTCCATTCTGGATCCGTGGCCAGTCCTTCTCCGTCGGACGGGATGTCAGCCCCTTCGGCATGACGCAGACGGTCTGCCTGTCCCACTTGACGTTGTTCATTAGATTATTTATCTGCCACTTCACACCACCGCTTTCGCGAGAGCGAACCACCCATTTGTTGGGGGACATCTCGCACTTGAAGCAGTCCACGTTGAATGTGAAGTGGCGTCCCATGGGCCAGCAATCCTTCGAGTAGTTGTTGAAGTCTCGAAGGATCCTCGTGGCCTTCACAGCGTCAGGGTTCTCACCCTTTTTCAAGGGGGTGGGCATTACGACAGGCGAGGTCACCTCTGCGGTCTCCGTTACTCCCGATTTCTCCATCTCCTCCCTTGTCCTCTTCGATGGCGTGGAGTGTCTACTGGGGCCCTCCGTCGCCCTGCTAGCGGAAGGCACAGGCCTGGGTGCACTTCTAGATCCTCCTGCCCCTGATGTGGATGGTTTCCTGGGGCTCTTCTTCTTCTTGTTTGCCTCAGTGACCACACTGTTGTATTTGGAGATGTTCAATGCCAGGGCGTTCAATTTCCTTGCAGTCCAGTATGGGCTCAACGCATATTTGGAGAAGAGGCCGTCCAGGTCGAAGTGCTTGGCATCTTCCGCTACGTTATTGGTGGCGTATTGGTAGGAGAAGGTATTTTTCTGAAAATGTAACAAGAGGTTGATATGATCCTTCTTGTTCTTCATGTCCAGAATTACATACTCCCCCTGGGCCTCTATGGACTCTATCTCCCACGTCTTCATTTGAACCCACTGTTCGGGCTGGTCCGGTCTTGTCTCCAGCTCGTAGGTGAAGCGCATGCAGAAGAGGCCGTCCCCGATCTTCTCTGGCAGTGCCGTCCACTCCCCCATGAAGTCTTCCTTGGGGACATAGTTGTCGTTGCCGTTATCGTCTAACACCGACTCTGGGAGGCCATCGACCTTCACCGCGAACATCTCAATGGCGCTTCTGCTTGATCTTGCCATCTGCAACAGAATATAAACAATTAGTGACTTTACGAACGAACGTTCGTAAGTGACATGCATATCCCACAGACTACGCAGTGTTAATGCGTCTTTGCAATTGATGTAATTATATTTACGAACGTTCGCTCGTAAATGAGGGGTTGCAAGATCATATAAATTTTTAGTATTGAGTTTACGAACGAGCGTTCGTAAAAGATATGAAGATCAAAGAGACTACTCGTCATGAATGTGTTTGTAATATATTTGGTTATTTTTACGAACGATCGTTCGTAAAAGATATAGGTTTTATAGGTTTGGATTCATTTACGAACGTGCGTTCGTAAGTATGTCCATTTGGTCTATCTTTTCGGATATTTGGTTGATTTATCTTTCGTAAGTACATGTGATTTGTCTTATTGGTGTTCGCAAAATTGTATTTGTTCTTTAGATATTCATAGAGGTTCATATTTAAGTTAAGGTTCTTTCTGAGTGATATTTTGAGTATATTTACGAACGTGCGTTCGTAAATATAGATCATCTCAAAGAACGTGGAGTGCGTATTTACGAACGCACGTTCGTAAATGGAGGTTCGGTATGCAGTGTATGTCCATTTACGAACGAGCGTTCGTAAATGGAGGTGGGTATGCAGTGTATGTCCATTTACGAACGAGCGTTCGTATATGTGATGGTTTTGGGATCCCCTGTCCGTACATATATGTATTCGTGTATATACGAATACGTATATATACGTATATGTATATAACTCACTTATTAGTTACTCTGCTTGCAGCCGTGCCTGCAAAATTTTGGTCAGAATGATGCAATTCTTCAATCATAAAGCAATTGAGATGCAGAATGAGATGCAGAATGAAACATGAAGAAAAGAGTGATAGTTCACATTGCATGTAACAAAAGAAATTGAATTCAAGAAGCAACATTTTCAGAATGTGAGAGGAGTTGGAAAGGATAACAAATTACATTGAAATGCTGCACACTGCAATCCCTGCTTCTTCTCTTTCTGAAAATCCCAGAAATCCTCACAACTGCACACTCAATTGCCTTTCAAATGCACACTCAGATAACTCTCTAATGCAGACCTCAAGCCTTCACAGCTTATATACAAACCCTAGTATACTCCTATGTACACAAAACTCACAACCTTGTAGCTCTCAAGCTTCTGAACTCTTAAGCAAACCCTAAACTCTCAAGCTTCCCTAAACTCTCAAGCTTCACTTCTGAAGCTTCCCTAAACTCTCAAGCTTCACTTCTGAAGCTTCCTTAAACTCTCAAGCTTCAACTCTGAAGCTTCCTTAAACTCTCAAGCTTCTAAAGATCACCCTCAAGCTCTCAATCCGAAACTCTGAAGCTTTCCTACTCAAGCTCTCAAGCTTTTGAAACTCACAAACTCTCACACTGAAAGCTTTCACAAACTCACAAGCTTTCACAATGAAAGCTTTCACAAACTCAAAAGCTTTCACACAAGCTCTCAATCTGAAATCTCTCAAAACTTGCAACAAAACTAATTTAAAACTTCAAGACTAAAAAAAGCAAGAGCTTCGCTCTCTAAACGCTCCGCTCCTCCTCTCCTCGAAATGACAAATGAGGAGAAGAGGAAGGGGCGCGGGGAGGTAGGTGCGCCGCTAGGGTTTCCCAGCACCTGCCACGTGGCACAACTCCACTGGCTAGGGTTGGGAGAGAGATGGGATGGGATGGTATGGGAGGTGATGGGAAGGGATGGGATGGGATGGGATGCGATGGGAGATGGGAGATGGTTGTATATTGGAACCCTTCATGTTATTCTCATGATTTGACATATTTATATGTAATGGACGCGTTTAAGGCATTAACTTGACAAGCTTAGTTCAAATACATGAATTTTACTCGTTTTATTTCCTTAGTACCTCTACATTTGGATTCCTTGTAAACATATTTTAGGAAAATATGCTCAGTTAATTCGTAATAAACAATGCATGTCACTCCCTAGGTTGTCAATGTAGAATCCACCCCCAAAGATATATATATGGTGTTTTAAAATATAGTTTATGTAAGAGCTAGATATCTTTCAATTAATTCGATGGTTCCTCAAATAAATATTACATGCAAAAAAGAATTCATAATAATATGAGATTGCGCAGAGTTGCTATACGATAGGATGTCAATTCAAGTTCTAATATTAGGTGTTAGCTTGAACTAATGCATTTCTGGAGTGGTCAACTATTTTGCTAGCATCAACTACGAGCTTGCGATGAATGAAGTTAATGCAATTACAAGGGTTTTTGAGGAGTCAATATTGTTTGTGTGTGTAATGTATCCTAGTAACAATCTAAAACCTAAACCCAAATACCACATACACAACTTTCACAAACCCTAAACCCCTAAACCCTACCCCCAAACCCTTACCCTAAACCCTAACCGCAAACCCTAAACCCTACATCCCTGCATCTTTTTATCTTACCAACCTTTCTTATATGTGGCCATGTTGTTTTCTGAGGGCAGGTCAAATTGGTCTACCAATGTTGGTTGGATGGAGAATGCTTAATTCCGTTCATAACAACTATAATAATTGATAATGATGGCAATTGTCAATTTCACATTCCAAATTAATAGATTTGAGATAAAACTTTGGTTTAAGTGATAAGTGAAATTTCAAATATTCCCACTTTCACCTTAATAGTTCTGAGTGAAATTTCATCACACAATCCACGATCTTATTATAATAACATGCATGTCTTAAGACTTCAATTTATATCAACACTTTAAGCTATGATGATGCACATCCTTCTCATAGGATGCAAAACATATATTAATTGTAAGTACATACTATTGTATGCACCATTCCAAATTAATAGTGCATTTCCCCAAACCCTAAAAGTCTATTTCCAATAGGACCTCAACTCATTTAATCATGTGTCAACTTAAACTAACAATCGAACAATGCATTCAACTATAAATATCACCAATGATCTAATAAACATTTAACCAATGTGTATCCGTACCCTTACAACAAGTGGACGAAAATTCAATTTCCAATAGGACGTCAAACACATAATAATTGTAACTATGATTCAACGTTACGGTAGCTAGTATGGTTTCAAGTCTCAATGATCATTACGCTATCATACTATGCAGCATTACAAATTGATTAATCCTTCCTACTCATGCCATTTTAATTCCTTATTTTCACACCTAGATACCATTTGAAAGAAGACCTAACTTACATATATTATTAGGTATAATTAGTTCATAGTGTCCTCAATCTACCCTAGTGCAAGCCATTATGGATTAACCCGATTTTTTAGTTGTATTCATGCACTTGGTGACCATATTACGGTCATTTTTTGATGTGAAACATATGATACCTATAATTTTAGGGGCGTCCGCAACATGTTTCTTAGCCACTCTGACCTCATTGTGTGTGTGTGTGTATATGTGTATATATATATATATATATCTATGACTTCGACATTCATAACTTTATTAGGCATCAATTGTCAATTAACTTGGACTTCATACCTTAGTCGCAAATCATTAAATATTCAATGTTAACCATCTCCATATTTAGACATTATGTGTATATATATATATATATATATACGTATATACATATATTTCGATGAGACCTTGGTCACAACTAAGGTGTGCAACCGATTTATATATTTTCAATATGTTGGCGTGCATGCAAGGCATGTTCCATACATGACAATGCTATTTATATAATTCCGCATGGATGGAATGGGAGATTGTTAGGTCAAAGAAGGCGGCGGGAATCTGCTTTTTAAAAAGCATCCAAGGGATTTTGAACCAGCGGGGTGAAGTACTTAAAGCTCTTCCCCCCACAACAAAGCTCTTTTCAGCGGCACATGCAAGTGTGCGCTCTACAGACCTCACCGAACGCGCTCAAGCCATTTCGTGTGCGCCAACCCTACACCACCCAGGTACAGTACAGGCTGTACAAACCGCATATACCGCCGTAAATACCGGAACTTTACGAACGCACGTTCGTAAAGATGAAGAGCT
This sequence comes from Polytrichum commune, assembly GCA_950295325.1. Taxonomy (NCBI): domain Eukaryota; kingdom Viridiplantae; phylum Streptophyta; class Polytrichopsida; order Polytrichales; family Polytrichaceae; genus Polytrichum; species Polytrichum commune. The sequence continues at coordinate 19,631,452 of OX485809.1, forward strand.
TCAGGTTTAGACAAACGATTCGGACCTGGACATGGCAAGGATTTACGAACGCGCGTTCGTAAATTCCACATGAGAGCATGTTCTGGATTGGGCTACTCATATGGATAGTCACATGCACGTAATCCATCTCAGTTATTTACGAACGTGCGTTCGTAAATATGCCTTCGAGGACCATGCAGACATATTTGACCCTTATCTATTGGTACCTGATGGTCGGTAATTTACGAACGTGTGTTCGTAAATCCCACAGGAGATCATGTTTTGGATTGAGCTACTCATGGATAGTCACATGCACATCATCCATGGCATTTATTTACGAACGTGCGTTCGTAAATCCCACATGAGAGCATGTTCTGGATTGAGGTACTCATATGGTTAGTCACATGCACTTAATCCATGACAGTCATTTACGAACGTGCGTTCGTAAATATGCCTTCGAGGATCATACATACTTATTTGACCCGTATCTATTGTTACCTGATGGTCGGGAATTTACGAACGTTCGTTCGTAAATACATGTCATTATTGTCTACGCATCCAGCAACACATCTTCATTCATGCACATCAGTATGGCAGTAATTTACGAACACAGAATAGCAAGAAAAATATGCTCATCGCTCGTCCGTGAAGGATGTGAACACGGGGTCGCACCCATTTACGAACGTCCGTTCGTAAATGGGTAGGTACGCAAAAGTCAACATAATCAAATTCACAATATGGAGGTGCTCAGTGTTCAAAATATTGTTGGAGTTGATTCAGGCATCATCTGCAGATTTGCTAATTTTGTGCGTATGGACAAGTGTTCTCTTGTGATAGTATATCGCGCAGGTTCCTAAGTCAACATGGTACTTTGACCTACAAAACCGATATTCCTCAGGGTGCTCTCATTTGAGGGATCTCGAAGGCCGCCGGATGTACATGGAGAAGTTACTGAGGTCACGAACGCGCGTTCGTAAATGCATGTGGCGTTCTCGGATTTCTGATTTCGTCGTCGGTTGTATGTGGACAGGCGCTGGTCCGAACAGCAGGGCCCTCCTGGACGACTAACGAGTGTTCTCCTCTTTGTCCATGTATTGTTTACATTAGTGAACAACCTAGACGTATGCTTAAAACGTTTTTTTGGGACGCGCGTTCGTCTTTGTGCATGAGGTTCTCCAATGGTGCACCAAAATTTGTTTGTCAATTTTGGGCCATTTATCTCCACATATATTCTATCCTCTCTTGTATGCATTGCGGTGGTGGTTGGGTTGATCATGTCCTGGTGGTTGGTCTAGGCTGTATGGCGTTGCATGTGGGTGATAGTTCATTGGAGTTGTCGACGTATGCATCGTCATCCGATGCTGAATGTGAACTGTCTTCCCCGTCGGCAGATAGTAATGGTGTGCCAAACGTGAGGGGGGTGTTTGTGGATACATCCTCCCATGAATCTTTGGAAGTCCACGAACAATCTCTGCATTCCGGAGATGACCACGATGACATTCCGTTGTGTGCCGGTTTCGGGAGGGAGCAATGGGTTGGCCTTGATGTCGTTCTACTCAACGAGGTTGGTGTCCCGGTGGCAGATGGTATATGTAGAAACTCCAATCCCCGTGATTGTGTCGATGCCAACGCCCTAGGTCTCGATGATGTTGGCGTGTGCATCTTGAACTCTTTGCTTCCGGTAGAGTTCCCGGTGACATGGAGATTTTCCTTGCGTCGATGGCCGCTTCGTCGAGTTCTACATGAGGAAGTGAGTTTGTGGGATCATGAGCGGCGGCATAAGCAAACACAATTAGCTTTGTTGGCCACAACACGTCCTCGCAAAGGCCTCCGTAGATATGATTCAAACCGTGTGCCTCGCGGAGATAAGGAGCGTCGACGGGATCGGCTTTTGGGGGACGAATCTATCCGTCTAGTGTCCGGCAAGGATTGTTGCGCGAGGAAATGTTGCCAATTTTTCCCGCGGGAGAAAATTAGATCTCTGCGTCAAGAGATGTGGCTTGCGGATTTTCGTATGAGGTCGGCTAAGAAACTCGAGGTCCACAGAAATTTGCACCTTGATACCCATGGGCATAAGGTGGTGACACTTGAGAATGTTGATGTGTGTTGTACAGCGTGGTATACCATCCACGCCGTCTCCAAGGCTGACTTTTATAGGTTTCGAAAATATTCATCGTTGGGTCGCCGCTCTCGATTTCATGGCAACTCGGGCACAAAGAAACCTAGGGAGGCTACACTGCAAGCGTCCGCGACACTATCCACCATCATAGTGCCATTGGCCGATGCAATGCCCCACAAGACGAGGACATTGTCGTCAGGGGAGAAGGTTGTTCAAATGGTGTTGCCCACGGGCACAAAATGGAAGAACATCTTAACGGACATCAATGAAGTGGGTCGCATAGCGGGATGTGGGCCCATTTCTTTGTCCAAGTTGAGTGTGATTAAAAACCAGCAGTTTGCGGAATACATTCTGAAAAGACCCGGGGACAAGTTCGCTAGATGTACGACGTGTGAAAAATACAAAGGTCTTCGAGACGCCCACCCCATAGGCACTGAATCTCATTCCAGACACCAGAAAAAATATATTGAACATGTCAACAATCAAGAGGCACACCGTCAAGATTACTATAAGAATCGTGCTCTATCCATAATGAGGCCCACAGAGGTTCTAACAGTCATCCATGATAAAATGGACCACGCCAAGACCGCATGCCCTTGTTATGCACGCAAAATAAAGGCCACGGATGGTCTCTTCAAGTTGCCCGTAGCTGTCACAGGTTTGTATGAAATCACAACTACGTGTTTAAAGTCTATCCAATTTTCTTGGGTGTGTTTGGCAAATGTCCAACTCCATACATCCGTTTAGTGGTTATTTGATTATTTTGGTCACGCATCGTTTGTTTTTTCCAGGTATGATTGCCCACGGCCATGGGGACGTAAAGTATGCCCATTATGGTTTGGATTTTTACCCTGGGGATGCTAACCACACGGTGGGTTCATTTGCAAAACTGTTGCGCGATCTTGAGAAGCCACCGGTACATTCTTCCCGTGCACTTTTTGATGGTTGTGGAACCACATCCCTTTATGAGGCAGTGCTTTTGGGGAAGGAGGTTTGTATGTCGTCATTGCCAGAACCACCCGGAGAGCCCATTTGTGCAAAACCATTGCCTCCAACTCTCCACATTCAACTTGATAATTGTGCGAAGGACAACAAATGTCGATACGTATTTTGTTTTTGGTCATTGTTCGTGGCGAAAGGAATCTTCAAGGAGGTGTTTGTGTCTTTCTTGATGGTGGGACATACACACGACGACATTGATGCATCATTCGGACGGTGGAGCATGAAGTTGCATGAAGAAGATTTTCCAACCATACCTCTTCTTATGAAATCGTATATGGATTTGGACCATATGCCAGCAATTCCGCACTTGATTGAAGAAGTACCAAATTTCAAGGCCTTCATCAAGCCATACATGTTGAAGGGAGGGGACCGTTTGGTGGGGCATACCAAAGCACAACAATTCCGATTTTATATGAGGGACGATGGTCTCCCGGCCATGCAATTCAAGCTTTTGTGCACATCTCCTAATTGGGGCCCGGATGATGGTATACTCGTATGGCGTCAAGACAATGATGGGAAATGTTTGGTCCCGGATGGGGAACCAAAGCCTTGCAAACCCGAACCCATGAGGAATGGGCCGGAAATCATCAAAGGCATATCCGGATTCATTGAATATTGGAAAGAGTTGTGCGAGGAGGACATCACAAGACGTGTTAGAGATACCCATGAACCGTTGATCGCGTATTGGGATCGCATTCGCTCAGCCTTGATGACACTTGGTGGCGACACCCGTACGACTTTGACACAAGGATTTTGGCCACAAAGTCGTTTGACGGTTGTCGAGTCCGATACTATGTTTTTCAGCAATGGAGACGTTCGTGAAGAGTTCGCAATGGACGAGCATTACGTTGGCCCTGCCCGCAATCGACCGGCACCGTCGTTTCGTGTAGGTGTTGATTGCCATGAAGGGTATTTGGTCCTCGTACGAGCTGGGGATGAGGAGCATCCCAAGCCAATTTGGTTGGTAAAAGCATTGTCTTCACCCAATTTTGTTCGAACTAGCCCCAACTTTCGTCAAATTGAGGTGGAATATTGTCGTCCAAGCACTAAAGACCACAACGTGCTCCGCACTTATTTAGGTTGGGACACCAAAAAGAATTTTAAGTGGACAGTGGACTCAGCGTACACACCGGTTTGGATAAACACGGATACTATACTTTGTGCTTGGAAGCCGCGCAAAGGTTCCAACACAGAAGCAATGACCATCCCCCAAAAACATATAGATTTTGCCAAAGACAACTTGGCACGTATTGCAGCTGCGGAAAATGACGCCGAGAATGGATATGAAGCGGAAGATGGAGATGGGTAAACATAACATAGGTGAAAGTTAACGGCGGGAAAAAACATTAGTACTTAGTAGTCTTGGTTTTTAATAGACTTAGTAGACTTGTCACACTCCATTGTGGTATACGTTTGGGATGTGCCATCCAAAACCATAAGAACCTTACTTATGGGATGCGCACCCCAAACTCTATAATGACATAAACCATTTGTTTTTTATATTCGCTTGTTATTTTCCACATGAAGTTCACGTTTTCATTATAATTGCAATTTTCTATTTTTAGTATTAGGAATATTCTTTACGTGCGAATTTTTGAATTGTCATGTTCTTGATGTTCCCAACATTCCATATGCCCACAATATTGGCATCCCAAACTATGGGCATATTTTATTTTGAGACTTTCAAAAGTCTCCGATTAACGAATATAGTGTTACATCAGTTTGACCTTAATACTAGCATATCTAGACCTAACATTAGATTGCACTTCAAACACACATGTTTGGTGTCAAATCAGAGTACCCTTATACCAAATAAATGTAGATTTCCATATCAAATATCATTGTAGGGTTTACAGTTTGAATACCAAAAATTGTGTCTCGGCACCGAGACACTCAAACTCGGCCCTGGAATTTCAAATATTTCTAAAATTAAATCACATTACTCGTATACCCACAAGTCCAAACTTACCTCATATCAGATTGCACTTGTAACCCACATATCTAACCTCACATCAGTTTGACCTTAATAGTAGCATATGTAGACCTCACATCAGATTGCACTTCAAACACACATGTTTGGTGTCAAAGCAGAGTACCCTTATACCAAATAAATCTAGATTTCCATATCAAATATCATTGTGGGGTTTACAGTTTGAATACCAAAAATTGTGTCTCGGCACCGAGACACTCAAACTCGGCCCTGGAATTTCAAAAATTTCTAAGCTTACATCAAATCACCCTTATACCCACAAGTCCAAACTTACCTCATATCAAATTGCACTTGTAACCCACATATCTAACCTCACATCAGTTTGACCTTAATACTAGCATATCTAGACCTCACATCAAATTTCACTTCAAACCCACATTTTTGGTATCAAATCAAAGTACCCTTATACCAAATAAATCTAGATTTCCATATCAAATATCATTGTAGGGTTTACAGTTTGAATACCAAAAATTGTGTCTCGGCACCGAGACACTCAAACTCGGCCCTGGAATTTCAAATATATCTAAGCTTACATCAAATCACCCTTATACCCACAAGTCCAAACTAACGTCATATCAGATTGCACTTGTAACCCACATATCTAACCTCACATCAGTTTGACCTTAATAGTAGCATATGTAGACCTCACATCAGATTGCGCTTCAAACACACATGTTTGGTGTCAAATCAGAGTACCCTTATACCAAATAAATGTAGATTTCCATATCAAATATCATTGTAGGGTTTACAGTTTGAATACCAAAAATTGTGTCTCGGCACCGAGACACTCAAACTCGGCCCTGGAATTTCAAAAATTTCTAAGCTTACATCAAATCACCCTTATACCCACAAGTCCAAACTTACCTCATATCAGATTGCACTTGTAACCCACATATCTAACCTCACATCAGTTTGACCTTAATAGTAGCATATCTAGACCTCACATTAGATTGCACTTCAAACACACATGTTTGGTGTCAAATCAGAGTACCCTTATACCAAATAAATCTAGATTTCCATATCAAATATCATTGTAGGGTTTACAGTTTGAATACCAAAAATTGTGTCTCGGCACCGAGACACTCAAACTCGGCCCTGGAATTTCAAATATTTCGAAAATTAAATCACATTACTCGTATACCCACAAGTCCAAACTAACGTCATATCAGATTGCACTTGTAACCCACATATCTAACCTCACATCAGTTTGACCTTAATAGTAGCATATGTACACCTCACATCAGATTGCACTTCAAACACACATGTTTGGTGTCAAAGCAGAGTACCCTTATACCAAATAAATCTAGATTTCCATATCAAATATCATTGTAGGGTTTACAGTTTGAATACCAAAAATTGTGTCTCGGCACCGAGACACTCAAACTCGGCCCTGGAATTTCAAATATTTCTAAGCTTACATCAAATCACCCTTATACCCACAAGACCAAACTTACGTAATATCAGATTGCACTTGTAACCCACATATCTAACCTCACATCAGTTTGACCTTAATACTAGCATATGTAGACCTCACATCAGATTGCACTTCAAACACACATGTTTGGTGTCAAATCAGAGTACCCTTATACCAAATAAATCTAGATTTCCATATCAAATATCATTGTAGGGTTTACAGTTTGAATACCAAAAATTGTGTCTCAGCACCCAGACAATCAAACTCGGCCCTGGAATTTCAAAAATTTCTAAGCTTACATCAAATCACCCTTATACCCACAAGTCCAAACTTACGTCATATCAGATTGCACTTGTAACCCACATATCTAACCTCACATCAGTTTGACCTTAATACTAGCATATCTAGACCTAACACTGGATTCCACTTCAAACACACATGTTTGGTGTCAAATCAGAGTACCCTTATACCAAATAAATCTAGATTTCCATATCAAATATCATTGTAGGGTTTACAGTTTGAATACCAAAAATTGTGTCTCGGCACCCAGACACTCAAACTCGGCCCTGGAATTTCAAAATTTTCTAAGCTTACATCAAATCACCCTTATACCCACAAGTCCAAACTAACCTCATATCATATTGCACTTGTAACCCACATATCTAACCTCACATCAGTTTGACCTTAATACTGGCATATCTAGACCTCACATTAGATTGCACTTCAAACACACATGTTTGGTGTCAAATCAGAGTACCCTTATACCAAATAAATCTAGATTTCCATATCAAATATCATTGTAGGGTTTACAGTTTGAATACCAAAAATTGTGTCTCGGCACCGAGACACTCAAACTCGGCCCTGGAATTTCAAATATTTCGAAAATTAAATCACATTACTCGTATACCCACAAGTCCAAACTAACGTCATATCAGATTGCACTTGTAACCCACATATCTAACCTCACATCAGTTTGACCTTAATAGTAGCATATGTAGACCTCACATCAGATTGCACTTCAAACACACATGTTTGGTGTCAAAGCAGAGTACCCTTATACCAAATAAATCTAGATTTCCATATCAAATATCATTGTAGGGTTTACAGTTTGAATACCAAAAATTGTGTCTCGGCACCGAGACACTCAAACTCGGCCCTGGAATTTCAAAAATTTCTAAGCTTACATCAAATCACCCTTATACCCACAAGTCCAAACTTACCTCATATCAGATTGCACTTGTAACCCACATATCTAACCTCACATCAGTTTGACCTTAATAGTAGCATATCTAGACCTCACATTAGATTGCACTTCAAACACACATGTTTGGTGTCAAATCAGAGTACCCTTATACCAAATAAATCTAGATTTCCATATCAAATATCATTGTAGGGTTTACAGTTTGAATACCAAAAATTGTGTCTCGGCACCGAGACACTCAAACTCGGCCCTGGAATTTCAAATATTTCGAAAATTAAATCACATTACTCGTATACCCACAAGTCCAAACTAACGTCATATCAGATTGCACTTGTAACCCACATATCTAACCTCACATCAGTTTGACCTTAATAGTAGCATATGTACACCTCACATCAGATTGCACTTCAAACACACATGTTTGGTGTCAAAGCAGAGTACCCTTATACCAAATAAATCTAGATTTCCATATCAAATATCATTGTAGGGTTTACAGTTTGAATACCAAAAATTGTGTCTCGGCACCGAGACACTCAAACTCGGCCCTGGAATTTCAAATATTTCTAAGCTTACATCAAATCACCCTTATACCCACAAGACCAAACTTACGTAATATCAGATTGCACTTGTAACCCACATATCTAACCTCACATCAGTTTGACCTTAATACTAGCATATGTAGACCTCACATCAGATTGCACTTCAAACACACATGTTTGGTGTCAAATCAGAGTACCCTTATACCAAATAAATCTAGATTTCCATATCAAATATCATTGTAGGGTTTACAGTTTGAATACCAAAAATTGTGTCTCAGCACCCAGACAATCAAACTCGGCCCTGGAATTTCAAAAATTTCTAAGCTTACATCAAATCACCCTTATACCCACAAGTCCAAACTTACGTCATATCAGATTGCACTTGTAACCCACATATCTAACCTCACATCAGTTTGACCTTAATACTAGCATATCTAGACCTAACACTGGATTCCACTTCAAACACACATGTTTGGTGTCAAATCAGAGTACCCTTATACCAAATAAATCTAGATTTCCATATCAAATATCATTGTAGGGTTTACAGTTTGAATACCAAAAATTGTGTCTCGGCACCCAGACACTCAAACTCGGCCCTGGAATTTCAAAATTTTCTAAGCTTACATCAAATCACCCTTATACCCACAAGTCCAAACTAACCTCATATCATATTGCACTTGTAACCCACATATCTAACCTCACATCAGTTTGACCTTAATACTGGCATATCTAGACCTCACATTAGATTGCACTTCAAACACACATGTTTGGTGTCAAATCAGAGTACCCTTATACCAAATAAATCTAGATTTCCATATCAAATATCATTGTAGGGTTTACAGTTTGAATACCAAAAATTGTGTCTCGGCACCGAGACACTCAAACTCGGCCCTGGAATTTCAAATATTTCGAAAATTAAATCACATTACTCGTATACCCACAAGTCCAAACTAACGTCATATCAGATTGCACTTGTAACCCACATATCTAACCTCACATCAGTTTGACCTTAATAGTAGCATATGTAGACCTCACATCAGATTGCACTTCAAACACACATGTTTGGTGTCAAAGCAGAGTACCCTTATACCAAATAAATCTAGATTTCCATATCAAATATCATTGTAGGGTTTACAGTTTGAATACCAAAAATTGTGTCTCGGCACCGAGACACTCAAACTCGGCCCTGGAATTTCAAATATTTCTAAGCTTACATCAAATCACCATTATACCCACAAGACCAAACTTACGTAATATCAGATTGCACTTGTAACCCACATATCTAACCTCACATCAGTTTGACCTTAATACTAGCATATGTAGACCTCACATCAGATTGCACTTCAAACACACATGTTTGGTGTCAAAGCAGAGTACCCTTATACCAAATAAATCTAGATTTCCATATCAAATATCATTGTAGGGTTTACAGTTTGAATACCAAAAATTGTGTCTCGGCACCCAGACACTCAAACTCGGCCCTGGAATTTCAAATATATCTAAGCTTACATCAAATCACCCTTATACCCACAAGTCCAAACTTACCTCATATCAGATTGCACTTGTAACCCACATATCTAACCTCACATCAGTTTGACCTTAATACTAGCATATCTAGACCTTACATTAGATTGCACTTCAAACACACATGTTTGGTGTCAAGTCAGAGTACCCTTATACCAAATAAATCTAGATTTCCATATCAAATATCATTGTAGGGTTTACAGTTTGAATACCAAAAATTGTGTCTCGGCACCGAGACACTCAAACTCGGCCCTGGAATTTCAAATATTTCTAAGCTTACATCAAATCACCCTTATACCCACAAGTCCAAACTTACCTCATATCAGATTGCACTTGTAACCCACATATCTAACGTCACATCAGTTTGACCTTAATACTACCATATCTAGACCTCACATCAGATTGCACTTCAAACACACATGTTTGGTGTCAAATCAGAGTACCCTTATACCAAATAAATCTAGATTTCCATATCAAATATCATTGTAGGGTTTACAGTTTGAATACCAAAAATTGTGTCTCGGCACCGAGACACTCAAACTCGGCCCTGGAATTTCAAATATTTCGAAAATTAAATCACATTACTCGTATACCCACAAGTCCAAACTAACGTCATATCAGATTGCACTTGTAACCCACATATCTAACCTCACATCAGTTTGACCTTAATAGTAGCATATGTAGACCTCACATCAGATTGCACTTCAAACACACATGTTTGGTGTCAAAGCAGAGTACCCTTATACCAAATAAATCTAGATTTCCATATCAAATATCATTGTAGGGTTTACAGTTTGAATACCAAAAATTGTGTCTCGGCACCGAGACACTCAAACTCGGCCCTGGAATTTCAAATATTTCTAAGCTTACATCAAATCACCATTATACCCACAAGACCAAACTTACGTAATATCAGATTGCACTTGTAACCCACATATCTAACCTCACATCAGTTTGACCTTAATACTAGCATATGTAGACCTCACATCAGATTGCACTTCAAACACACATGTTTGGTGTCAAAGCAGAGTACCCTTATACCAAATAAATCTAGATTTCCATATCAAATATCATTGTAGGGTTTACAGTTTGAATACCAAAAATTGTGTCTCGGCACCCAGACACTCAAACTCGGCCCTGGAATTTCAAATATATCTAAGCTTACATCAAATCACCCTTATACCCACAAGTCCAAACTTACCTCATATCAGATTGCACTTGTAACCCACATATCTAACCTCACATCAGTTTGACCTTAATACTAGCATATCTAGACCTTACATTAGATTGCACTTCAAACACACATGTTTGGTGTCAAGTCAGAGTACCCTTATACCAAATAAATCTAGATTTCCATATCAAATATCATTGTAGGGTTTACAGTTTGAATACCAAAAATTGTGTCTCGGCACCGAGACACTCAAACTCGGCCCTGGAATTTCAAATATTTCTAAGCTTACATCAAATCACCCTTATACCCACAAGTCCAAACTTACCTCATATCAGATTGCACTTGTAACCCACATATCTAACGTCACATCAGTTTGACCTTAATACTACCATATCTAGACCTCACATCAGATTGCACTTCAAACACACATGTTTGGTGTCAAATCAGAGTACCCTTATACCAAATAAATCTAGATTTCCATATCAAATATCATTGTAGGGTTTACAGTTTGAATACCACAAATTGTGTCTCGGCACCGAGACACTCAAACTCGGCCCTAGAATTTCAAATATTTCTAAGCTTACATCAAATCACCAGTATACCCACAAGAACAAACTTACCTCATATCATATTGAACTTGTAACCAACATATCATATTGGACTTTTAGCCAACATATCTAACCTCACATCAGTTTGACCTTAATACTAGCATGTCTAGACCTAACATTAGATTGCACTTCAAACACACATGTTTGGTGTCAAATCAGAGTACCCTTATACCAAATAAATCTAGATTTCCATATCAAATATCATTGTAGGGTTTACAGTTTGAATACCAAAAATTGTGTCTCGGCACCCAGACACTCAAACTCGTCCCTAGAATTTCAAATATTTCTAAGCTTACATCAAATCACCAGTATACCCACAAGAACAAACTTACCTCATCTCATATTGAACTTGTAACCAACATATCATATTGGACTTGTAGCCAACATATCTAACCTCACATCAGTTTGACCTTAATACTAGCATATCTAGACCTAACATTAGATTGCACTTCAAACACACATGTTTGGTGTCAAATCAGAGTACCCTTATACCAAATAAATCTAGATTTCCATATCTAATATCATTGTAGGGTTTACAGTTTGAATACCACAAATTGTGTCTCGGCACGGAGACACTCAAACTCGGCCCTGGAATTTCAAATATTTCTAAGCTTACATCAAATCACCCTTATACCCACAAGTCCAAACTTACCTCATATCAGATTGCACTTGTAACCCACATATCTAACCTCACATCAGTTTGACCTTAATAGTAGCATATATAGACCTAACATTAGATTGCACTTCAAACACACATGTTTGGTGTCAAATCAGAGTACTTTTATACCAAATAAATGTAGATTTCCATATCAAATATCATTGTATGGTTTACAGTTTGAATACCAAAAATTGTGTCTCGGCACCGAGACACTCAAACTCGGCCCTAGAATTTCAAATATTTGGAATATTAAATCACATTACTCGTATACCCACAAGTCCAAACGAACCTCATATTAGATTGCACTTGTAACCCACATATCTAACCTCACATCAGTTTGACCTTAATACTAGCATATCTAGACCTAACATTAGATTGCACTTCAAACACACATGTTTGGTGTCAAATCAGAGTACCCTTATACCAAATAAATGTAGATTTCCATATCAAATATCATTGTAGGGTTTACAGTTTGAATACCAAAAATTGTGTCTCGGCACCGAGACACTCAAACTAGGCCCTAGAATTTCAAATATTTCTAAGCTTACATCAAATCACCAGTATACCCACAAGAACAAACTTACCTCATATCATATTGAACTTGTAACCAACATATCATATTGGACTTTTAGCCGACATATCTAACCTCACATCAGTTTGACCTTAATACTAGCATGTCTAGACCTAACATTAGATTGCACTTCAAACACACATGTTTGGTGTCAAATCAGAGTACCCTTATACCAAATAAATGTAGATTTCCATATCAAATATCATTGTAGGGTTTACAGTTTGAATACCAAAAATTGTGTCTCGGCACCCAGACACTCAAACTCGGCCCTAGAATTTCAAATATTTCTAAGCTTACATCAAATCACCAGTATACCCACAAGAACAAACTTACCTCATCTCATATTGAACTTGTAACCAACATATCATATTGGACTTGTAGCCAACATATCTAACCTCACATCAGTTTGACCTTAATACTAGCATATCTAGACCTAACATTAGATTGCACTTCAAACACACATGTTTGGTGTCAAATCAGAGTACCCTTATACCAAATAAATGTAGATTTCCATATCAAATATCATTGTAGGGTTTACAGTTTGAATACCAAAAATTGTGTCTCGGCACCCAGACACTCAAACTCGGCCCTAGAATTTCAAATATTTCTAAGCTTACATCAAATCACCAGTATACCCACAAGTCCAAACTTACCTCATATCATATTGCACTTGTAACCCACATATCTAACCTCACATCAGTTTGACCTTAATACTAGCATATCTAGACCTTACATTAGATTGCACTTCAAACACACATGTTTGGTGTCAAATCAGAGTACCCTTATACCAAATAAATCTAGATTTCCATATCAAATATCATTGTATGGTTTACAGTTTGAATACCAAAAATTGTGTCTCGGCACCGAGACACTCAAACTCGGCCCTAGAATTTCAAATATTTCTAAAATTAAATCACATTACTCGTATACCCATAAGTCCAAACTAACCTCATATCAGATTGCACTTGTAACCCACATATCTAACCTCACATCAGTTTGACCTTAATAGTAGCATATGTAGACCTCACATCAGATTGCACTTCAAACACACATGGTTGGTGTCAAATCAGAGTACCCTTATACCAAATAAATTTAGATTTCCATATCAAATATCATTGTAGGGTTTACAGTTTGAATACCAAAAATTGTGTCTCGGCACCGAGACACTCAAACTCGGCCCTGGAATTTCAAATATTTTTAAGTTTACATCAAATCACCTTTATACCCACAAGTCCAAACATACCTCATATCAGATTGCACTTGTAACCCACATATCTAACCTCACATCAGTTTGACCTTAATACTACCATATCTAGACCTCACATCAGATTGCACTTCAAACACACATGTTTGGTGTCAAATCAGAGTACCCTTATACCAAATAAATGTAGATTTCCATATCAAATATCATTGTAGGGTTTACAGTTTGAATATCAAAAATTGTGTCTCGGCACCGAGACACTCAAACTCGGCCCTGGAATTTCAAATATTTCTAAAATTAAATCACATTACTCGTATACCCACAAGTTCAAACTAACGTCATATCAGATTGCACTTGTCACCCACATATCTAACCTCACATCAGTTTGACCTTAATAGTAGCATATGTAGACCTCACATCAGATTGCACTTCAAACACACATGTTTGGTGTCAAATCAGAGTACCCTTATACCAAATAAATCTAGATTTCCATATCAAATATCATTGTAGGGTTTACAGTTTGAATACCACAAATTGTGTCTCGGCACCGAGACACTCAAACTCGGCCCTGGAATTTCAAATATTTCTAAGCTTACATCAAATCACCCTTATACCCACAAGTCCAAACTTACCTCATATCAGATTGGACTTGTAACCCACATATCTAACCTCACATCAGTTTGACCTTAATAGTAGCATATGTAGACCTCACATCGTATTGCACTTCAAACACACATGTTTGGTGTCAAATCAGAGTACCCTTATACCAAATAAATGTAGATTTCCATATCAAATATCATTGTAGGGTTTACAGTTTGAATACCAAAAATTGTGTCTCGGCACCCAGACACTCAAACTTGGCCCTGGAATTTCAAATATTTCTAAGCTTACATCAAATCACCCTTATACCCACAAGTCCAAACTTACCTCATATCAGATTGCACTTGTAACCCACATATCTAACGTCACTACAGTTTGACCTTAATACTAGCATATCTAGACCTAACATTAGATTGCACTTCAAACACACATGTTTGGTGTCAAATCAGAGTACCCTTATACCAAATAAATCTAGATTTCCATATCAAATATCATTGTAGGGTTTGCAGTTTGAATACCAAAAATTGTGTTTCGGCACCGAGACACTCAAACTCGGCCCTAGAATTTCTAGAATTTCTAAAATTAAATCACATTACTCGTATACCCACAAGTCCAAACTAACGTCAGATCAGATTGCACTTGTAACCCACATATCTAACCTCACATCAGTTTGACCTTAATACTAGCATATCTAGACCTCATATCAGATCTCACTTCAAACACACATGTGTAGTCTCATATCAGAGTACCCTTATAGAAAGTAAATCTAGATTTCCATATCAAATATGATTGTAGGTTTTACAGTTTGAAAACCAGAAATTGTGTCTCGGCACCGAAACAATGAAACTCGGCCTTGGAATTTCAAAATTTCTACGCTTACATCAGATTACCCTAATACCCAATGTGAACCCTTTGAGTGGTCCACCACTCTGCGGGATCACTTTTAGTTAGAATGTTAGCATTAAAAGTTAGAATTGATAGGGAATTTAGGGAAAATTAGTTCATTTAGCATTTAGCCTAGAAGAAAGAAGGTCAAAATGAAACTAAGTAGTGCTAGAAGATAGCAAAGTAGAAAAAAATATGCTAGCTAGTAAAAACAACTAGCTAAGAAAATATTAGTAGATGCTAGCTATTAAGCAAATGTTAGTAAATGCTAGCTAAGCAAGTGTTAGTTTATTAGTTAGTGTGAGGCACACAAGACTATTAGAGGTGGTTTAGGTAAGAAGATAAAATCGGCTTGAAGACTTTTGAAGACAAAAAAGAAAGAGAGCAAGGGGGCTACTTGCCCACTTGCCCCCTTGCTAACTCGATGGCGGAAAAATTAGAAAGATTTCTAAAGGTTTTTTGTCGGAGCCACCTCGGCGAGAGGGTGGCAACCTCAACCGGGAAAACCCCCGAGCCAAAATTTCGGGAAAGGGTTTGAAAAATGGATCCGGTGGAGGAGGGGTCCAACCCTTTTGTGAGAGGGTTTAAAAACCCCTCCTTCCACCTTGTAGCTCTCTCTCTTTCTCTAGTTTTTGGGCGAAGCCCTGCTTCAATGTAGTTAGGAAAAAATCCTTTAGCATGTATTCTCAATGGTCTAGAAGAAAGGCTTGAGAACCTCCTCTACTCTCTCTCTCCTAGTTAGGTTGTGTGTTTATTAACACACCAACAAAATTATTCCTTCTTTTGTAGAGGTAGGTTGGATGGTAGAGTTTTGAGTAGAGGCATTATAGACCTCATCTGCCAATGCCCTGAACGCTTAGTTCAAAAGCTAGAACAAGATACTTATCATTTTTCTCTTAGAGAGATTTCATATAGCTATCCATAGCCGTTTCCCATTTGTGATTTGGTTGAGATGACAATTAGTTATGGATTTTCAAAGATGGAGTAGAAAAACTGGGTGGTCTTGTGGGTAGCGGCTGCTGGATCAGACCTGCGAGCCCAATAGGAATTTTAATTCCAAGAAATTATATTTTTCCCAAGTAGAACTTTTGTGTAGCTTTCCAAAATGGCTTAGAACATTTGATTTGAGCATGATTTGAATTAGATTTGAATTGTGCAAGATGGGACACATAGTTTGAGAACTTTTGGTTGACTGCTGCATTACAGAGGACCTGCTGGGTTCACTTCGGCTTACCTTTCTAATCACATATTTTTATCAAATACATCTTTTTAATATCTCTCCAGGGTCATATAGAACGTTTGATTTGACTAAGATTTGAATTAGATATGAATTGTTGAAGGCGAGATACATAGTTGAAGCCTTCTTGATTGACTGCTGTGTTACAAGGAGTCCGCTGAATTTCTATTAGCTTAACCTGCTGATGTCATAATTTTTCTAGTTAGAGCTTGTTCATAGCTTTCCAATGGTATAAGGAAAGCCTAGATCCAAGTAGTAAGGAATGTGCTATGAATTTTTGAAGTTAGAAGGTAGATAGGTGGGTTGGAAGGGTCGGTTGAATCGACCTCACACTTCCAACCCTCATAACTTTTGCATTTCTTATCCGATTAGAGTGATTTTTAGATCATTGGAAAGATAATTTGGTGCACTAAGTATAAATATTATGCTTAGGATTAAATTACAGGGCAGAATAACACTTTATATTTTAATTGTTAACTAAGGTACGCTTACTACCAAACTAGTTACAAAGAAGGAGGCAAGGTCGACGCTCGGAAAGTGGAGCAAGGAAGGAGATAGCGGCTCGGCCTATATCAAGCCCAAATCAACCGAGGAAAATTGAGGTAAATTAACTAACCTTAAGCCTTCCATTTAGGATTGGAGGGAGCACGGCTAAGGTACGCATCTCTAAACCCACTCACCTATCTCGTAAGGTCAAGTGGCTTGACCACTTGACCGCCAAGGGAGTACCCAATTCCATTGTTTTCGGGGCCCTTGGTATGTTTTGTGGTAGTAGCTTCATTTATTAGCAAGTTTCGTGTGTGGTAAGTCGGATTAATCACCGACACGACCATTCTGAATGTTGTTGGTGGAAAGGTGGGGTTAATGACCCGCGAATCCACTATTATGTTGTTGGCCCCATAGATTGGGAGTAATGGCCCCAATTTATGAAGATTGCGCAACAGGTTGAACCTACAGGTCGCCCGTCACCCTGGTCCCATTGAGTTGCATTTCGTGGTCTATCCAGTGTAAACACATTTAACAATCAAAACATACAAAATAAATCGTAAACCCTTGTTGGCAAGAGACCCGAGGTAAGGGGTGATGCCTAATATATTAATGTAGTAAGTTAGGACGTGCAAACAAAAGTAAGTAATTAAGAAGGAATTTGTGTGAAGGGTGGGACTTAGGCCAAGTTCCCCCGCTTAGAAAACTAAATAGAACTAAATAAAGAAATAGGAAGAATTGAATGGTCCATCAAATTGTCGTTATTCCGTTCGTTGAGTTAGGGTGGTATGAGTCACACCCGGTTGGGTGTATCAGAACCATCCCAATTCACAAATTAGGATTGCCTTGGTTTCAAGGCTGGTGCGTCTGCGCGTAGAATAGGTTGTAGGTTAAGGTTAGAACTAGATATGAAATTGGTTAGTGGAGTTTAAAGCCACACTAGTAAAAAACTAAGGCCTAACCTCCGGAGGTACTACGACGCATATTTAATCTCCCTTAAAAATCTAACTACTCACGTTATACACCTATCATCCGGGTTCGGCTTGGGCGCCTGCAAATGCAGGCCACCTTCACCGAAGGGCTTGTGTGATACTTTTAGGCTCCCTCGAAAGGGGGTGGCCCAAAAGTACCACACCCAACATAGCTTACTAACCTTAGAAAACCTAACACTTGTAACCCACATATCTAACCTCACATCAGTTTGACCTTAATACGTCCATATCTAGACCTCACATCAGATTTCAAGAACTCCAGGAACGACACAAAACCCTCACTTTCACTCTCAACCGTCAACCCTCCCCCTCAGCAGAAATGTGTCCCTCGGCAGGTATAGGTGTCTACCTTATTTCAGTTCACAATCTTGGATCTCCGAACACTATGCAAAAAAATAAAATTCAGGGTGTTTTTGTGTGGGAGAACGTACCTCTTCCCCGAATTGCTGTTCTTCATTGTCCATTCTTGCTTCGCGAAGATCACCTTTATAAGCGCCTTGATCGAATTCGCCAAGGATCTGTTAAGTGTATATGTCCGGTGCTCATTAGCTATGAATTTGGCCTTATACAGTGTTAGCATTTGAAAGACCCCTTACCCTAAACCCAAAACCATTCAAGTCACCAATTGATTACAATCTTTACAAACCTGCTCCTCACTTTGATCTGATGTTGAGGCACTGGAGGTTGCCTCAGGTTGAACCTGTGTTTGCGTCATTCCCTGTTCCAGATACCCAAACCAAACCCAATTCACAATCCCCCACCAAACATAAAACACAACATAAAGGAGCCGATAGCATTGCCCACACAACAAGGGAATTTAGAGAGTCTCATCTGTTCCAACTATCCGTGATAGAACTTAACATTATGATTGCACATATAAAAATTTCATTATGATTGCAGATAAACATCACCTCACTGCCCCCTTTGTCAACTTTGTTGTCTTCCTCCGATACAGGAAATAATACTACTGGAGCTACCTCCGAAACATCAAACGTTTTTTCCGCTTTGGAACCTCTACCTGTGCCCCTAGAAGAATTAACCCCTCGTCTACCCATTGTTGTCCGCAAGTTGTACGGCGTTCCTAAGCTCCCTCTTGATTCTAACCTTTGCCTTCTCTCAATACGCCTCTGTTTTTCAATAGTCCTCCTAATCTCTCGATCTGCTCTCGCTCTCGACCTAGTGTTCATCTCTAATAATATTGAAGCAAACAGATCTTATATATCATTGTCAACTCTGTCATAATTAACATCTATTCTCCATCATTATGTTCACATTTTGGATAATTGTGTTCACATTGGATTTAGATAATTAATCTGCATTTCCTTGATTTATTCCTTTGTTAATCCACACAGCATTAATACACTACAATTGGCGGCACTAAAACCTATTCTACATAATAGAATCCTGCCATGTCACATATTTGGTGGTTGATAAAGTATTGACTATTATTGTAGTACATTCTTTTCCTACATGAAACAGGGTGTCTAGCATTTACATAAATAAACATTGACTATTAATTGATCTAACATGTTATCAAATATTCGCGCATTGGTGTCTACCCTAGGTGTATATAATACCCTATTGCTTGTACCCATTCCTTCATGTCATCTCATCATATTCTTCTCCAATGGGTACTGACTCAAGTCTCCCAAGCCCTGCTCCTTTAGGTTCTCCTAGTACATCTCAAGTTCACACCACGTTGTCCATCGATGGTTTCGCAGTTGTCAACAACATGAAGATTGACAACCCACCTGACTCCTCAGTTACTCCGGCGGTCGTGGTTCAGAGTCCACATGCACGGACTCCATCCTTGCAAGCGGATGTTGCAACGCTAATAGAGGACTTGTCTACTTTACAGACTCATGCATATTCTAGAGCAGGGGTTATTAAACCGGGCACGTACTCTAGATCTATATTAAGGAGTTTCCCACTTCCCAAACGACAGAAACTCGGTTGCGCAGGATGCACTGCAGTTCATAGTTTAGGGATTGACCATTGTCATAAACATGACGGTGACAAAAATGGCAAAGGGCCCCATAAGCGTCTTTGTCGTTAATCACAATGTAGCATTCTATTGTTTGGGATTTATTATTGCAGAGCTACTATCATGCTCTCCACATTATTCGTGGCGGCCGTCATTCTTATGGCCTTATTTGCCAATATATATTATAACCAACAATGTTTAGAATGTATGTCTGTTCTTGGTTTCTACTATTTGAAAACATGTAAACATAACACCTTGTGAGTGTATATGATACGCCCACCTCTTTTGCTCTATTTATATTGGAATATTATGTTTGAAATAGATATCGGTTTCTTACCTATCTCGGACTTGCATCCAAAAATGGTTTTTCAGCCGTCTTTCAGCTTACTCTCCATGTCTCTCTATTATCTTCTGAAATTCTGCTTGCTGGTACATAAATTACCAGTTTGCACAGTAATTTGTTCCCTCTTATATATTCATGCCATTTCAATGTTCACAGTACTTGTTTTGTTCAGAGTTCTGTGGTATACTATGGCCCTGCTTCATGCTGAACCTCATTCTGTTCCGGTCCTCTTTCCATTAGGTGAAGACGGTCATGCTATAGTCACTTGTGCAACATTGAGTTTGAGGTTTCAATATCGTGAGGTCACTATCTTTGTCGAAGAAGAAGTTTTTGACGATCATACCGGTCTAGTTTCACATGCAGTTCGTCAGACTAGAGTAGATAATGACGTCGGTACGTTCTGGTTGTTGAAGCCTGGAAAATATCGTGTATATGGAGTCTCCGAGTCTATGTTTGAGTGTTCCACTGAACTTCTAACACCCAAGGAGTCTTCCACTGTTAGCATTGAGAGACCGGTGCTGTCTAAGGTCAAAATTGAGCCCGGTCTAAATACAATTTATGAGTTGAGTGATGATTCCGACGGCGATGTTGAATTCTTAAAATCAGCGAGCAGAGTCCAAGCTTCGTTGTCTCCACAAGTAGTTCGCAAGGAAACAACTCCTCCTGTTAGTCCGTCTCCTAATCCTGGTCAGGCCAAGGTTGTGGCAAGTCCTCTTGTCAGTATCATTCATTCATTGATGCGCCTTGGAGCTCGTAAGCGGTCCAAAAGTGTGTTATCTCAAATTAACTTTGATGCGATCAGACTCCAGCAGGTTGATTACCTTCCTCCTCGTTACGATGGGGACGTTATCTTCGAGTTTCCACCTTTAGGTGACCATGGCCATAATACAAAGGCCAAGCTGCTTCGTGGAATGGATAGAAGGTACGATGGCCATGCTTGGACTCGCACAATTACATCCAATATTCAAAATGATCTGAAGCTTTTGTTTCGTGCATCTTCTTGTTTGGGCCACCTCCGTTGCGACAATCCTGCCTGTGAGTATCTTCAGCGAGACCATAGGACTTCCAAAGTGAATGAAACAGAGTGGGAAGGATTATCTGAGAAATTGTTTGAAGTGGGTTCCAAGCCTCCAACTGGTTCGACCGTTGTTTGCAAATCATGTAACGTCCCTCCCACCTGTGTTGCTGTCTGCACTGCCAAGATCTACTATGTTACCGCGACACCTCACATGACGAGGGCTTGTGTGCACTTGGGATCTCACGACCATCCCGTCAAGTCAGGTGATCATCGGGACTTCATCGATTTGACAAACACCTTGATTGGGGATCAAGTCGAACGCACCCCAATAGCCACTCGCTCCGCTATTGTGCTTGAAACTGCAAAGGAAGTACTGGGCCCACTCCTCCTTGCTAAAGAAGGTGACCCACAAAAGATCTTGGAGCTGGACGAGCTGCAAGTTATTTTCGATCGGTGTAAGCACCTCACCTCGCCCAACATTCGTAACGCAATCACCACGTTCAGGACTATGCGTCGCTTTGGAGTCATGGACAGTATTACCAAGTTACGCGGTGCTAGCAATTGGAGGTTCGTGCAACAGAATAGGTTTCCAGGGCAAGGAGTGGACATGGACAAGGTCTTTGTTTTCAAGATGTCTGAAGTTGGACCGGGCAGCGGAGTCGACTTTGTCAAACGAATGCAACCCGGTGGTGACTTGGAGAACTCCTGAATAATGTTTGACCATGTCAAACGTGTCAGGTCGTGGACGACAATGGCTTGCCATGTGTACGATTCCACATATTGCCGTGTCATGACCATCGCAGTATGCGACATGCAGTCTGAAGATGTTGCAGCCCAGTCAGTCGTATGGAAGAACCTGAACGCTCTCATGGCTCAACATGGAGTGGACAAAGTCAATTTTAAAGGTTTCATGGCCGACAGTGCCCAAGCCAATTGGAATGCTGTTCAAATTATATACAGAAGTGGAGATGTGTCTGAGAAGATGGTGGATAGAGAGAGGACTTGTCTTTTCCATTGGACGCAGTCCTTGGAGAAACATACCAAGGCCGATATCCGTCAAGACCTGCAACATCAGCATCGAATACTATGCCAGCAATACAAGAATGCAAAATCGATGGCGGAGGCCGAGACAAAGTTTCTGGCAATTCGGGCATGGTGGATGTCATCCGGGGCAGCAACTGAACAAGGTCTACCTCGACTGGAGCTCTGGTTGGCCTTCTGGCATTTCCGTTACCGCCAATGGGGTGGATTTATGGAGTTGGTAAGTCTATGCTTCCCTCTATATTTCCTGTATAGTTCCCACTTTATGCTTCAACTACATTGATTCCGCCATTATTCTAATTCGGACTGTATGGGCATTGCAGGATCTAAGTGAAGCTGAACTAGCGGAAATGCCATCCTGTAACCTTGCTGAATCTATCCACAACAAGTGGAAGCAACAATCTGGCGATCGGGGCAGCGACCTTTATGTGGCAACAATCGATGACTTCGTGCGTGCTTTCATGCAGTGCTCAGCATATTCCCAATTCCTAAAGGGAGAGAACCCTGGAACTGGACCGTCGAAGGAGGAATTGAAGTTGAGGCGTGCTCAGAGGTCTGCCGTAAAAACAAGAATCTCGAAACCGCTGCATGAGGCCATCTTGAAGATGCCTGGCGGTGACGAGTGGTGCACCAGGACTCCCCACCTCGAAGGGGAAGAGGTATTTGTTTCTCTGAAGCGTAAACCGGATACTGCTTTCGGTGACGAACGTGAATCTCACATGCTAGACAAGATCAGTATATCCCGACCACGCGTCCAAACCAGATCTGCCCGACTGAACGATTCTCCACCTCCTGTGACAACTCCATATTCTCCCACAACTGCAGATGAAAACCAACCGCAATTTCCAACACACGACGCTCCGCAGCGGGTGGATCGGCACCACGTCACCGCGATTGAGGAGACATTATGCAACCCTGCCCAGTGGCACATCGCACAACTGCCTAAGACATCTGCGAAGGCTTGCTTTGCTCTACAAGCAATCACCAAGAAGAAGTGCGTTGCTCGGATTGTACAAGACGGGAAGAGCACCGCTGCACCTACCTACTCAGGCCTCATGGATAACTATCGAAAGAAGAGATTGGACCCTCAAGACTTTTTTTTCTGCAATGACGACATTGAGAGATGCGTTGAGGGTACAAAAAGGAGGTGGGTGGTCTCAGTCCCGAACGTTCCGGAGGTATGGCCAGTTAAGTTGGGGACCAACTTAACCTGCAAAGAGATCCTCTCTTTAGAAAACGCAGGATTTAGACTGCCCC
The DNA here is from genome assembly GCA_950295325.1 of Polytrichum commune. Lineage (NCBI taxonomy): Eukaryota > Viridiplantae > Streptophyta > Polytrichopsida > Polytrichales > Polytrichaceae > Polytrichum > Polytrichum commune. The sequence goes on from OX485809.1 coordinate 19,655,272, forward strand.
AGCGGAAGGAGATGACACCTTCCAGAATTTTTCAGGACCACCCGTTACCTTTGGACTTAGCAAGCTACACGACTCCTGCATATCCGGATGAGTTTCCCACCTGGCGTTCAGGGAAGTTGATTAGGCGCAACAAGAAGGCCCCGTCAACAAAACACGCCAATAATTGTGCCTCAACCCTATCACTGAAAGCCAAAGTGCACAAATTGTGCATGCTTCCAGCCCCTGCCTTAGGATGCATCGTCTCGTTGGATTCCGGCACGCCCCCAAAGGTTCAGCAATACTACTTGACGATTTCGTAGCTGCCACCATGCACTTGTCCTAACTTCAAGGACATGGCGACTAAAACAATTGGAAAAAGGGGTCAATGGGCCAACTGTAAGCATTTGTACTATTTGTTTACTGTAGTCTGTGGTTTGGACTCAGAATCAGACACGTTCATTCATGCAGCTAGTTTTAGCTTCAACAAAGTGAAGCGAGTTTTGGAAGGTGGTTTGCTGAAGTACCTTGACTCTTAGAGTTTTCTGTTTCTTTAAAGTAACATATGTATGTAAGATTTGTTATAATCATGATGTTGTCGCAACCCTTGCTAACCCCCTTAGCAATCTTGCCAATTTTCAATTCTAGCAAAGGTTACGAGCGCTAACCATTCGCATTCCGCCATGCTAATGGTTAGCTCCTCCTACCCCGGACCTTATAGTTCATAGGAGGGAACCAACCCTCCTACTTTGCTTTAGGGACTCACCCCTTAATCGGTAACCCACTCCTAGATGTGGACTTCCATCCATGGAAGTCCAATCCCATGTTGATCATCGTGTTGCCGGAGCAACACTACAACAACCCGAACCATACTAGGCAACTATGGCCTCACATTGGGCCAATGCCCATGGAGGCCGTGCCGTTCGGCCTCGGGTGGGTGAGGCCACACCACCTCACCCATATAAGCCTCTAGGACTTCACGCGGGGCCCCTACCCCACCGTCAACCAACCTCTTGTCTCTCTACCAAGAGTTGGGGCCAAGTGGACATTTTCCCTTAGCCGCTGGGCCTAGAAGCCCCCACAGCTTCAGACCATCATAACTTCCTTGTATGATGTCTGATGCTAACACTTGACCACTCCATCTTCATCTACGCTTCACGTAGATGCCGATGGACTCCTCACTAACCCCATTCGGGCAAGTTATGAGGACGTTATGCCTCTTTGAACCTTGGCAGTCCCGGGAATCACTCCCAGGCACTGCTGTACCAGGGCGCTGTCCTGGGACAGCGCCCCACTCAAATGGCCATAACTCCTAGCTCACACCTCCGATTGAGGTGTTCTTGAGCATTCTAGAATCACCACGCCATGAGCTACGCATAGCTCATGGCCTTACCCTTGTGCCTCCTAGTCTCCGTGGGTGGGAGGCGTTCCCAACGCCCGGGGCCCTCACCCACACTAGGATCACTTGGGCCCTCTCACCAACGGCGCCACAAGTCCCGGGTGTCACTCCGGGGTCCCCCTTGTGCCCATGGTGTTTCGGGCACTCCTCATGGAGAGGTGCGCGACAGATGTAGTGAGACTAAAAGGGCCACTACAAGACATTTGACGCACCACATGTATTTCGTTGTTCCAAAGTTGCGTGACCTTTTTAGAATACCACTAATTCTCATTATACTGAAACAATACGTGTTTGACTTGAGACAAACCCATATTTATTACTGATATTAGTTCCAAATGTTCAATTTAACACCCTAAACCATATTTTTCACTGATACAATAATATTTTTTCCTGTATCAGAGCCCTTAATTGTCCACGGTCATAGGTCACACTGTTCACTAAGTTTAGAAAAATAAATTACTAAAAATAAATTTAGTCCAAAAATACCATAAATTTACTGCTTAAAATAACATTTTAATCAAAATATCTCGGAAGTTACCGCTCGCAAAATAGCTTCGTCCCTACCCAAGCTAGGGTAGACAAGATCTTGGAGAATGTGATGAATCACACGAAAGCAAATATATCAATCGGACAATTACTTGAAATAGCCCCTTATTGCAAGAAGCGAATAATGGCGGCGTTAACACATGATGAGAAGTTGAAAGAACCGACTCAAACCTATCAAGTTACGGCAAAGGCATTTGATGAGGAAATGCCCATGATATCCGTGATTGTGAAGAACAGGCAGGTACCGAATGCCTTAATCGATGGTGGATCAGAATGAACATCATCACTGACACGTTGAGGAGGAAATTGGGACTCAAGAGGATAGAGCCCGCACCATTCACCATAAAGATGGCTGACCAGAGGAAGGTCATGCCCAAAGGAATTATCCGAGATGTACGCCTTGATGTTGGCGGAATTATAATCCGGACGACACTCACAGTTATAGACATGGTGAGTACTGAAGACAACTACTCCCTGTTATTGGGAAGACCTTGGTTGAAGGAGGCTCAAGCTCAACATGACTGGCCCCTCAACAAATTAACCTTAACCCAAGGAGGAAACAAGGTGGAAATAAGTACTCGAAGGACTCCAGCGCTATCACCTGCAAAGAGACCCTTGCATTGGGAGGATTATGACTGGGAGATGGGACTGACTGATGAAGAAGAAGCGGTAGTCTATAAAGCATTCCCAGAACTACTACCCATGGGAGATTTTGATTTGAAGAGCTTGAAAAAGTTACGGGGACTAAGCTGCAACACGGTGGAGGTAAATACTCCCAAAGGACCAAGAAAACCTGGAGCACGGAAAAGTGAAGACGAGAAACCTCGGTCAAGAAAAGCGACAAAGAGGGAACAAGAAGCCATGGAGGAGAAACCAGTATATCCCTCCCAGTTTTACAAGGCAAAAGAAGGAGACATAGTAGTAGACCATACCCCTGCCTCAGAAGCTGTCAAAGGGAAGAAGATAGCCGGATGGACAGTGGAGGATGAAGACTTGGTCAAAAATCTGAACTTAGGAACTCCGGAGGATCCTAAGTTAGTCAAGATAGCCAAGGATCTAGGCGAGTACGAAGGGAAAGTAAAAGAGTTACTGTTGAAATTTAAGGACGTATTCGCTTTTACATACAAGGATATGAAAGGAATACCTCCACACATATGCGAGCACAAGATCGAGTTACAGCCTGAGGCCAAGTCTGTAAGGCAAATGCATTATAGAATGAATCCCAATTATGCCGCCAAAGTCAAAGAAGAAATCGACAAATACTTGGAGGCAGGATTCATATACCCCGTTGACAAAACGGAATGGTTATCACCAATCGTGATTGTGCCCAAAAAGAATGGGAAACTCCGGGTGTGTGTTGACTACCGGAAGTTGAATGCAGTCACCAAGGTAGATCATTTTCCTCTACCTTTTACAGAATCGATTTTGGAGGCTGTCGCGGGACACGAAATGTATACGCTGATGGATGGGTACAGCGGATACAATCAAATAATGATTGCGTTGGAGGATCAACTCAAGACATCTTTCATCATTGAATACGGGGCGTTTGCATACCGAGTAATGCCTTTTGGATTAATGTGCGCACCAGCCACCTTCCAAAGAGGCATGATGAAGATCTTTGCAGATTACCTCGACAAATTTATGAAGGTTTTCCTAGATTATTTCACGGTATACGGAACCAGAGAGAACCATATTGAGCATCTGGAAAAGTGCCTCATCAAATGCCGAGAAAATGGAGTGAGCTTGAATCCGGAGAAATGTTACTTCTGTGTAAATTCCAGAAGGCTCCTTGGACATGTAGTCTGCCAAGAAGGATTGTTGGTGGACCCTAAAAAGGTGGGAGTCATAAAATAACTACCCCCACCAACCACAGTACGAGGAATACGGAGTTCCTTGGGACAAGCCATTTACCATCGAAAGTTCATCTGGATGTATGCGGAAATCACTCGACCCTTGTACTTATTACTCAAGAAAGGAGAAAAGTACATTTGGACAAAATCTTGTCAAGAGGCCTTTGAAGAAGTAAAGAAGAGGCTTACGACCACACCCATACTTATAACTCCCAATTGGAGCATGGATTTTCACGTACACTGTGATGCGTCCAATATAGCTATTGGAGCCGTTTTGGCCCAAAACATACATGGAGATAGGGATTCTCCGATTCACTACGCAAGCCGTCTTTTGAACAGTGCGGAGAAGAACTACAGCACAACAGAGCGTGAAGCTCTAGCAATGATTTATTCAGTGGGCAAATTTAGGCACTATCTACTAGCCAACCACTTTGTATTCTACGTGGACCATCAAGCATTGATATACTTGGTCAACAGACCAGTAGTATCCGGGCGAATCGCGAGATGGATGCTTTTACTTCAGGAATACGACTTTGAAGTGGTCTACAAACCCGGTAGAAGTCATGTCATGGCTGACCACTTATCAAGAATTGAAAATGGTGAAGACCCCTCGGGGGTACAAGATCAATTCCCAGATGCAAGCTTATTCATGGTACATGTGCAACCTTTTAAAGATTGGCGAGCACCTTTTATTGAGTACCTTACTCACGGGAAATTGTTGTCTGTTCTAGCTACCCCAGAAGAACAGGCCAAAATAAGACAAATAAGCGAACCATTCGTCTTGGACGACGAAAAGCTCAAGCGGGTCAGTATCTCCGGCAAGATACATGAATGTGTAGCCGGTGACCTCATCGAAGAAATCATAAGTGAAGCCCACGAACAAGACGGGGTACATTACAATCTAACTTCCACATGGCACTATATACTACACACCCCATATTGGTGGCCTACACGGCGAAGAGACGTGTTGGAATTTTGTCAAGAATGTCCAGTATGTAAGGTGACCGACCAAGAAGACGAAATTGGCAACATAACTCCACACGATTCCGAGGACGATGATGATCCACTTCCTATCAAACCTTTGGAAGCCCAAGAAGATATGACAGGAAAAGCAGAAACGGATTGGACAACACCATATGTCCAATATCTAACATGTATAACGTACGGAACCCCATGGATGAGTTCCCTACCCAAAGAAGAAAGGAAACTGATCGTCTACCGCAGTAAATTCTTCATACTCAAGGAAGGAGAGTTACATCGCATATTCCATAACGGCATCATCAAGAAGTGTATACCTGGGAGGTATGTGAGGAGTTACATCAAGACCCTTCATATACAGGAAAATCGGCACTTCTCGATAAACGCCACCAAACAATTGGTGCTACAAGGCCCTTATTGGTGGCCAACCATAGCAGAAGATGTTTCCCTACTCATCATGCTATGCACTGAATGCGGGGGACATGGAGAAGAGTTACCAACAGAGGCAAGTTCTTCAGAATCTAGTAGTTGGACGGACGTAATACCATACAAGGAGACATTCAACGATTGGAGAACACCTCTAGTTGGATACATGGCACATGGGGAATTCAAAATGGACGCAAAAACTCAAAGAGGGCAAAGAGAAACCATACGAGAAAGTGAAATCTTCACATTGGAGAAAGGGAAGCTCCTGAAACTAGAAAAGAACGGAATGACAAAGATATGTATTGCTGATTACCAGATAAAGCATTGGATAGGGAAAATGCATGTTCACCAGCAAAGACATTTGGATGATCAGCAGACTTGGCTGCGATGCCAGCAAGGAAATTGGTGGTGGCCCACGATGGGGCTGTGCGACATACAATTCTACATTATGTACGATTGCCCGTCCTGTCGGAGACGATTTCGAGGCCCGTTCCATAACATAATTTGTGGATCCATCGCAGTACAACCCCACGACAACAAGGATTGGAGGAGGTTATTGATAGAATACCTCACATACGGGTACCTAAAAGGACCCTACATCTCAAAAGGACACCACAAGAGGATAGCCCGACAAAGTCGGGAGTATTTCATTGAAGAAGGAAAATTGAAAAGAATACTATCAAATGGGGACATTAAGATATGCATTGCCGGACATGAGGTAAGCGAATACCTACAAGAGTTACATGTCACGACATCAGGCGAGCACCTTAGCATGGAGACGACATGGCACCTGGCCATGTTTGGACCATATTGGTGGCCCACGTGCGGGGCCGACATTAAGGACTTATGCAATTGGAAGTGTACAGTCTGCAGCAACCAAGCAAGGCTTCCAAAAGACAACTCAACCCAACCACTCCTAGGCCAGAAGGAACCGCGGAAAATAGGCACTACCGATTGGAGACGACCTTACCTGGAGTACCTAACCTGCGGAAAGATCTTTGACCAAAACTTAACCCCGGAGGAAAGAAAAATGGTTGAGCAAAGTCATAAACATTTTGCGTATATCAACGGTACTTTGCAAAGGTTACGTAAGGGAGGAAAGGGTAACCAAATTTGTATCCCAGAAGCACGAGTACCCGGGTACTTAGCCAAGATTCATGGGGAGATCCAACCCCACTTAGCCACCATTGAGACTTGGAAGGCCGTGGCTACAGGGGTGTACTGGTGGCCAACATGGGGACACGACGTATGCAACTACCTAAGATATTGCGGTACCTGCCGAGGAACAGGGACCCGGGAATCTCAACTAGAGGCGAATCAAGACCCGTTTCAGAATGAAACAACACCGGAGCTAGATTGGAGGCTCCCCATCTCACAACAACTTGAGAACATACAAGGACTGAACCAGATCGGCGCCCATGAAGATTTGGGATTATTCAGCCGTGACACCGAGACGTATTTCATAACCGAAGACGGGTTGAAATACCGATTACCAAGTGGTGAAGTCAAAACATGTGTAACAAAAGAGGACGCCCTTGACTGGGTAAAAAGGGTACATGAATACCAGATACCTCACTTAACAACAGAGGAAGCGCTTATTCAAGTGCACCAGGGCCCGTATTGGTGGCCAACCATTGCTTCGGACGTGAGGCGCTTGATCGACGAATGTGCAACATGCCAAGGTACCGAAATACCAGGCCCCAAAATCAATAATTATGGGACCATTATCTTCCCATATAAGAAGACCCAGGATTGGAGGAAACCAATAATTCAACACCTTGAAAACCCAATGGAACTAAGCAACTTTGCCTTTCACGAAGAATTGGGGGTGTTACAAGAAGAATTACCCAGTTATTTCTTGAAAGACGGGGAATTGAACCGGAGACTAGCAAATGGAGACATTAAACTGTGCATCTCCCAAGAAGAAGGAATCGAATGGTTAGCGACCATTCACAAACAAAGGTCTCCGCACCTCTCCATGGACGAACTCCTTTCACAAGTTGCAAACGGGCCCTATTGGTGGCCCACCATTCCCCCTGATGCTAATCACCTATGCCGGGAATGTGTGGGGTGTGGGTCTGTCAACACCTTGAGACATGGTGTTGACTGCACAACAATCACGGTGAAAGAGGGAGAAGAACAAGACTGGAGATTACCGTACATGGACTACTTAAGACATGGACGATTAACCACGGAAGCATCGACCACCCAACGACAACAGATAGCAATACGTAGTCGGCCGTATATGTTGACCCCTAATGGGACCCTAATCAAAGAAGGCCCCGATGGTATACGGCGGACATGTGTAGCCGGACCGATAACCACGGCCATCATTGCGGAGGCCCACGAGGGAATTGCTGGAGGGCACTTCTCAGCCAAGATTACTCTTCACAAAATCTTGACTGCCTTATATTGGTGGCCTTCCATGAAGAAAGATGTATATCTTTATTGTGTTCAGTGTGATATCTGTCAAAGGATTGGTCCCAAAATTTCAACCAATCTCCAACCCTTACATCCTACGATGCCCACCGAGGTATTCCAAAAATGGGGTTTGGATTTCATTGGACCAGTCAACCCGCCAGCTAAAGGTACCAAGAATCGGTACATCATTACAGCTACTGACTATACCACCAAGTGGGTGGAGGCCAGAGCTCTAAAAGACAACACGGCTAAGTCAACAACCAAGTTTCTTTTTGAAGAGATAATCACCAAATTTGGCTGCCCATTGGAATTTGTAAGTGACCAAGGGAGCCACTTCATCAACGACACCATTAAGGCTCTCACACAAGAATTTATGATCCTACATCGGAAATCAACAACCTACTACCCCCAAGCTAATGGACAAGCAAAGAGTACCAACAAAGTTATAAAAATTGCCTTGACCAAAATGGTCAACGCCAATCGTACGGATTGGGACACCAAACTACATGCAGCGCTATGGGCATATAGAACAGCCTATAAGGTCACGACAAAGCACACCCCATTTTCTTTGGTTTTTGGGACGGAAGCCTTATTACCTATGGCTTACCTTCACCCCGATATTCACCAAAAACGGAGTCAAGCTATCCACCCTATTTTGGAGAGAAGGATGGAACAACTAAGAACCATGGACTTAACCCGACATGAAGCAGAGGAGAATATGAGGCACATGCAATTACTGCGCAAAGAAAGACATGACCACCCTCGAAAAAGGACACCCTGTAACCAGTGTCACCACGAAGCAATTAAAACATCCCAAAAGAAAGCCAAAAAGTGTGATACTTTGAAAGGTGAAAACACACAAGCTACGAAGAAGCTTAAGCACTCTCCAAGAAGTGAGGACTCCGAGCTACCAACAACTCAAAAGGTAAGATTTTACCCCGGTCAAAGAGTTTTATGGCACCTACACCATAAAATACCCGGGCCAGGCAAGTTCAAAATACGATGGGCAAGACCATACCTTATTGAGCAAGTTTACGACAACGGGTCAGTCGACGTCACTACACTACAAAAAGAAAGTTTGGGGCGAGTCAACATGAACAAACTCAAGCCTTATCAAGAGCCGGAATCTACTCAAGCCTACGCCCTACAAATTTTGGCATGCCAGATTCTTGAGGCGGAGATTCGAGCGGAACGAAACCAGTTACATAAAAGGAATAATACGACCCAACCTCAAGACACCCCATTCTCTCACCATGATGGAGGAACCATCGTAACCCCTGAACCTACCCCCTACCCAGATAAGGAAACCTTAGAGGCAGAAGACCTAGAAATACATCAAGTTATGCTAGAGGGTTATTTTGTACACCCTTCAATACCAGAGAATGACGGATGGCAACCCCAAAATCATGAAGTACCCCACTCACCAAGGGGAAGTAATTTTTCTCTAGGAAGTCAAATAAATTGCGAACCATTAGAAAAATCAAAACCCATACCGGAAGGAAGCATTGAGGTACCAACTTTTCCAAAGAGGGTGAACCCCACCCCACCAAGGCTGAAAGGGGGCAGGGTGAAGCAACCCCCTAAGTAAAACATTTAAAGGAAACCGCCTAGGCAAAAGCTCGCCTAGGGCGGATCACTGGCGTAGTAAACCAGTCAGAGTTCCCTATCAATCTTGTTAGGGAGGGACAATATTAGGATAGTGACCACCAAGTCCTTAGCAGAAAATGGATAGGAAGCCACAAATTAAAGAGGGATGATTTACCCAAGAATTACCAAACCACCTACTTAAAAGAGTATGGAGAGATAAAGGAATTTTATAGGATACCTTGTGTAGATGATACTTAGGATAGGGACAACATGACATGTTAAGTAAAAACACTTAGAAGAGTACAAGTAGCAAATATGGTATGGAGACAAGTTGTACAAAGGGAAGATACCAAGTGAATTAAGTCAGCAAGATAGATATATGTGACGGACACATGAGATAAATTGAGTGATTTCAAGGACCGGATATGAATGTGAAAGCCAAAAAATTTAAGGGGAAATTTTCACACGACTGAGAAATTCCTTTTAGAACATTTGAACAAGTCAATGGCAGCTTTATCACAAACGTGACTAGGTGAAGTCTCGGGAGCTGCATCAAGACCAAGTGTCCGCAAGTACGATGATTGGATGACACTTCGAGGAAGACTGTGGATGGATGAAACATTGTTTGCATAAATTTTTTGCTTCTGTTAAACGCGACTAGAAATTTTTTTGGGAGCTGCATCCGAAGCAAGTGCGCGGGTACGATGATTGGATGAAATTCAAATACAGCCCGCGGATGAATGAAGACTTGTCTGTAGACATGCAACTTTATGAAACAAGGTCGCGTAACCATTTGAAGTAGATTCTATAGAAAACTGGATGAAGTGTTTTCCAAAGACGCGCACCAGCCAAATGAACTCTTACCGTATGCAACCGATGGATGAAGTTCTCAGGAAAATGTGCCGACTGAATGGCATTCTGGGGTAAACTCAATGGATGGAATTTGAAACAATGTTGAACTACATGATCCAGAAAGTACCCCAGTGGAAGGAAGACAGAATATATATGGTGGATGAATGTAACTCACATTCGTAGATGAGAGTCGCAGAACGACTGAAAGAGAAAATATGTTAGCTTACAGCAAGGGGAGGTTGATTGAAACCTTCACCCAAAATTACAAGTACAGTTCTGAAACGCAAGGAGAGTTTTCCTTTCAACTTATAAGGAATCAACATCTTTTAGTTGAGATACTGAAAAATCACCAGGTGGCAGAACATGTGGTAACTACGGGATGAATTACAGTCTTCAGTGAATTGACAACCATTCGGAGTTGTATGCGGCAAACAAGTATTCAAGATTCATTACCAGTCACAGAAATGTAGATAATTGATAACCAAAAGACATATGCAATGAATGGACAAAAACTGAGCCAAGAATGCCAGAATCAGGTTTAACTTTATTTAAATGAAGAGACAAGTACAAAAGAGGACTCCAATTTGTTGTTATTGGAGGGGTCCAACAAGTGGACCCCAAGAAAAATGGGGATTCAACCCACCGAAGTGGGGAATCCCACAAAAGTAACTGTAAACCTGTGCCAGCCCACTTACAACCAGTTAGTAAAAATGAAGAAAAATAACTTCAGGAGAAAAGAAAGGACGGTGAAGAGAGCTTACCTAACATTCAAATTGCGGACCCCACCAGCTGCACACCCACAGCACCAGCCAGGATAAGGAGTCCAGTTGACCCTCCACCTCCAACCGCCTTCAAGAAACCTAACCACCTAATGTCAGCTGAACCATCCTCCCTCACCGAAGAGAAACATCCCCGCAGATCTCGAGATTTTGAATTAAACACTCAAGGTTGCAACATCGAACTAAAGGAAGGAGTTAGCACCATAATCGGTTGAAGGTTAGAGGATTTCAGTTGAAGGTCAGGCTAAACCATGGAGTGCCCACACGCATATCAACCCGAGCTGGACGAAACTGGAAAATTCTGGAAGGGAGTGCAGACAGCTTGTCTTCAAGCATTCTCTAAAGTGCATTGGGACACGGGTAAGTCACATTGGTATTTCCAAACCTGTAAGTTCCATGTTTTCCAAGCAGTCCTCAAGGGAGCAGTATCAGAGTGGGAAAAGAATTCTGAATTCATAGAAAGCATGAAGAGGGCACTGGAGCCAGAGCAAGCAGAATTGTATGTTTTTAGCACTGATGCTGCCCTCAAATACCAGCTTACCTCGGAAGAGCGAGATTTCTTAAAGGCACTTCACCTTGAGGATTTCATTACCTCTGTCTAATGGGGGGTATTGCACTCCCAGTTGGTCAAAGAGGCTATTGCCTCCTTTGAACCCACTACACTGCTGGCAATTGTGAAGGGAAAGAGCATGGCCATTATTGCCAAAGATTGGCATGCACAATTTCAGCAGGTATTCCACCTGCAGATAACAAAGGAGAAGATAGTGACCAAGGAGTGGGAACTGGGCGAACTTTTCCCATCCTTGAAGGAAAATGCAGACAAGCAGGAGCCAGTACAAATTTCCGACTGCCAGTACCCTGGAGCAGCAAGGCCATTACGCCTTTTGAGCTCCCTGTTGTGCCTCAACACCACTCATCAGCATCACATAGCCACTCCATTTGCCAAACATATATTGGATGCAATCAATGGCAAAGCAGTCGACTGGCCACAAGAATTCTATTATGAGGTGACAGAAGAGTTACTCCATTTGCATGCTAAACATCGCGCAGCCAGGGTCAAGGTAGGGAAAACCTCAATTGGACCTCATGTGACCATCATACTCAAAGCTGCAGGGATCCTCAACATCCGGGAAGAACTGGAAGCAGGTTACAGGTCCTCGAAGGCCCTGACCGTTGCAGAGCAGGTACCTCACCCAAAGCTGAAGAAAGCAAAGGAGGGAAAAGCAGCAGAAACTCAACCCAGAATCCGGGTGCACCCACCCCCTAACCTCGAAGCTCCAGAAGAGCCAAGGGGGGATTCAACACCTACTGCAACAGTCTACACCACAATCTCAAAAGCTGCTGCAGCAACACAAGGAACATCACCAAAGGGGGCGGTGATTTTGGAGACCACCCAGCCCCGGCAACCCCCAAAATCCTTACCTCCTATGGTAGACCAGATTTGTCAAGCGCATCGCCGACTTGAGAATCTATTGGTCTCTTTTACTACCAAGGCCCCAACAAGATTTGTCAACCAAATGAACAACGAATTCTTCAAAGTACAAAGAGAAACGATCTTGCACCAGGCCAACGAGCAACCGGGTGAGAAACAATTGGAGGTGCTGTTGAAAGCGCAGGAGGCACAGTTACAGCACCTGGCTACCCAATTAGCCAATGCGGAAGGCCTTAATGACATTAACATTGAGGCTATCTTCCAATTGGAAGAGAAAACCACTACAATGCAACAGGAATTGCATCAAGCCCAAGAAGAGGTCCTCTCCCTGAGGGCACAGAAAGGAGAGGCCTTAGAAAAGCTGAAAACCATTCAAGACAGAGTGGAGGACAAAATAGAACAAATCACCGCTAAGGATAAAGAAATTGCCCATCTGAACACTCGAATCACGGACATGAGCGGAATGCTCCACAGGGCAGATAGTTTGGTGGCCAGTCAGAAAGCCACAATCCTGAGGCTGGAGTCTCAGATGGCTGACCTCAATTTGGAGCCTCACAGGTTAGAGGCAGAAAGCACAACAGGTTGGGAGAAGGCAAGCATACACCAAGTCGGAAGCATTTCTGAATCTGACATAACAACATGCCCTATAATGAACAGAGAGAAGCATACCTTGACAAGCGGAGTAGCCAACAAGCTGCTGCAGGAGCTTCGCCGAGATCTGGCGCGCACCCAGCAGGAGAAGGCTGATCTCCTACAGAAGATTGGTGTGCCCATGGGAGAGCTTAGGCAAGACACCCTTCCCTAGGCGGTCATGTACCCCAAGACAGAGATATTTTACCAGATCCTGAAGCACAACCGACCATTAGAGTCGATTATGCAGTACCACCGAGCCTATGGTGGATTGCACCTGCTGCTAAGCAGCATTCCTCTCCTCAAAACAGGGTCTTATCTCAACTTCTCCCAAATACAAGAAATCTGGACTCATGCGAATGTTGCAGCCAAGGATACTATGGCTTTCATGTGGAGCCTGGGTGAGCTCAAGACACCTCTGGGAGTAATGGAGACAATCACAGGGTCCCCTGCCTTCTATACAAAAAGGTACATACTTCGATGTTTTGTGCTATTAGGGCAGCAACACAACATGATGCAGATTCCAAGAGAACCCTTTCCAATTCTGAAGTCTTACACACATAGCCAATTCCATACAGTCAGAGATTTCCAAGGAAGCAACATGCATTATTTCGATCAAGCCCTGGTCACCCTTGCCACAGAAGACACCGCCATATGCTATGAGGCGGTGCAGCATTATCAAGCCCTCATCAACAAAAGCCCAGATGGTACCATACAACCCACCTTAAGCCAACTTAAGGATTTTGTCACTAAGACACTGGATGAGCAACACACAACCCTCTCCAGGCGCAGGTTCGGGACCATCAACAGCGGTACCTTGATGATCAAACCAAAGGATCAGATGCGGACAACACAAGAAAGCATAGGGACATGCTTTCTCTGAGAGGGGGAAGTAAAATGTAGAGACACCAGGGATCGCCACAGCAACAGAGACAATGGGATTAGGAGCCAAGGTGAGAGTGCCGGGAGCGAGCGGAATCAAGCAAGCAGGGTAGCAAGTATGAACGGGGTTGGCTGAGGGAGCCTCGAACAGCGAGAAGCGACGGGTCCAGGTGACCGAGGAAGCCAGCTGACAGGGCCCCCGAAGGCGAGCTGGCCGAAGGCAAAGGCGAGCTAGCCGAAGACTGGCGAACTGGCGAAGACGCGGGGGAGCAGTCCCGGGTAAAGACAGACCGGGTAGCAGAGGAGATGAACCGGCAGGCCTCGGATACGGGGAGAAGACGAACCAGTAGGGCACTGAAGGCAGGCTGGAGCGGGCCCGGGTATTAGTAGGGGCGAACTGGCAGTTACTAGTAAAGCTCCAACGAACCAGTTAGTGGCCGGGCTTAGGGCCAGCCCACATGGCACTTATAACTAGTAGGGAATCAATGTAAATAAGACCATTTTGAGAAGCGTAGAGGCATGGTCCTATCCCCGCTTTTGAGCACATGACAATTAATTAGCTAGGTGATATGAAAAGATATGTAAATGGATATTACATATTAGACTAAATAGATTTAGTCTCTATGACTTAAGACTTTAAAATCAGGCTAAAATTAGATACAGTGCTAATTTTAGCTGAAGCTAACATTTACAAAAATCTCCAAATTCCTAGATGTAAGACACTATATAAAGGGGCCAAGTTAGGTCCCCTAATACACTTCATTTCACTCCAAATATTCTACATGAGTGTCCGAGTCTAGGGCTTTAACTTAGCGGCACGCGTTGGTGCAAATTAACTTAGCGGCACGCGTTGGTGCAAACTAACTTAGCGGCACGCGTTGGTGCAAACTAACTTAGCGGCACGCGTTGGTGCAAATTGACCTATTCTACTTACGGCAAGCGTGGTGCTTCTAGTAGGGAAAAATTGATCGCACGCATGGTGCATCTCTAGTTGATATGTTAAAGAATTAGCAATTGCGGAAGCAAGCTAATTCGCGGCCGCAAGGTCTCTTACAAGCTTAGAGAATTATCACCCAAATAAATACAAGAGGAAGTAGGCATACCGAAATCTCGAGTTAGGGAATTACTCCGAGGCCGGTTAGGGAAATTCTTCACATACATGTTCATGATCAACGTTGAGACTTCCATAGTTGAGCTTTGGTCAAACTATAAATACAAAAATAAGGAGCGGAGGTAAAAAGAAAAAAAAGGATGGCCGGGTGGCTAGCAAAGCACCCCATAAGCAAAGTATGTGATTAGAAACGAGAGGCCGTCAAATTCGGAGGAGGCACCTAAGGTTGTAAGGACGGTGATTACCTTTCCTCCAAAGTGCCTTCGGATTTGAGATAATCAACAAGGGGAATCCACTCGAGAGGTACCTAAGGCTATCAAGTGCAAAGCAAGCAAGAAGAGACAATCTAAGGGAGGCTAAGCCTTCTCCTCGCTATCATATCCCCTATCCTACTCCTCGTTAACCTAATGGTGATTCGGGTAATCAAAGGGGATTTCACTTAGGGATTTAGGCCAAGACCATGATTTGTGGAACAATCTAAGAGTAGCCAAGTCACGATCTTGCCACCAAATTCCTTATGCCCCTATAGGGAATTTGGGAAGAGAAGAGGGATACTTTGGTAATTATATATATGCCGGCCATGACCAAGGATTGGAATGCCCTTGGGAATATAGATGAGTATTAATCAAGCACCTTTGAATGTCTATGGGATTTATATGCCCTTATGGAATGAATAGGGATTCCATGACATCAAGGGAAGTAGCTAATTAGTTAGCTTGAAGCTAGTGAGAGAGTCTACTTGCCTTGAAATAGAACTAAGGTAAGGAACCTCAAATGAATAATTGAGCAACGAGAGAGCTCTCATGAGTTGAAGTTAGTGAGAGAGTATGCTTGAAGACATAAATGAGAATAGTTCTGGGGGAATAGGAAGATTTTAATCATCCAAACCATGAAAGATATTGTATGTATGAACGATGTTCTCCCTAAAACACTTAACCTTGACATTAGGGTTTCGGGGAACATAAACTTAAAGACTTGGCCACTTTATCCTTAGAGATTTATAAAGGGTTTGTGATTAGAAAAAGGATTATGTTACTCAATCCATATAAGATGCAAGATCTAATAAAGGTTTAGGATCACCTAACCTTGACATTAGATTTCGGGGAACATAAACTTGCAATCTTAAGTCAACTACTCCTTGAAGAATAAAACGAGCACTGAAGCTATATGTTACAAAATACAAGACAGCGGAGAAAGTATAAACACCTTCACAAGTATTGGAGTCTAAGATGGTCTAATTTTGGTGGGAGTAACTTCCATGTAAACCGGTTCAGCAGCGGGTTACACCGTCTAAGTTGCTGAGGGTTGAAGGTGACCTCGACAACCATCCGGCTGGGATCCACTCATCCCAGCTAGAAACACATTGCTGAACGGAATCCACCTTGCGACCGTATGCACCAGCAGGTCCAGAGCGTCACCTCCCCCTACAACTTTAGAATCCCCGGCAGCGGTGCCAAAATGTGTGGGAGCACACGAACACCAAAAGTTTCCGGATAGGCGTTTTTCAATGCCTAATCCGGTCTGTCCGGATGATCCGAGTATCGTCCAAGGATTCTGTGAAGTGCAAGATGTCAGGGACGCATTTTTCCTGCTTGAAAGTCGACCACCGGCCGGATTGGCTTTCCAGATCCGGATAGTCCTTTGGAAGTCCTTATTCCGGGACTTGCCTTCCGGAATGAACCTCTATAATTAAGTTTTACTCCTACATGCATCTTTCCTCAATACCTACCTACCTACTTCCTACCTCCATTGATGATTGGGTTCATCCGGTGAAGACGTCCCTATATGGTCATAATCCGGATTTCTCTCACAACCAGTCCGAATCGGCCTAATCTTTCCTGGCAGGTCACACAGAGAATCCGGATGGTTTCAGGAACTACAACGACAGAAAGGTTAAGATTCGACCGGCGACCTGTTAATCCGGGATAACTGGGCGATCCGTGCCACTTTCCGGATTACCCCGCTCAGGGACTGTGAGACCTCTTCAGAAGGTCGGATGGCGTAAGTCCGGCACCTCCCGGATCTTACCCAGTCCTAACAACGGCTATCTCACATGGATGTTACCCAGGCATCCGGAATAATGAGGTTTCCCTCTCACTACACGCCGGAAATGCTCTCCGGGCCGGAAACCTAACCGTTCCGGTTTCTCTCCTCCTTCCAACAGATCGGTCCGGCTACAACGAACTTAGGCTCTACTAAATCGGAGATAACTGGGCGATCCGTACCACTTTCCGGATTGCCCCGCCCGGGATCCGTGAGACCTCTTCAGAAGATCGGATGACGTAAGTCCGGCACCTCCCTGATCTTACCCAGTCCTAACAACGGCTATCTCACATAGGCATTACCCAGACATCCGGAATAATGAGGTTTCCCTCCCACTACACTAAAAAAGGAGCCATAGTACTGTAGTCGGATCCGATCCGGGTTTCCTTTCCTTTGTCCTATCCGTGCTTCCTACTCATTCATTCCCTTTAGATCTACAACATTCTCCTAACAGTCCGTGCACAAAACAAATCAGAATAAATGGAGAACTAGAGCTTTATTGAGTGAGAAGCGACAAAATACAACATCGGAGAAGAGAACCCTTTTCAAGCTCCTTATTCAGCCTTAAGTAGAGGCCATAATCCCTAACTACTGGCGGCGGCCCAGAAAACCCCAGGCAGCGGGAAATCCGGAAACGCGTCCTTCGCAGAATTTCCGGATCTCGATCCGTTTTTTGCGCTGACAGAATTTGAATTTACAGTTTTGCCAAAAACTCAAAAGGGGGATTCCTAACCACTGCCTACCTAATTCTGAACTATCTACAACTAATCTACCTAAGCCTAATCTAAGTGGTGCGATACTTCTTTGAAGCCGTCCCTTCCTTGGATTGACTCGCGGGCCTGCTGATGGCGGACGAGCCTCCCCTAGGGGTCAAAAGTCGTCGCTCCTGCAGCCTTGTAGATACCCTCCTCATGTTTGGGGAGGGGGCGACGTCTTCTTCGGAATCGTCTGCCGCGGCCGGATCCTCTCCCGATCCGTCACCCGATCCGGATCGCGTTGCACCGGAAGCATTATTCTCCTTCCGGAGTTCTATCTGCCAATCACTAAGGAATCCCAGCAATCCAACTGCTGGCGACTCGAAAAACAGCTCACCACTCATTCTCTCGACAATGCCGCTCGCGCAAATGGCTCGGAGAAGGAGAGAAATCCCTTTAAGTACTCTCTCCCTCTTCCTCTAATGGTTCTGGGTCCGTAACCGCTTCCTCCGCAACCGCTCAGAGTCCGTTACAACCATCCGGGTTCCGGTGTAACTGTCTTCCGGTCCGGACGCTCCGGACCGGACCGTTTAAAAACGGTCCCCCAGGATTAAGTTCCGGTCCAACCAAAGTGTCCGTTCTAACCCTTTTAACGCGTAAGGCGGATACTTAGAACCTTATTTCATAAAACAACTATCCTACCCGAGGAAACCCTACTTTGAGACCAATACCAGGGTATTATCCGGATATTAATCCGGTTAGGAAGCCAATCCGGACTTCCGTGGATTTTTGGGCTCCCACAATGCTATACGTGTTGCATAATTTGACAATAGGAAGTGAGTCAACATGAACATTTGTGTTGTGCATGCGTTGTGTTGCGAAATGGAGATGCACGAATAACGGCATGCAGCACATGAAATGTTCCTGTGTGCGTACGTGCTCACAAAGATTGCTTGTGCCAAAACACAGCACAGCAACCATTGGAGGTGGAAGAGGCCCGCATCGAAGAGGTGTGGTACTTTTGGGCCACCCCCTTTCGAGGGAGCCTAAAAGTATCACACAAGCCCTTCGGTGAAGGTGGCCTGCATTTGCAGGCGCCCAAGCCGAACCCGGATGATAGGTGTATAACGTGAGTAGTTAGATTTTTAAGGGAGATTAAATATGCGTCGTAGTACCTCCGGAGGTTAGGCCTTAGTTTTTTACTAGTGTGGCTTTAAACTCCACTAACCAATTTCATATCTAGTTCTAACCTTAACCTACAACCTATTCTACGCGCAGACGCACCAGCCTTGAAACCAAGGCAATCCTAATTTGTGAATTGGGATAGTTCTGATACACCCAACCGGGTGTGACTCATACCACCCTAACTCAACGAACGGAATAACGACAATTTGATGGACCATTCAATTCTTCCTATTTCTTTATTTAGTTCTATTTAGTTTTCTAAGCGGGGGAACTTGGCCTAAGTCCCACCCTTCACACAAATTCCTTCTTAATTACTTACTTTTGTTTGCACGTCCTAACTTACTACATTAATATATTAGGCATCACCCCTTACCTCGGGTCTCTTGCCAACAAGGGTTTACGATTTATTTTGTATGTTTTGATTGTTAAATGTGTTTACACTGGATAGACCACGAAATGCAACTCAATGGGACCAGGGTGACGGGCGACCTGTAGGTTCAACCTGTTGCGCAATCTTCATAAATTGGGGCCATTACTCCCAATCTATGGGGCCAACAACATAATAGTGGATTCGCGGGTCATTAACCCCACCTTTCCACCAACAACATTCAGAATGGTCGTGTCGGTGATTAATCCGACTTACCACACACGAAACTTGCTAATAAATGAAGCTACTACCACAAAACATACCAAGGGCCCCGAAAACAATGGAATTGGGTACTCCCTTGGCGGTCAAGTGGTCAAGCCACTTGACCTTACGAGATAGGTGAGTGGGTTTAGAGATGCGTACCTTAGCCGTGCTCCCTCCAATCCTAAATGGAAGGCTTAAGGTTAGTTAATTTACCTCAATTTTCCTCGGTTGATTTGGGCTTGATGTAGGCCGAGCCGCTATCTCCTTCCTTACTCCACTTTCCGAGCGTCGACCTTGCCTCCTTCTTTGTAACTAGTTTGGTAGTAAGCGTACCTTAGTTAACAATTAAAATATAAAGTGTTATTCTGCCCTGTAATTTAATCCTAAGCATAATATTTATACTTAGTGCACCAAATTATCTTTCCAATGATCTAAAAATCACTCTAATCGGATAAGAAATGCAAAAGTTATGAGGGTTGGAAGTGTGAGGTCGATTCAACCGACCCTTCCAACCCACCTATCTACCTTCTAACTTCAAAAATTCATAGCACATTCCTTACTACTTGGATCTAGGCTTTCCTTATACCATTGGAAAGCTATGAACAAGCTCTAACTAGAAAAATTATGACATCAGCAGGTTAAGCTAATAGAAATTCAGCGGACTCCTTGTAACACAGCAGTCAATCAAGAAGGCTTGAACTATGTATCTCGCCTTCAACAATTCATATCTAATTCAAATCTTAGTCAAATCAAACGTTCTATATGACCCTGTGGAGATATTAAAAAGATGTATTTGATAAAAATATGTGATTAGAAAGGTAAGCCGAAGTGAACCCAGCAGGTCCTCTGTAATGCAGCAGTCAACCAAAAGTTCTCAAACTATGTGTCCCGTCTTGCACAATTCATATCTAAGCCTTCAGGGCATTGGCAGATGAGGTCTATAATGCCTCTACTCAAAACTCTACCATCCAACCTACCTCTACAAAAGAAGAAATAATTTTGTTGGTGTGTTAATAAACACACAACCTAACTAGGAGAGAGAGAGTAGAGGAGGTTCTCAAGCCTTTCTTTTAGACCATTGAGAATACATGCTAAAGGATTTTTTCCTAACTACATTGAAGCAGGGCTTCGCCCAAAAACTAGAGAAAGAGAGAGAGCTACAAGGTGGAAGGAGGGGTTTTTAAACCCTCTCACAAAAGGGTTGGACCCCTCCTCCACCGGATCCATTTTTCAAACCCTTTCCCGAAATTTTGGCTCGGGGGTTTTCCCGGTTGAGGTTGCCACCCTCTCGCCGAGGTGGCTCCGACGGGGAACCTAGAAATCTTTCTAATTTTTCCGCCATCGAGTTGGCAAGGGGGCAAGTGGGCAAGTAGTCCCCTTGCTCTCTTTCTTTTTTGTCTTCAAAAGTCTTCAAGCCGATTTTATCTTCTAACGTAAAACACCTCCAATAGTCTTGTGTGCCTCACACTAACTAATAAACTAACACTTGCTTAGCTAGCATTTACTAACATTTGCTTAATAGCTAGCATCTACTAATATTTGCTTAGCTAGTTGTTTTTACTAGCTAGCATATTTTTTCTACTTTGCTATCTTCTAGCACTACTTAGTTTCATTTTGACCTTCTTTCTTCTAGGCTAAATGCTAAATGAACTAATTTTTCCTAAATTCCCTATCAATTCTAACTTTTAATGCTAACATTCTAACTAAAAGTGATCCCGCGGAGTGGTGGACCATTCAAAGGGTTCACAAGAGGCACTGGAAGAAAGCAAGGAATGCTCATCGTACGGGAGAGCAGGCGATGCAAGCTCGCATGGCAGACGCACATGACGCAGTGTTGGACGCGACGAATGACAGAAGCCGCAGAATGGAGGCTATGGGAGGCGCAAACGATGCGATAATGGCGAAGCTCATGTCACTCGAGCAGCTCATGGCAACATTGCAGAACGACATGTCATGGGTGAGGGAGGACCTAGGGCTCGTGCACGGGGTAATGGAAAAGATAGCAGAGCATGTCAGTTCGTCGAGGAACAACGCACCCAATGCTGATGATGCGCGGGAACGAGGGCCATTGGAGGCGACGACATGGTGCACATGGATAGGGGAGGGCAACCCAACAGAACATGCAGATGTGAAAACAATGAACAGCGACAAAGAAAAAAAATGCACGCACGGCAAGAAGAGGCAAACCCCGTGCATGCAGGGTACGCCGCAGCCACATCCATCATGCAGACGCAACATCCAGAGATGGAGGAGGGGACACACATAAACATTGCAAGCTTGGCGGACGATGGCGGCACAGGCGATTGGTACAATGAACAGAACACATCGCCCGGAATGTGGTCGCTACCAGGGAAGCAAAGAAGAACAAACGACGCAGAGGAGGTTGCAGAGGAGGAGACGCAGCACATGGACATGGCAGCTGACTGCACGCAGGCAAGATCACCGGAGGCAGCTCTGTCATTATGGGCAGAGTTTGCAAGTGCAGTGAGGCAACTGCCTCCAACCGTCGGCGACGGAGACGATGGGTGGGTGCAAGCCAGGAGAGGAAAAAACATTTGCACCGACATTGAAGCAATCACAGGACCGCAGACAAGGAACGCTGGAGCAACGGAACATGGAACTCTAAATTTAAATTTACCGCCGAGGAGGCCCACAAGGGCAGACGCAATGCGGGGGACGGGAGGGGGTGTAGGGAACAATGAGAGTGTTGCGAACATCGCTGGCACCAGCAGGGGATCGGGAAGAGGGACGGGACGAGGCATTGGACGCGTAAGGAGGCCACCAACAGTGGATCCACGGTACCACTCACTGGCAAGCATTCGGACATAAATCCCCCGCCGCACGTGTCCATTGGTATGTAACTGTGTTCACGTGGATGGCCAATGAAAGATTTGATTGTTTAGGTTGTTGCTAAATAAATGTATGGACGTAATGGATGCAGGAGTTGGTGCGATGCGGGGCGCAATGCTGGGTGTTGTATCCGGGTTGCGGAAGAAGACCTGTGGCGGAAGGCGTAGCAGGAAGTGCACCGACAGCAGCGGACAATGGGGGAAGCATAGCGCAAACCCTGTTAATGGAATTGTGTGAGGATGGGAAACAATTGGTGAGGGTCACGAAGGTGCACAAGAAGAACGTTCAACTCATGTACCCAGAATTGGAGGAAGGCTTGCAGCACCTGGACGAGTACACAACTCCGCCTGCACCAAATAACACATGGGTGACGTGGTCGACACGGTACCTCGTGGAGAAGACAACCGACACATGATAGACAGAAACATGGCCACATCGAAGCATAAGGCAGGGAGGGAAGGGCAGAGGGGAATGAACAATGGAAGAACACAATAGTGAAGGCATGCTTGATGTATTGCAAATAGACGCATGCAAGCGTGCTGGAAGTCTACGGGCGCAGACGTTTTGCGGTGGCATGTGTGTTTGTTGTAGCACACAAACCATCGTTGCCACGAGCGCCAGCGAATTTACAAGTTTCTTGAATTCCGATGCTTATTGTAAATATTCGATATATAATTATATTGTGCATACTGTACCTAAACATGCAATACACACATGGTTTTGCAATGGTAATGCTATTTGCAGTTTGTATACGGTGAATGTTGGAATATAACATTTATAAGAAATATTTGTATTCCGTGTGCACATACGAATACGGTCTGGGAAAACCTCGGGGGGGGGGTAGTCATTGGTTGGAGTAGCAATATACATGCGAACAAATGATAGGGTATTTTAAAAACATGGGGGCTAAAAATTATAAATGGACTTAAGAGTAATATAGGGTGTCAAAAATGGCACTGGACATCTTTAAAGTACTATAGGGTATGGAATAATAGGTAATTTGGAATTATAAGTAATGCAAGCCATTTTTTTATTAACCCAAAGTAGAAATTTACATAATGATAGCATGTGAAAAAAAGAAGAGAATTGAAAGTAATACCCCCCTATAAAATAGTGGTTGTTCGCATCTATATCCTTAACTTTTTAACACACTGCCCCCCCCGAGGGAAAAACCACTGTACAATGACGCAGGTGAATACACGTATAAAGCTTGACATCAGGATATACTCCGTACATACGACAACCAACATAACAGCGCATGCTCGCTGACATACGAATACTAAACGCGTATATATGGGGAGGTCACTTCATTGTCAAGTTGACACCACGTGCGGACAAAGTTTGCTACCCCTATATTACATGTCATATATAATTTTAAAATTTATGATATTTTTTCTACATATACATAACCATTGATAGTATCTTTTGTATATTTTTTTGAAATTTTTAGTTATCTTTATTTTTTAGTAATTGTTTTAGTTCAATTCTGTGTCATTCTAGTTAGAAATGGTATGTTTTATGAAAAAAACAAATCATCAAATTTAGTTACCACTTTTTATTATGTCATAGGTACTGTGTATATCTACTCATGAAAAAAAATTGATAAAATTTTGACCCATTTTGGTGGTGCAACTTACCAAAAGAAGATTTTTTTTGGTCGCACATGGTGTTCAACTTGACAATGGAGTGATCTACCCGTGCGCGTATAAAGTATGCATGCACATGCAATAAATGCGGGGGGTCAACTGTGGTTCTTAAATACACGACACACTTGCAACACTCTGTGGACCAAAAAATTTGAACACAGTTTGGGCACCATGTTTGCTAATAATAGCACGGTTCCAGGATGACACCGAGTCCACAGATGTTGGCAACACCTGCGCACGATCCGACATGTGAGCTGCATTGTGCACAGTGTCAGTGTACTGTGTATTTTTGTGTGTAAATGGACCATGTTTCCTTGTAGTGCTTGCTATAGTCACATATGCATGTCCGCCCTGTGTAAGTTTCAAGCATAGATCGTAGTTCATAGCAAGGTTGTATAAAACAAGAGACCAACAAGATATTTCATTCTAATACCAATAGGGTTCGGGTATTAGAGGAGTGTGTTTTATTTTATTGTTGGCGTTGTCTGTAGGACAGAGACTATGCATCAATTTCTATGTTTCAGGAGTAGGTATTTTGACCACTTTGCTTTCACACTTGGACGTTACTTGTTCCTGTTGTTTGTGGTCTAGTTTATTTAACATGGATGGTGAAAGCTTGCATGTCTTGGACAACTAACCAACTAATTCAATGATTGGTGAACTAGTTGCCTTTCGTAACTTTAGTTGTTCGCGATTCGACCTGCCGAAAAATGTAGTTAACTATATATAGTTGTTCCCTAGAATGTATTGAAAAAAAATCTTATTGACTATAGTGGGTTATAGGTATAGTGAATAGCCATGGACTGGCATGAGCAAAGTGTACATCTACAATTGTGGTTTTTCATAGGAAAGGACAGAGCCTCGCGGTTCTATTGTTTTCTTGTTTTACTACAATTTGGTTCTATACACCATGCAAGAACCTTCACACCCAGGTGAGAACTAGCCTACAGCTAGTATGGTATTAGGATGGTCTTGACCCAAATACTAACTCAAGGATACAAAGGTACTCGTAAATCGCTCTTGTGATGCGAACAACCCTTTTTGGCCATCCACATTTCAAAATCAACACATCCACTTTTTGGTGCATGGTCACTTTTCTTGGTCCACGTTCGGGTTACACCTAGTCAGGGGCCCAAGGGCTTTAAGAATGCAGTTTTTAGAAACCAAACCATGAAAGTGTGACTGTGGGAAAATGCCATCTGACATGGGACCAACTTCATGGTCCATGATGTAAACAACCCATAAGGAAGCACACTGAAATAGTCTCATCCGGTGATCGGGGAGATTTTTGGGCATAATCAGTTGAGATCCTAATGCTTGCAAGTCCAACCGGTTACATGTTGACATCCTCCGGTTCCCCTTTATTAGATTGAGGTATATTCTATAGATTCCTCTAAAACAATCAGTAAATTTCATGTAGTCTTGAACTACTTCCACCGGTTATTTCTCAAACTCAACCGGTTCATCTGTAACTAACTGCCGATCATTGGTGTCATCTAAGGTAGAAATACCATAACCCGTTAACCACCCTCTCGTTGTGCACTCGACTGCCGTCATAATGGTGAAGTGCCATTTTTTAAACCAATCATGGCTCAGCAACAACTTCAATGCGTGTACACTTAGTGCCGCCAATGGGAGTCAAGAATTAATGTTCTCATGAGGTAACTGATGTAGGCAATGTTATGTATGGAAATGCAGATTACCGTGTTCGGCGTAGGGAGAATCTAGTGAACGAGTAGTGGGTTGGACCAACTTTCCACTTTGAAAAATTGTAGCATTTTGTGTATAGGGCAGAAAAATATGAAACAACTTGCATTCTTCATGAATCCTTCTCATCTATCTTGGAAAAATTATCTCATGATTGTGAGACCAGATCTTCAATGCGAATCACCTCATTTTCACGGGTTATGGTATTTCTACCTTACCTCAGAGTGTGCAGAAAAGGATTTTATTTAATTTTATCACATACCTCGAGACCTTGGGAACCGAGGTTTTGTCTTGGCAGGTCATGTGAAGCTGCCATTAAGTTATGCTTCCGCAATGCTGATGCTAGCTTACATATTGGCAATTTAAAGAAGTAAGCCAATTACCGTGTGATCTTCTGACCTAGAAATCTCTCCTTTAGTTTCTTCGGAACCACACCACCTGATGAGAGTCATCACAGACTGCGAATACTAAATCCGTAACTTAGTCATTCATACAAAAGAAACAAGGAAATGCAAGCGCTGTCGGAGGCCAAGTGCTCTTCTTCTAAGGGCCGCTTCACACTATGGCCGTCCAAGTCGAGAGGCCGTGGGATTGAATGGCCTAGCTTTGTTGAGAGTCCCAAGAAATGGGCTGAAAATAGATAGCCAATAAAATACAAGAATTGGAGCCTTCGGCTAGGCATAGTGTGAAGCTTCCAAAGGCCAAGCCCAAAGTCCAAAGGAAGAAGGAGCATCCCACTTTATTGGCTATGTCTGTAGGACAGAGGCTATGCATCAACTTCTTCATTTCAAGAGCAAATTTCCTAACCACTTTGCGTTCACACTTGGACGTTACTTGTTCTTGTTATTTTTGGTCCACTTTATTTAATGTGGATGTTAACTATAATTATATATGTAAATGTGTGTATATATACATATATAGAACTATAATTGCTCCCTAAAATGCATTGAAAGAAATCTAGTTAACTATAGTTATTTCGGCAGTTCTTGATTATTTATTGGCTCTGTCTATAGGACAGAGACTATGCATCAACTTCTTCGTTTCAAGAGCAAATTTCCTAACCACTTTGTGTTCACACTTGGACGTTACTTGTTCTTGTTATTTTTTATCCACCTTATGTAATGTGGATGTTAACTATAGTTTATATATATATATATATATATATATATATATACAAGTGCTCCCTAAAATGCATTGAAAGAAATCTAGTTAACTATAGCTATTTCGGCAGTTCTTGATTGTTTATTTTAAAATTTTCGGGTGATAAATGAGTAGCTTCAATCCTTGACCCGTATTTGAGAAGAAGGTGCACAAAATCCAAGAAAGGTTTGGTATAGTGAATAGCCATGGATTGGCATGAGCAAAATAATCAGCTACAATTGTAGTCTTTCATAGCAAAGGACAAAGCCTCACGGTTCTACCGTTTTCTTGTTCTAAAAATTTCGGGTGATATCAAAATCCTTGACCTGCATTTGAGAAGAAGGTGCACAAAATCCAAGAAAGGTTTGGTTCAGTAAATAGCCATGGATTGGCATGAGCAAAGTGGACAACTGTAATTGTAGTCTTTCATAGTAAAGGACAGAGCCTCACGGTTCTACCGTTTTCTTGTTCCCTGCCCAAAACAACTCCAATCTAACGGCCAAGACCTTGTTAGTTTTTGGTTTTTTTTTTTAATGGAAAAAAATCGACGGCATGTCGACCATAGTTTGGGTTTCCTTTCTTGTCCGACCCAAACTTCCTTCGAGAGTCCGTCGCCTTGGTCAGAAAGTGTGCCTCAGAAACGAGACCCACATTTTCCATTCAATTGGATAATATGCGCTAGAATATCTTCCTATCATATACTAAAATGTAAACACATGATACTGGCCATTAGTATGAGCGATAATATTTTTTACCTTGCATATTTAAATTGCAAAAGTATCATCTCAAGCAACCCAATGTGCTACGCTAAATATCAGACCTTGAATATTTCTTCACTTGAAAAGGTTACTATATTGATGAATAGCATCATATTGATAATTAGCAGACGCGACGCTTTGAAACCTCTAGACATTTAGTTTCAGCCCCCTGCAAATAATGTACGTGACAATAAATACCACAAAACAATGTGCTCTGCGGATTATTTTGAAGAAGGTCAATTTTTTTGGGAAACAATATGATCATGCATATTCTCAAAGTTCAGAGTTCAGAATATGTTGATATTGGATTGTAGGTATTGTATGAGAGGATCAAAATGCCCATGCACACCTTCACGGTAGACAAGTATCAGCTTATATGTATTTGTAAACATTTGACTATGAACAACATAAGACTTCACACTTATTTTTGATGACCTTTCCTATAAAGATCCTATCTCAAAATTATGAAATCGTAAAGGTCAAAACCAAAGCACAGATAGAACAAGAAGTAAAAACAAAGAGAATTTGAAGTCCATTGACTGCTCATTCATTCAGTGCAATAATATGTTCCTCTTTTAGAAAGATGACTTTGCAGAAGTGCAAACTCAATTTCATGAAAGTTCCAAGCTAGATCATGACTTTTTCAACCAATATTACCCGAGTATTCTATCAATTTCATGAATTTTTAAAATTAGTTCATGATTCTTCTGAACCAACTTGACATGTGGCACACCTCAATTTCATGATAATTGACCTTCACCTCTAGAAGTTTCATGAATCTTTCAAATCAATTTCATGAATCTTTTTGCACTCTATGGTTTTCATATTCTCAACTTCTCGCCTTCTCGTTTTGCATTCTTTGCCGTCTCGTTGTTCATTGGTTCCTCTTTATTTTATGTTTATGTAGAAGCCTCTAGCAAGTGCACACGATGTCACACTTGATGCCTACATTACAAACAAGTTCTTAGAATACATTCAAATCAAGGTCATTCCTAGCCTTGATTAAGCGAAGGTTCATCCTCATGATCAATGTCCCATTTCACAGGATTTCGTAAAATACAATAAGCTTTTGAGGATGCTTGGATACGTCTACTTCTATTTGCCATCATATGGTCCATTTCTCAATCATGATGCAAAATGGGTATTTGAGCATATCAAAAGCCATGTCCGATGGAATGATCTCCAAAATCAACAAACACTAACATGTCACATTAATGATGATGTACAAGCAACAATCACTGCAGACATGGTCCAAGGTTGGATACGAGAGATCAATTGGAATTGTGGTAGAGCTACTTGTGGGGAGCAAATAGGAGAATTTATGTATGATGCACCATTCTTTGTGAAATAAAGTTATACAGTTCATGAAATTGATTTCGTAAAGTTGTGAATATGGATACCAAATCATGAAAGGGTTCATAAAATGCAGTGAAATTGGTTGAAAGTTAAAGTTAAATTGGTTGTGTACATAGTGAACTTGGTTCATAATTCCAATGAACTTGGGTAGATGATTCCAATGAACTTGGTAGAACCTATTGCTAAATTGGCTTGTAAAATCATGAAATTGATTTGCGCTTTTGTGGATTCATCTTACCAAAGGAGTATAAAATATGTAACATAATCTGAATGTACAAAATGCTTAAGCTCTTGAATTCGTCAAATTCAGGACAGACAGCCAATTGCAAACTCATCTACCTACCTATCTCCGGCAAACACATAGAACTGAGGGATTTAGAATTGGAACCTCCAGTTGCTATAGAGACCAGCCAAAGCCCACATAGAAGTGGAGGTAAAATTGTAAGACCAAAGAGAATTTGAAGTCCATCAACCACTCATTTAGTCTGCAGGATTTGTTATCCCAAATGCAACATAATCTCTGTAGAACAATGCCTATGGTCTCAAACGCATCAAACTCAGACGGACAGAACCAATCGCAACCTATCTATCTACTGCAAACACATAGAATTGAGGGATGAAGAATTGGAATCTCCAATCGCTGAGAGAGAGCAGGCATAGGAGTAGAGGTAAAATCGTATAAACAAAGAGACTTTAATGTCCATCAAGCACTGATTCATTCCGTGCAGGATTTGTGTGAAAATGCATCATCTGAATGTACAAATGCTTATTCTCTCAAATTCGTCGAATTCAGGAAAGAACCAATCGCAACCTATCTGTATCTATGTACCCATCTATCTATCCATGCCATACAACATGGAATCAAATGAAGAATTCATTAGAATCGGAACCTCCAGTTGCTGAGAGAGACCTTGGCCCTCTTATTCCTTGTGTTGACATCCTTGTGTTCTGCTACAAGCGCTGGTGGGGGTGATTGCAGATGGCTGGGCTGCTTCACCTCCCTGGGCTCCATCTTCACATCGAATTGTCCATTCACTTCCCTAATGATGATCGTCTTGTTGTCCATGCATTCGTCCGAGTTAATGATGAGAGGCTCACTTGCGCTGTCCGTTTTCAGCCGGTACTCCCTGTATGTGTCGCTGGAGTCCACACAGAGGCTATAGCTGGAGTCCTTGTCCACCGTCACCAAGTTAATGAAATAGCGGTAGTTCCCAATTTTCATGTCCAATGGTTTCTTGGTTTGATTGATGATCAAAGTGGACCCCATTCTGAAACTCGACGGAATCTACTCTTGCAACCTGACAAACAGAAACGCGGCATCGACTTAATGGGTGAGGATATTCGCATGAATGTGTATGTGATCATCACCTCCAAGTCTCCAGAAAGAGCCATACCTGCACTGGGGATGTTTTCTGGGTCAAGGAAGGTACTCCTTCCACCTTACAGGAAGGAAAGATTATCTCAGGGTCAAGGATTTTCTCCAAGTATGAATGAGAAAGGTATTATGTAGCGTAAAATACATCATTGCTGTTGCTTACAGTAATGTAAGCGCGCCTTATTCAGTTCCTCATTTAATCGGTCACCCATATTTGAGATCTAAGAACCGAAACCAGAAAGACTTGTGTTTAGAAGAGATTGGACTACGTGCTCAAAATTTGTTAGCCATTGTACCATGATTGGAGGAACCTATGTGGCCTCCTTATGGCTCACTGTAAGTGGACGTTGAATTTTGATTCTGAATCATAGCAATTCAAAATTAGTTCCAAAACTCTGGGATCGATCCTGGCTTCTTCGCATACATTTGCAGCCGCACAAAATTTTCAACATCATTAATCCGAGTACTATAGGGTAACAAACAGGAAAAGGCATCCAAATAAGGGCCATTTACCTTACCTCGAATCATCGATTTCCCATGGAAATTGGTCGATGGCCAACTATCCCAATCCGGACAAATAACATAATGTGCTATTTTTTCTCTGACAAAGTAGTTCAAAATGAGGCACACTTTGTGCAAGAATGCCCTCTTTACAACCCTATCAGAGAAAGAGAGGGGTTGTCTTTGCTATTCCAAAATGCAGTGCCAAGTAGCCTCAAATCTCTCAAGTCTTCTACCGGCTTGATACTCATCAGGTTGAGAATTCATGAATAGTTAATGATTGTCCTACAATGACAATACTCTAGAAGATTTAGCTATCTTGCATCTACCTTTAACTTCTAGTCTTAACCATAAGACTTCGTAAACCTTTTGGCTTTCTGGACTTGGGAAACAATTTCATTCCATTCCATCCAGAGGTTGTTAATACCTCGCTTTGCTCATCGCAGAAACCCTAGGTTTAGCTACATGTGGGATTACAAATTTCTAGAAATGCTACCATCTTGACATGTGTTGCAGAGGTTCAAACTCCACGGCCTGATTACGCAACCCCTCGCACAGCATATCCATAAGTATCTTCTAAGAGTCTCTCTCGAAGGTTAAGAGATAATTTCATAAGCAAGTAAACACACCTGTAGCCGAGTAACGTTACTCCCGGACCTGGCCGATCACGGCCACAGCCACATCGCCTACCACATCCTCAAACATCCCCAGCATCGAGAATCTTCTTCTCACCGAGAACCTCCGCAACAAATAATCGAGCGACCGCGACCGCCGGAGCCGCAATAAGTGAACGCACAGACGGATCTCGCTAGCCTAACCCTACCTACTAATAAACACAACCAACTTCTCAGCCCATCTACGAACAAGCCACAAAACTCCCTTAACTAGAAATCCGTCGACATAAAAACTAGAAGCGGCGGGAGCAATTCCCACATCATGATGCTTCCCAGAAAAAGATTGGAACGTTAGAAGAAGATTCGATTCTGTGATGATGCGGACAAAGTACTGCAGACCCAACTCACGTAAGACAAGATCTGATCGACTTCCCGCCGCGGTGATGGTCTATTTATCCGGCCATTTCCGTGTGAAATGAATTCAGCTCGTGTACTAAGCTGCCGTCGTGCCGCCTAAGATGACAACCACATCATTTGGAGACGAGAGTGAGGCATTGTGGACGAAGAAGCTCCGGGGCTGATCACACCGGCCCTCCGTCGGCATCTTCGGGTTCCGGTTTGTAATAGTGTGAAAAGGGGTGGGCCAGCATCTATTTCTTAACATAATCTCTTCGCCAATTTCTCGGCCGGAAGCAGTGGGGAAGTTTTGGTGTGATAGGGGCATGAGGGAAGAATCCGAGTACCTTCCGGAAGGTATCGGCGGCTCCACTAACGAGGTGGGTGGGTAGGTGAACTGAGCACAGGTACCCAAGCATGGTTTACTATACTTGTCTTAAAGAACGGCCCCGGTTTTCGAGGCGCTAAGCAATGGGTCCAAGGGGCATCTTGTGTTATCTAGTATAATGTGCATCATCGTCCTCCTACGTACACAAACGATGTTCTTGTTCTCGGGTCCCTTCCTTGGAAATATTTGTCTTTGAAATATTGTGCTTCCAAAACGACTGACTCGATAGCTAGACCTTCCAGCAAACGAGAAACCATGCAATACATTGCTCTCGTACTACACTACGAAACATTGCTATGCCAACCACAGATGCACGATTGGAATGTTGTTTGAATTCGTGAGGACAAGAGATGAGCCTTTCGCCAAACGAACAGTGTTTGAGTCATTGCTTCAGTAGCTTCTAGTCCTTTCCGATCGTGAAGGAACACTTGCGCGTTCCTTTACATGGTCACAAACACACATCATATCACGTCAGGGGAGGACAAGGGTCCCAAGCACCCCATGGATTATGCGGTTGTCTTTAGATTGACCTCTTGGCCCAAAAGAATAAGGTTTTAATATGCCCATGCGGACCATTTGATCATAGATATCTACATTGGGAGGTCACCTTGAGACAATATAGTTGATACTATGATATGACACTAGAAATATCGGTTTGTTGAGCAGTGTTTTATACCAATAGATAAGATGGACGATTTTGTGGCGGGTGCGGACCCCAGGGGGGCACAAACGGTATTTTGGAAACGACATGCGATAAAATATAGGTATTTAGATTTCATTTCACATAAAATTTTGAAGAATGCTATATAAAATATAGGGGGCAAATTAATGTTGGAAACCAATTATTAAAAATAAATCATGCAATACAACACATGTAAGGGACCACATTTTGCTTCATCAAAGAAGGTGGAGGGCTCACTTTTATTCCATGAAGGTTTCTCTTCATCAAGGATACTTTGAACTCCATTATGTTTAAATGTTGGCACGAAGGGGCATATTTGAGCAAAGATTTGATGTTTGAAATTCTTTTGCAATTTTTGTATGAACTTTTACTATCTTGCAAATGTTGGATAGTTGTGTTTCTTAACACACTAAATTTTAAGTTTGCACTCTACTTGTATTCTCCACTGCAATCTTGTTGGTGTAATTAAAATTTATTGTGTTTTCTTCTTGCCATACCACAACAATGCAATCCCGTTATTAAAATGCCAATTCACAATGCACCCCCCCCCCCTTCGGCTAAAAATTAAAGGCTATCGAAAATTTGTAAGAAAAACATGGTATTTAATATTGAATGCACTCTAGATTTCTAATTACCAATAGGGTATTAAAATTTTAAGCTTAGTAGATTTTTTTTTCTACTTTAAGGACTCTTGATATTCTAATTCTTAAAGATAATTACCCCCCCCCCCCTTGAAAATAAGTGGTTGTCACATGTGTCTCCAAATATTAACTATGAGTGCCCCCCCCCCCCTCGGGGGTGCACGATGTGCCACTACCTACACACTAATAATTGGTCCAACAATAACAAACAACCACTATTTGCATCCATGCATCAACACCGCCCCTCTATGTTGATAGGTGAGAGATCAAATAAAACATTGTGTTCATTCAAATCCAACTTTGCCTTCCACATTGGCTTCTAATTATACAATTGCAATAGATGTTGTTATGGATTGTGAACATACACCTATGTTGTCAAGCAAGTATCAATGCCAATGGGGTCCATAAGATTGCACGAATGTCATCAAGGTGATAATAGTGGCCATGAAGCTAAAGGACCAAAAATACAGAAACCAAGGCAAAGCCTAGCCCACCAACTTGGATCACAGTGACAACTGTGACTCATAGGTGCAATGGGGTATGTCAATGAAAAAAGGTTGTAAGGCAAAATTAACGGTAAAGATCCTTAATCTACAATATCATGTTGCAATGTTGTGCTTTATAGAGAGAAAACACTAGAATGTTACAAGTCTTTGAGTCTACAAGGACACAAAGTTGGATCATAGAGCAACTTTCAGTGCACATCCTAGGCTTTACAATCTCCCAAATCATGTCTGACCACCACCATCGCATGCAAGCCATGATGGAGGAAAAATAAGAGCTTGGAAAGGACTTTTGTATGATTGGCCATGATGCCGCTTTTCTGACAAAAAAACAAGGAAGACATACCAAATTGCACGAACTAGATGCCATGAGTGTCCGTATGTGGAGTAAGCAAAACATTGCCTGGGTTTAGGGTCTTGGACTTTGTCTTTGAATCATCTTGGACCTTGTCTTTGAAGGTGTCCTTTGCACTAGAGTCTAGAGAAGTTATGAACTCGAAGATTGAGAGCTTGAAGAAACGAGCCCACTCATTGGTGGGGAGCCCTCTTATGCACAATGCTTGTTTACTAAAGTGCACATACATTTGAGCTTTTCAACTTGAAAGTTGGAACCTTTTTCCCATGCTTGAAGCATTTAGATGGCGTTTTATTGGATCTCATATGGAACGATAACACAAGAAGTTCTTGGTAGTTTTTTTGCCTAGTTCTTAGTCACAATTCTAATTATCTCATAGTGGAAGTCGTTTAAGGATGTCGAGAGTTCGAACTCTTGTTTTGGGGAGCCCAAGCCAATAATTTTGTCAAACATTCTTAGTGGTATTCTCCTTGGTCTGGTACCATTCCCCCCTTTATATCTCACATTGAGCATAGCCACTACTTTACACGAGTGCCCAAAGTATTGAGAGCTTGACCAATACTTTGAGCTTTGAATGGAGATGATCAAATACTAGAATCAAACTCCCTTCATCTAGAGCTCAAACTCCTGAAATTACAAGTTCAAACTCTCAACTCAAGTTGTAGTGTAAATAGGGCCTTACAAAGCTAATGCCATTCTTGTCAATCAAAGAAGACATATATCAGTCCAGCAACCCAAGGAGATGACAAAGGGGTAGTTTACACCATAGACCATGAAGTCGTTCCAAGGCCCTGTAAAATTTGTGATTGGTTGTTGAACTCATCCCGGGTTTATTTCGGTTTACACCAAAGAAAAAATGTCATAGTGATCATGGAGTTCAAGGTTCCCAAAAGACATATTTTAAGGCCTACATTATTCATTGACATGGTCCAACATGTTTTGTGATGGGAGAGGCAAAAGAAGTGCTCTAGTAGAAAAAGGCAAGGACCCATGGTAGAGAAATGCTATTATAATAATTTTTTAAATGAAAATTTTTTGGGGAAGAGAAGATGAAGACAAGAGAAGACGAGAGAATGGTCAAGCTTGAATTTTTTTTTTCAAAACTGAATATATTAAAAAAATCAACACATTCACTTTTTCGTGCGTGGTCATTCCTCTTGGTCCACATTCGGTTTACACCTAGTGAAGGGCCCAAAGGCTTTTTAAATCGATTTGTTAAGAAATCGGACCATGGAAGTTGAACCATCAAAGTTGGACCATGAAAAAAGGCCATCTTCCATGGTCCGACTTCATGGTCCATGGTGTGAACCGGCCCTAAGTGATCCTACATGCACGTCAAATCGAGTATAAAATACACTACATATTGCATTTAGTGTCATCATTCTATTTGTCTAGCCCAATACTCATTGTGAACCACCCATGTAGTGCCGCCAACACTAAATGTAAACTAACAATATTTCACATTCTTTGGGCATTCTAGATTTACAACGTTGCAATTACCGTCACTTACTAAGGGACTTTTCATCCAAATTTCAATCATTCATGACAATATTTCATCAAAAAAATGTTGGGATGCAAAATATACCAAAACTGGATGAACTAAAGTAAGTTGGGATGAGAAGGTTTGTAAACTTATTCACAAGAAGTGTTATTAGAAAAGTTACCACAGTGATGAAGATACCAAGACAAAGAGTGGTACGTGCCAACAGGTGATTGGTTGGACCCCTAAAAAGTCGACGTGGAAAGCAAACTCAGGCAGGTACATGCCCGACCATGGCACCTGTGCGCGCAGTACCTTGATGATCTCGGTGCTCATGGAAGGTGGTGATTGTAAACACACAAGAGATGTACTAAGAATGGGTTTTGGAGGAGGATTGGAGAAACTGCGGCCCCTGATGATGATGCTGAAACGGGCAAGAGTCTGGGGTAATGGGTTGTGATCAGAGTTATTATGAATCGTGTTGCTCATGGACTCAGCTCCGATCAAAGTGAAAAGGTTTGATAAATTCATAATGGGGTCCGGAGCAAGATTGTGGAAGCTTTGGCTCATGGGTGCGTGTGTAATGCTGCTGGCAGCTATTAGTGTTGCAATTAACCTTGTGTGGGGTATGTCCTTTGTTTCCACCTTCTATCACACCCGAGGAGCTCCTGGCATCATCGACACTGTCACATTATCCCCAATTGTAAGAAGTAACCTCACTTGTAAATTTCTTAATTGCTCTTGCTCTTTGTAATTCAATGCTGTAGTAGCTGTGCAGACATTTTGGGTCTACCTTTCTCATATTGCTGTTGATGTCTTCCACCAGATGAGATGGTCATTTTGCAGATTATCCCTCAAAGTCATCACACCACAATGTGGCCGGGTTGATGCGATTTCTGCATATTTTAGTAACACATTTACTGACATAGTTTATGAAATTACCGTCACATAATCCCCAATTGTAAGAAGTAACCTCACTTTTAATGTCCTGATTGTTCCTGGTCTGTGTAATCAAGTGCTGTCGTAGCTGTGATATTGTCCACCTTTCTCATTGCTGTGGATGTCTTCCACCCGATGAGATGGTCATTTTGCAGATTACTTATCACAGGCATCACACAATGTGAGAGGGTTATTTGCAATTTCTGCATATTTTAGTAGCACTGCTACTGACGTAGTTTGTGAATTTTGGCATAACAATGCCAGATTGAAGTTGAAAATCAGAATGAGGCGAAGGTGGACTTGGTCTGGGAGGAAATGGCTGAAGCTCCTGTGGCACGGTTGGATGGTGCAGCTGTCCAAATAAAACACCTTCTCTACGTTTTCTCTGGCTATGCCAACATTGATGAGGTTGTCAAATTTATATCCACCTCACTTCGTTTCAAAGGCCTAACTCATCAAGAAAAGGTCCAATATAGCCAAGGAGAATCCATACATTTCTATTGACACGATGGAATTTGCAAAAGTCCCTGTGGGAAGAAACTTACCAGCATATTGCACTTGGCGCTCCTCTACCTTGACACACACTCGTTGTGAACATCGTGGCTACAAGTTCCTTGTGTGGTTATGAAGCTCGACATGTTTAGTTTTCCACATCCAGTCACAAGGCTGCACTAGATCAATGGGGTAACTTGGTGATATCAAGTGATTGTCGAGGAATCGAGTAGAGTTTGGAATTAGGTTACAATTTGAATTGTAACCTAAGTGGCATAGATTCAGAGCATTTGAGAGTTATGAAATTTGATTCACAATCTGGAACCACAGGCAATTCTTCACTGTACGTAAACTTCTTTGAGGTTTTGTAGAAATGCCATACACAAAAAGTTGTATATGAGCTTTTTGACAATCTTTCTGCATTATTGTTGTGACTCTAGATCGCTACGCAAGTGAGCAGCGCAGCTGGTATTACAGAGCTACATAGTATTATTTACAGAGAAATAAGTTGTCAGAATTAGTCTAGAAATTGCCTAAGAACAGATTAAGTGGCAGGTTCATGCGCATGTGGATATTTACAACTTGAGCAACAACACGTGGGAATCAAGAATTGGAATGCCAAAAGCTATGGCTCACTCGCATCTTGGCATGGCAACTGATGGTCGTTTCATCTATGCGGTGACTGGACAGTTTGGATCACAATGTGGAAACTCAACCTCACTGAACTTTGTGTTGGATACGAAAACAAGAACTTGGTCTTCGC
Source organism: Polytrichum commune (assembly GCA_950295325.1). Taxonomy (NCBI): domain Eukaryota; kingdom Viridiplantae; phylum Streptophyta; class Polytrichopsida; order Polytrichales; family Polytrichaceae; genus Polytrichum; species Polytrichum commune. The sequence goes on from OX485809.1 coordinate 19,693,281, forward strand.
TTCTTTCTCTTCCTGTTTCAAGGTACTCTTTACAAAAGCCCGTTATTGATAAAATAAAATAAACATCGGTGTGATACCCAGACGTGGATGGGGAGCCCATTCTTCCTCATCTTGATCATGTTTTACTAAGCTTCAAGGTAGGGTCCAATGATAACACAAATTTTGGCAAAAAAAAAAACCTTGGCTCTCATGCTTCAGCCTTTCGACCTCAATTATTGCAGTACAATCAATTCTTCACCTAAGAGAATTATTATATCAGTTAATGAGATTTAGGGTTGAGGATATGGATCCAGGTATGCACCTGCCACACAGTTATGGAGGGGAAGGTTACACGTGATGGGTGGAAGCCGAGAGGACCGTTATGAGCCTGCTCAAGAACATTGGAGCCTTGCTGTACGCAATGGTAAGGCCTTAGAATTTGAATGGCGTCGTGAAGTCCCCATCCCGCGTGGTGGACCGCACAGGTAGTCTGATAGTTTTCAGCTGGATGATTCTTGTAGCTAATTCCATGACAATATTTTCTGTATTATCCTACTCTAATTTTAGTCCCATGTATTAAATTCTTTTCAGATTGGATGACTACCTATAACACAAGTGTTGCTGATGTTTACTGGGTCGGAGTTATTTGATTATTATCATAACCTTTGTAAGTACTGTAGTATTACTCTCAGTTTTAACATGGACGTTTCATTAGATTAACCCCCATTTGATTTTGGAGTTCTCCCAGTATAAGTAGCAGTTCCAATGTTGTGCTGATGAGGTCGCCTAAGAAGATGATCTTTCATAGCATGTTTGTTCTGATAACATTGATCATTACAATGGGTAGAGAACAAGGTGATTACATTAGGAGCCATCCAGCAATTTCTTGCTTCTTTCTCTTCACACAGAGTGTGGTAATGCAACTACTATTAATGTGAAATGATAAATATGTTTTGCAGAGCATGTGTGGTTACAAGGGACCGCCTTTACGTTATAGGTGGCCAAGAGGGTGATTTCAAGGCAAAGCTGGGATCCCCAATTTTCAAATGTTCACGGCAAAAGGAGGTGCTACTACTGCTTCCTAATGAACTCCACATTCAAGGGGATGGGTTATGTCAGGAATTATAATTGCATAACTAAAAGTGATAAACTTCACCTTGGACCTGCAATGCTAATGAAAGCTTTACAATACTGCACGCTGTTGATTGCAGGTTGTGTATGGAGATATGTTTATGCTGGAGGAGAATGCAAAGAGATGGAAGCAACTGTCAAGCATGCCCAAACCAAACTCACACATCGAATTTGCTTGGGTCACAGTGAACCACGGTATTGTCATTGTTGGTGGCTCGACAGAAAAGAATCCGCTGACCAAGAAGATGGTACTGCTTGATACTATCTTTCATTTCAACACACATACCCAGGTGAGCTGTTAATTCACACTACTTCCACATCTTCAATATTATACTTATTTTGCATCAGTACATAGTGTCCCCCCCTATAGTAATGCAGAATAAGAATAAGTCCAGTAAACGTGTGTATATTACCAACTTTGTCAGCAACTTTGTCCAATTTCAACCTAAACCTGCAAGACCCTACTTCTATCTCCAATTCCCCATCTCGTAAGTTCCAAGGTGCAAATGTGTAATTTTTGGTACCGCAGGTGTGGAGAATTTTGGGTCGCATGCCATATAGAGCGAAAACAGTTTTGGCTGCATATTGGGAAGGATGGCTGTATTTCACATCTGGGCAACGAGACAAAGGAGCGCTCAACCCTGAACCAAAAAGAATTACGGCCAGAACATGGAGGACTAAGCTGCATGCTGAGACCTATTGAATGTGAACATTGCACTTCACATGAAAGGTAGGTTGTTAATTGGAGGGGTATTGATTACCAGAGCAAGTTGGTATTTCTTCCCACGATTATAGCTGTAGTTGATAATCAAGGAAGAGATTCTTGTGCTAACCCAACTAGGAAAAATGCAGGACCACTAGTTTCACTGCTTATACAGACATGTGTAGGAAAATTAAATGCCACACTTGCCATGCGTTTCCTGAAATTAGGATCTATTGAAGAAAAGCAAGATGCCAAGAAATTAAACCCTAAACCTGTCCAATGTGTTGGGTTTTGAAAACATGGGTGCCATACTTGCTTCAACTTGTTTACATCCTCAGGTCCCTCACAATTTGGACCAAATAACCTTTCCTGCGACGTTGCTCTCAGGACACCTACAATCACAAGGAGACCTCATGTGTTACATCATTCCTTGAACACCACTCGCCACCACCGCCTACCTTAGACCCTCCATAGCTAATTGTTTTCAAACTCCAGCTATTTAGTGAAGGTTATGTACTATACACCAAGAAGATAAAAGACCAAAACCCGCAGATGGGGTATTCCACATATTAAATTGCCATTAAAAGGCAAAAAAATCACTTAAGGGAGTGCCCAAAACAGGCATATCCAATAAATAGTTGCTATGGAGCTCCTTCTAGTGTCAAAAATGTAATCAAATGGAAGCATGGAAATTGGTATGAGCCATGGGCTGCTGCTCCACACCCGTACCCTATCTAAGACTCAATGGATTTCATTCTCTGTGTGTTAATCTACGAAGCAAGTGATACATGGAGTCGAGGAATCATCTTCTCCTGTAAGGTATAATCCAAGTAGAGGCAATTTAATCCTAAATTGTAGCCAAGTCTTCCCTCTTGCAGTCCAATTCCCGCAACACGATGCTACTCTCACTCTCCCGATCGGCCTCCTCAGGTGATTTGCTGGACTCACCAAATTGCAAGACAGCAAACCTACCCTACACTTTGAAACCCTCACTGCGAAGGCATTGCAGGTGTGCGTCAATCCATTTACCACAGGCGTCCTGACCATGCTCCACGACACACTCGTCTCGCAGCTTCTTCGTCTCCGGACACGCACAACAGATTTTTTTCTTCGGAGCATCCGTGGCGATGGTGGCAACCGCATTGGTTTCGCTGACCACTCCCTTAGCCAACGCTGCGGCACCATCATTTCCATCTACAAAAGCACCAGCCGCGGAACCTGCTTTGCCCGAATCTTGGCTCGTAAAGTTCCCCATTCTTGTAAAACCCCACTCCACCGAACCCTAATCCTGCAAAACCTTCTTCAACAGGTTTCTTGATTGTGCTACAAGGGGAAGAAGATGAATGAATGAGCAGCAAGTTAAGCTAGGAGATTCAAGAAGAAAGCCGTGTCGTCATGAAAGGTGATGAGACAACAATTGAAGCGTAAACCCTAGTGTGCAGTACAAGTGTTCGTATTGCCAAGTACAAGTTGCGGTGTTGCTTTGCGACGTGGAAGAAAAATTGTCTTCCGGTGCGGAAGAATCGAAGGATCGAAGAGTCCCCACGAATAACCCTACAAGCTCCCGAAGTTCCAAAGGAAGCTTCAGCTGGGCAAAGGGAGCGGATGGATGAACTTTGCACACTCCCAATGGACGGAGTGGAGGAATGGATGGGATGGATGAAAGTATGAAAGGTAGGGACATTTCCATTTGAAAAGTGAATACGGAATGCTCCTGTTATCAAGCAACAATGGCAAGACCTAAGTTCATATAATAAAAAATACTTAAAGCCAAATGTGGTTCTTGGATTTGGTTCACAACCTTGACAATGCTTGTGGGACAAATGAAAGGATTGATTGACTCTAAACCCATTGCTCCAAGACAATGATTCTTGTAATGCCATAAAAGATAGTAACATTTTTTTATTTACTTTTTGGTCTAAGGTTATTTTCATGGTTGTGACGTAAAGAAAAATCATGTTATTTGAGACTTACTTTATAACTATTAAATAATCATCATCGTCGTCGTCATCATCATCACCATAGTGATGACATACTAGCGTCTAACTTTATTAAAAGAAACTTTAACCTCGTACTTGGGACACAATTTCACTTCTAAATTCAAAGAAGTTCTCAAAATGTTGAAATTTTTTATTGGAACCATGATGTTTTCTTCCATCTCCTTGGAATTTGATGTTGTCATTTTAGCAAGGGTGTGTAATGTTGGTTAGCTTCAACTCGAGTAAACACGACTATTACATGAGTCTTATGCACCCGTACGTACACAATCTCCTACATCGATGAAATGACAGTACAAATCTACCAGTGGTCTACATTTATGGGTGGATGTTTGGTAGGTAGTGAGTGTTGCAAGATTGGTTTACGGTGGGTATTAGGAACTAAATTTAAGAGATATTCATATCATTGACATACAAAAAAGTATAACCCACAATTACATTTAAGAAAAAACACCGCATCCCAATATAATTTTGAGAATAATTTTTTTTCACACTTGCTAAATATAATCAAATGCAAGACACTATATGTACTCTTGGTAACATCACGTTCATCACAAGTAGAGAGAGCATACCTGTGATATTTGCATTGTTATTGGATGCATTGAACTCATTATTTTCAAATATAGTATACGATGCCAAGATCATTGACTTTGAGTGCATATAACACCTTATGATCATTAGAAACGATTTCAACACTAAATATAAAGTCTTTTAATTAAAACAAAAATGATTGTATTGGACTTAATTTATAAAATTAAGTGCTTTCGTAAGGAAGATCTTATAACGTATCCACCGGGCCTTACAATGGTTGTTGGAAGCTTAAAACTATGTTCATGTATAAAATCCCTTTGTGTGGCATTTGCTATCAATAACTCGTCAATCACTTTCTGTCGACAAAAACAACACAAAAAAAGTAAGAAACTTTGAAATGTTTCCAAAATGTCTCGACATGATTATGTTTTTATGCCCAATGTTTTATAGATTGATACATCATCATCACACATCCTCAAATCCACAATGTAGATTATATGCAACTATCAAGCCGCAACTTCTAATTCACAATCAAAGAAGAGAAGGTGTGGGATCGATAGGGCACCCACCACAATAGAGGAGCATATTGCAACGTATTTCTACTTTACATGTTGTTGGTAGATGTTATGGGTGATATTTCTTCTTCACTATCAGCCTTTGCCTTCTATAGACACACAATCCGGTTTGGAGGACATACCATCTATAATGAAATTTCAATTTTATAGTGGCAAACCACATTCAAGTGATTCCATCTGTACATCCCACCCACCATCTTCTGTACATATTTTCTCTCATAAACACATTATTCTGTCATGGATGTCTTGAAAATGATGACGACCTCTTTCGACTTTAAATTCACATGCCCAAAATGTATAGTGCCTGAGTGTGGTGAATATAAGAAAAAAAAATACAAAAATTCTTAGATAAATTTCATCAACTTCTTGTCAAATACTACATCTCTACACATTCTTTAGGAATAACTTGGAAACTTTATCGCACTTTATACATACAACATATGCATTGGAACGCATGCTATGAGTTTACACAATCCACACATGTACATCTATATATGTATATTACTTACTTCAAAATATTAAAACGAAAATATTTATTTTAAAAATATTTTGTATGGGCACAAGTAAAATTTTGGCCACATTGTGATCCCACGTTTCACATTTGAAAGTGTAAGTTATAGAGGCAAATCGTCCTTCACCGTCACAAATAATGGACAAATGCCCATTTAAAATACAATCAACGTTACCAATAAATATCTCATTTGTAATATCCATCCCATGGAAGGGTTTTTTCTAGCATGATCTTAGACAATACACCACCTTAGTCCACCCAACTATGGTGGGGGGTCCTTGGACCTTGTTGTATGGGTACCTCAAAGCCCTTTGGGGGGATACCATGTCCGGTATCTTCAAGGCACTAGTGGCTAGCTAGGAACTAGTATAGTGTGTCACTATAGTGTCCATCCTCGAAAAGGGGAGAGTAGTATTGTCCCAATGTCCCCTTGTTCAGTGGGCATCGGGTCATTGGCATTACAAACGGACACTTTATTCACGCCAGCCCCTTGCTAAAAAGGGACAGGAGTTTCTATTTGTCTATCTACAACACTCTGCAACTTTAATGTTTGGTTTTTGATGATCCAGATCCACCAACTTCTATCTTTTGCTTCATGTATATATGTATCAAAAAAACACAAAAAAAAACTTTATTTATAATACAGAACTAGCTCAAAGCGAACACTTGTCTCAGGTAGAAAGGATAGGGCCGGTTGGCTCTCAACAAACTTTCCTGCCTATGATAAAGATCACTAGCAGCCCCAAGCCATGTTTACCATCACAACGCTCAAACGGACAATGAAGCGTATCGAACCCGGACCGTTTAATGGTAGTACAAACGTTCCAACCAACCCTGGAACCATGACTTGGTGTCCTATAAACAAAAGCCAACACCCATATATACCAACGCGACTAATCAACACCACTTAGGTTACTAATAGCTACCCCCAGTTACTAAAGTGTCTATTCCCGAAAGGGGAGAGTAGTCTCGATACAATGGCCCTTTGTCCTGTGGGCTCTGGCCCATTGTCGAGACGAAGAGACACTCTATTCACGCCGGCCCCCCCAAAAAGGAGGCAGGTGTTCATATATATCAAAAAAACCAACACAGTCGATGCCGAGTATGAATAGGATCGCTATAACAATAACGCTTCAAAATGAAGTCCATCGCAAGTAGTGTGACCCTGCAAGAGTCGTCATTCTTACATAAGGAGTTTTTTTGAAGGCGAAAGATTTGCCCCATGTTAAGTGTTGGGTTATAGTGTTGAATAGATGACTTGATGCATGTCACCCTTCCTCTCCATCTTCCATCATTATGTACATACACAACATGGAACCATTATGCGTAATTCATAATTTTAAGATTGACACATACTATACATACAAGACAACGTTGGCCTTGCTGAATTTTATGCACCAAATTAGCAATTAGGAATATAGGTCAATCCTAGTCTTCATGAACAAAAATGTTTTTTTTTTTGGTTACGGACATTATTGAATTCTTTCTAATAATTTCTCCTCGAAATATGTTTCTTTTTTGGTTTTTGACAACTTTAATGTCCATTGCAAGGGGTGATATAAACGCATAATTTGATTGTGGTAACATGGATCCATGTAACCTTTTTATCTACAATATTTGCATCCTCGTGTGTAGACAATGAGTGCACATTCATAACCACATGTGCTGCCACAAACATGACTAAAAAAGGGAGATGTTTTGGGTTGAACAATTTTTTTTGCTTCGGGGTTCAGATTGTATATATATAGTTGTTGAAGCAAATGCGCTTTGATACTTGTGGAATACGAACTTAACTCCCATTACTTTTTATGATCCATTGTGCTTTGTGGATGGAGTGAGAGAGCCAACAACTGGGAATATCTTCCATGTTTTTGTATCCGGGAAATTCGATGCAAGGGTTTTTTCCCATCCAACTTCTACGCGTATTGGGTTGTATGTTGTGTTTGCTTCAGGGTTGATTACATTTATTCTGTGAGCATTTTAACATTGGAGTCAACATGGACATATTAGAGAATAAAAACAGAGAATTCTACCTGAAATGATTCGCACCCTAGCTAGCTAGTAGCTTGTATTCCATTGCTTCAAAGTTTGTGACCACAATAGTAGTAACAATCTGCACACAATATACATGGTGTACATTGCAACTTCACAAAGCATAGCCAGTTGTTTGTATTTAACTATACATGCAACAAAGTTAATATTTGATGGCAACAAAAATATGTTTGGGGTTAGAGCGGACCTCCATATACGGTCCCTTATATATGCCTACGGCTTGTAGCTAGCCAATAAACATGCAAGTACACCCTTTTAAATAGCACAGTAGCTAGCTACACCATATATAACAAACCATCAAGGGTTTTAATTGATCCTAGATATATTCCTTGATTACTAAACTTCTTTACTTGACATGAGAGGGGGACCGCCTCGACTCTTGTTATATTAGCAATACATGAAAACTAAATTACGTTTATTAATCAAATACCTATTCAAAGTACGAAATACCAAACCATTTTGCACAATGAAATTTATAGAATATACCTAATATTTTTAAAGCAAAATTGAAAGATTTGTACAAGATCCAAATTTCATAAATGTGACACAAGATTGCCTTGATAAACTGTAGATTTCTTCCTAAATTGCTGAACTTCTTAGCTTGGCATGATGAGACTACCAAAAGTCGTTTGAGCAATATGTAAAAACTAAGATATGCATGCGATATTTGGTTATTTTCTTTAATCAGACACCTATATTTAATTGGTGTTGTATCAGACCATTCGTGCAATTCACAATGCACCTAGAGTGCGTAGCTTGGTCAGAAAGAGGAAACACACAAACAATCCATAATTTCAACTCACAAATTTTTGAAGGTGATGAGAGTGAAGGCCTTTTGAAAACAAGAGGAAGTAGAGCCATTGCATTGGAGGAACCGAAGCTCTTGAGAAGCATGTGTTATGTTGGATGGAAGGATACCCTAATGTGAATGGGGACAAAGAATTAAAAAATAAAAAAATCACTCAAGTAATGGGTATGGATACCCTTGGCCAAAAATCATGCCCATCAGGTAATGGGTTTAGGATGAAGAATACTCTTGCCTGGTAAAGATACATGATGAATATTACCAGGTAAGACTAACCCTTTAACCATCTTTGGCCTTTTGACCCTCATACCCACCCAACAATATTGGTCCCAAGCGGAGAGAGAGAATGATCACATACGAGCGTACCTCTCATTCAGCCAACATGAAACTTGATCATAATTAAGTAGGTTTGTGACCAATCCATCTCAATAAGGGAGAACTACACTACTAAATATGATATTTAGTGTCAGTTACTATTTGGAGTTACACAATGCTATATCTATTTATCATACTGTGTACCTTATATTTTACCATAATATGTCAATTTGGTTGTTTGGACATTATAGAGCATTAACAACTTTACTCGGTAAAAAATCACATCAATAGTAAAAGGATATAGTGTTGCGTAAGTCCAAATAGTAAGTGACACTACATAACATATTTAGTGTAGACTATTTTTGAATATTTAAATACTAATTACGGTGTCAAATCAAGTAAACTTAATAACCTCTGGGTAGGGTAGTGCATACTCTCTCTAAGGCTTTGTGTTGGATGAATGTGAGGCACGCTCGTAAGGCGAAAATGTCCTTTTTACTCGCCGCTTTTTTACCTTGTCCGTTTTACTGTGGTCAGGGCCCCTCCTATCCTAACAGTTGTCCACCCCACGCCGGAGGCAGAGGGAGCAGTTTTGCAATCCCATTTCCAATTTCTGAAGCACACAGCAACATGATAGCTAAGTTAACGATTCTTTGATAGAGCAGATGATGACGGAGAAGATCATCGTGGTGGAATTACCAACGCAATGAGTGACACGAGCCATGGCGATTGCATGCTCTCTGTCTGCAGGCAATTCTGCTCACAGTCCGCTTCTCTTTCGGCCAACAATTTCTCTCAATTTGCACCTTAAATTGTTTCTCGTCTCTGTTTTCCGCTCTGGAATTCAACACAATCGTGGATCTCAGGAGTCTTCTTCGAGGCTGGAGGCATCCAGATTGGATGCTGCCGAGTGTGACTTCTTGAAGTGCTTTTCTTCTTCTTCATCTTCTTCTGCTTCTCCTTCTATCTATCAATGGAGCGCCTCATCTCCTCGAGTGAATCACTTGTTGCCAAATGCCGTGGGGCAGGATAGGTTCGCAGAGGTCGAGGATTTCAAGTATAGAGTAGCTCCGGTGAAGTCAGAGGCTGGTTTTCAGGCGGCAAGAATCGGCGATGACGAGCGACGAAGAGCAATGGAAGGAGCCATGGCCGCTCTCTTGCGAGGCGACAATAATAACAAAGCTCAAGGCCATATCCCCGGGAATGTTGTGAAGCGGGGGAAGGATTTGAAAGCAAAAGAGGGGGAGAAGGAGGAGAAAAATGGAGGTGTCACGAGAAAAGTAAATCGTGGCCGTGCCGTTGGCAGCATTGCCTTGCAAGAAGACTTAGGCCGTGTTTTAAGAGAGAAGCTGAAATTGGCAGGAGCTGAAAAAACTTCTGCTGAGAGTATACTAAGAAAGGCAGAGAAGCTGGCTGCTGATTCTGGTGTAAATGTAAGTCTAGATTGTAATTCAATCCAGTGTTTGTTTTCTCTTTACATAGTTGGATATCAATAATAGTTACTCAATCGTTTTCTGGTAGCTCGCATGACGGACCAGAGTTCGTCAATTTTTCAATTCGATGAGATCACTCTCGGCTTTTTAAAATATGGAAGTCAAGAGGGCTTTGAAATTGACAGGAGCTGAAACATGTGCTGAGAGTATAATAAGAAAGGCAGAGAAGCTGGTTGCTGATTCTTGTGTAAGTGTAAGTCCATGTTGTAATTCAATCCAGTGTTTGCTTTCTCTCAGTAAGATAGTTCGTTATCAATTCTCAGTAATAATAGTTACTCAATCGTTTTCTGTTAGCTCGCAGACTGGAGTTGTTCCAATCCTCAAGTGGATGAGATCTTGAGTGCTTGAGTGCTTCTTTGGACTTCGATTTTTCAACATTCCAAGGTCTCCATACAATCTTACAGCGCCAGTTTGAGGTGGTAGGCTAGATAAGTCAAGGGTAATATAAATTTCAGTCTTGGTTTTTTCGACAAATGAATCGATTCTTTATATGAAACCTGTTCAGAGAGATTTCTTCCGGTGGCTCATTCTTATTCCGAATCAGCACCTGAGTGTGCAGAAACATGGTGATGGCTCTGCTGTAAAGACGCTACAGGAGAAAGGCTGGCTCAAGCTCCTTTCAAGTGTTCAAAAATCAAAGTTGATCAAAGCTGAAAAATTAAAGCTTACTTTGGATCTACTAGACATGATGTACAAAAGCGGCACTCGGGTGAATGCCATGCATATCTGCGCTGCCATCACTGTAAGTCTTGTATTTTGTTGCGATCCTTTGGTTTCATTCTTGAAAGAATCATGTGATCATTTTTGACTTCTGGCTCCAAGTTCTCAATTAGAAACCCCTTGAAAGTTTTTTGACAATGTTGACTCTCTCACAGGTATGTGTAAATGAGAAATCGATGAACATGGCAGAGCAGATAGTAGACAGAGCTCGTCTCATGGGAAGCAAGTCGGCCATAAATGCTTTCGTCTATGCGAAACTTATACAGGGGTACTGCTCTTCAAATCAACGGAAGGAGGCGTTTGCGCTGCTTGCTGTATGTTTAAATTTTGTGTTCCTCAATTCAAATTGTATTTCATCTATGATTTATGATTTTGTGCGTTTATCCTTCTTCCATTTATACATAAAAATTTCCAGTTTAGCAGGAATAGTTTTTATACATGTAGCATTTCTTCATTTAGAGGTATCAATGTATATCCAGCCAGGGATAAACTGTCATTTCTTATGAACATCCTGGTTTAGACCTTCAGTCTGCGGAGCCTGATCTACCTCCTAAGTTATCTTTCATCCCGGAGGCTTGTGCTAATTTTATTGGTGATCTTTCTCTGTGCTTTGTATCAATATATTTCATCTGCACTTATTTTCTTCAACAATTCAATCACTTACACTTTCAGTTATTGTGTATAACCAAATCTTAGTTTCTTTCGATCTTCTGTCGAATATTTCAGGGATTCTCTTAGAAATTGTGGACTTGGATAAGATAACATACTAAGGCAGGTAGGCCACCGATGACCTTTTCAAACATCTCTCCAACAGACTTAGCGGGAAATCAACCATAGTCCACTGGCCATGCTGTCTGCAATGGCCAATTAAGCAAAGCATTGGTGGAAAAATCTATGTGCTTCCTTCCTCCACTATTCTATTTGGGGGCTGATGTTGTTTTTTGGTTTGTTTCCTTGACAGGCAATGGATGCGGAAGGAGTAAAGCATGATGTTGTAATCTACAATACCCTGCTAGATGTATATCCCTAACCTGAACAACTTCATCAAAGGAGTTAAAAAGTCTTAATAAATGTCTCATGAGCTCGTCATTTAGTTGAACATATAATTCTGTGGACTGCGTAATTTTTTGCATTTGGAGAAGTATATGGCATTGTTCGATCCTGTGTATTTTGATGGCAATCTGGGGGTCGTTTGTCAAATTGAGAGGTGTGGATTCTTTTGGCAATCCAGCACAATGAATTATGGCATTTTATGAGCATCATCAGTATGTATATTTGACTTGGTGATCATAACTTCACTGACAGACAGAGCAAAGTCCTGAAGGTGTGGATGTTCTTTGGAGAGAACTGGAAACTCGTGAAATTCAACCCAATGAGCGCACTTACTGGTATTTGACTAATCCTCTTCTAAGGTGTATACATCACATTGTGTTGAATAAGAGGTCAAGTTTATGGTCTGTACTAGAAAGTTTCCTGAAAACGTAACTGCTCACTTGACGACTATGGGATTAGCTGACTTGACCAAAAGGGATGCTCCAGAATTCTTCCAATACTTATGTCACAGAGCTGAGTCTACCCGTCACCTTTAAGAGTTACCCTTGACGATGATGTGGTCAGTGCCCACTCAGTATTTTCCTTCCTATGCCTTATTGCACATTTTATCTTGTCAGAACCTCATGCGTGTGGCATATGTGGACAGCGCTGCAATCAGATGTTATGGACGGGCTGGCCAGCTTGGTGCAGTACGTTCACTCTGGAACAAGATGATCACAACAAATGTGGCATTCACAATCTACACATACAACTCTTTCCTGGATGGTACATAATATATAGATTCACGAAACATCTACTTGACATGTCAACATTAATGCAATGCTTCAAGATGTAGATTGTCTAGATTGCTCAACCTTGTGATGAATTTGTTCATCTCAAACGCAATTAGCTAGGCCATCAGTTAACTTTGTTCTGGTCTGTTAAATGACATATGATGCTCTTTCTTGGCGTTAATGCTACTGCTTTGTTGTTATTCCAGCACATGCAAGTGTTGGGGATGTGGAAGCTTGCAAAGTCATCATCAAAGAGATGGAGGCAAAAACTCCTAATGTGCCAAGGGATAGCTACAACACCTTGTTGAAAGCATATGCGCGATGCCGCAATGCTGATGGTGCAGTAGCTGTCTTGCGGAAGATGCAACGGAGAGGTAAGTTGGAGTCTCTGGTTGAGAATTTCTACATTTCTACTTATTGGTAGTCTCAATTTAGATTAACACACCTGAAGAAAATTTGAAGCAGAGCCACTTGCACACATTATGGAGCCAATGGTCAAAGAAATGACTTGCTTTCATGGTTGTGTATTAGATATTAGTGTGTATGTACACAATTTTTTGTTTCGTCAATGTAGATGTTTAACATGCAGATACACCTATCTATTACCTTTCGAGATTATGGAGGTGGATGTAGTTCTGGGATTGGTGTTCTTATCCAATGCGCTCTGTGGACACTGGCTAGGTGTGAGGCCTTGCTTGATCACATACAACACAGCGATGGATGCCTGCGTACACGGTGGTGCAATGCTACGAGCAATGGGCCTGGCCAAGGAGCTGTCACTTCATCGGCTTAAGCCTGACGCAACCACATTTGCAATACTGCTTGTAATGACCTACTTCTTTGCCAATTAGTCATCTGCCAAAAACACTTATTTCTTTAAAGACTTCTCTCCCAAGCAGACCTGATTTGGTGCTGATTCTGACATAAGACTCCTTCCAAATTAGTTCCAATCAATTGCTAATATAAATACTATCAAACTGAGAATAAGCTAAAGCCATGGAATTTTGTCATGATGCTTGTTGTCTGTCAATCATTTTGCAGATGCATTGGGGATTTCTCTATGTAGTAGTATTCTTTATGGTAGTATTTTCTCATAAAAGTCCTTGAGGTGCATGGGTAGAAAGTTGGAGCCCTTCCTCTATTGAACCACCTGTGTTTTATTCTTGTGTCGTCCACTGATTTGGTTGTTTGGTTGGCAATGATGCCTAAAGCGATCAGCAGGGCTCCTTCGCGATATAGCCCTTGTACAGAAGGTGCTACAAGACATGGTGGCTGCAGACTGTGGTCATGATGAAATTGTATGTGCTCTAGTGCATTTTGCGGCGATGACATTTGACTTACTTTGTCAAAAGTATATTTGACTATGTATTTGTTATTTGGAAAGTTTGAAGTGATGCAAGTAGAGTGAAAAGAGCGGTTGAGTAGAATTTTATATGTGGTTGACAACATTGGGTTTTTGTTCGTAAGAAAATCAAGGGCTTCTTGCTGTCCTTTGCAACAGACCTATCGGTGTGCAGTATATGCATTTGTACATTGTGGGGAAGGAGGCTCAGCACTTGATATGCTTGAAAAAATGAATGCTGCTGGTTTCACTCCTGCCATGACAGTCCCAGAAGTGCTCATAAAGGTAAACTGCTCTATGTCCATGGTTTTGCAATTATATACCTCTGCTTTTGATTTCATCAGATGAAATTGAAAAGGTATTGATGAGCACACTTCTCGAGTATATATATGGAAGTAAGGAAGGGTGCTCTTCCAGGGTGTTGAATTTCTTCTTTAGGAAATACAAATGATAAACATAGTCTTAAAATACTATTGTCTATATTTTACAAGCCATACTGCACAAAATCTTGCTATTGAACTTCTCTGTAGTGCTTGCATTCATACCTAGTGTAAGACTTCAGATATACCCTTGCCTTACGGAAGTAGGACTAGGAGTGTTAGGTCATTGGTGAAGATTAACTATGGTTTGAACAGTAGGTCTTGAAGTTTCGTGAAGCTATGGTTGACAGAGGCATGTCAAGGGTAGCAATGTGCTTCGTAAAGTCTTCATTAATCCAAGAACTTAAAGCAAGCAGGGGTTCGTTACCTCTTGGTAAATATTTCTGTGGACTATGTATCCATGCTGACACAGTGCAATCATTGTCTTTCAATGGTTGTGCAGAGTGTTGATGCAGCCCTGTTGCGTGAATGTACAGCAGCTATACCTGTTGGGAGATTGCAACAATTTCTAGCTGATATGGCAGAATCAGGTAATGTGTTTCTCACACTGAGTTTCTAATGGGTATTTGCAAGGCACTAGAATTTTTGTATTAAATGCTGACACAAGCAGTTGCTGTTTACATCAGGATTATCACCAACCAGAGAAACTGGTGGAGCAATGGTTCGGAAGTTAGCCCATTCTTCGGGTGTCTGTGTGGCTCTTGGTAATTTCTCAGAGTATGCCTAATCACGCTTTATCCCGCTTGTCACTTGTTCGCATGAAATCCATGCAAATCCTTCTCTAATTTACATCAATCCAGAGGTAATCTGCTGTGACATGTTCCAAACCTTCGTACACCTACCTAATGTGCCTCATGTTTCGCCAAATGTCACTCACATGATTCTCTTTATTTTAGGTTGGCCACCTTAGTACTTGATGGATTAAATGTTTTTGATGCTTGGTGTAACAAATGTGGGCGTTGGAATCTTGTGAGGGTGGCAGATGTTGCTGGTGAACTCCGTCAAATTGGAGTATCCGGACTTGGTTTGTACACATGGCAGTCTGTGATTGGTGCATCTGCTGCAAGGGCAGCAAAGAACCCTTTATCGGTGAGACCTTTATTTTAGTTAGATGTGTCTTGGCAGCAGCCATCTTTGCTACCACGACAAAGACTTGCTCTACCCCTTGCTTACGTTTCATTGATTCATTTATCTGTTGGTGTTCTTGAGTGCTGTTATCCATTGTGAGTAATGATGTAGGTGAGAATATTGTCTTGATTAATATGATATGTTTCCCTCACGAAATTGCTGGATCACTTTTTCTATCAGGCAGGCGCAGAAGTTGCTCGTATTCTAGATGCCATGGATGCAGATGGAACCCCTGCAGACAGGTTTTCTACACAATATCCCAATTGTCTTGTAGAGCAATATCAATCCATCACTGCTTTCTTGATTCCATGTCTTATATTTCTCACAATATGTTAACAACCACTCTGAAATCTTCCATAGATTTGTATTGCTGAAGTTCTTACTGGCATGTAGTTGAAAGTTTACATGCATGTTCTGCAATTTTTGCTCTTGAATTCTTGGTAATTTGAGGGCTGGTGGTCTACATAGGAGAGCAAGAACTTTTGTATTGCGAGATACGGTCATACACTTTTAAAATACGATTTAGAACCACAATCTAGTCTAATCAAATTGCAGTTTTAAGAAAAAAATGGGAAAGGATGTATTCGTCATATTCCAAGAATAGAACGTTGTGGATTCTAGACAATTATTTTTTGGTTTTATTTTGTCCTCTAGGATGTGATACTTATATTTTTTCCTCAATGTTGTTGTCTCAGGGTGGTGTACGAGTCTGCGCTCAAAGTCTTTGTACAGTAAGTGCTTTTCTTTTTCTAAAACTCAGTTACTCTTGTGTTGTGTATATGAGATGAAGTATAGTGGTTCAAAATGCTTGAAATCCTTAGGTGTAAGATCTATCTCGACCCAGGCTGCAAACCTGCAAATTCTCAGGTTGTAACACTGTGAAGGTGTGGAGATGGTCAACGAGCTGTCAACGTGTATGAAAAAATGAAGAAAGCGAAATTACTACCTTCTAAAAATGAGGATGGCAAGGATCCATTGGAGAGGATGCTTCTGGATACTATGGATGCTGCCCTTGTTGGAGCTCTTGTTGCGGTAAGTTTGGCGCCTACAAAACCCATAAGCTGCTTTTTGCAAGCTACATAATTGACAATCATGTGGATGATGAGGCCCTAAGTCCACTAATATGAGGATTACGACCTACTGCTGCTGGTTGTGATTCTCAATGGGCTCAATAAACTAGCAACCTCCAATTTTCTTGCGAATATTTTACGGAATATCTTTTTAGGACGTCACTAAACAAGGATATAACCTTCTTAAACAGAGACTTGGTTGCTCCCAGACAACTCTCTCCAATTGCAATCTACAATCTGAGATTATGGCTCGCTTATGTTGATACTGTAACCATGGAATCGATAATACCATTGCAAACAGGACTAATATGTGAGGTTTTTCGTTTGAAGTACTGCTCTCACAGTCTTTTAATGAAGTGCTCGAGCTGTTGTCTCTCTAATACGCTGTATCGCCTACCCTTTCAACCAGAAGAGTAGATATTAGAAATAACACAGGTCGCATGATGTTTGAGTTGTGAGGCAGAACCTTGAAGAAGCAGGTCAAGATGGTCTTGTGCAAGGGGATAATGATACGTTTGATGACTTTCCTATTCGTACCAGCACAGCAACAATCATGCAGGACTTGGCTGATGCTGGGATACGAGTGAAACCTGGGTATGTCCTGATGGTGACTCTTTCTAGCTACAGAGCTACTGATTCTTGAGTTTGCAATGTTTCTGTAGAGGACCCAAATGACTTGCGACATACCTGTAGAGGAGGAGGTTTTTGGGTTTTTGGAATTAAAAAGCACATGGCTATAATTCAATGGAGGAACTCGATCTATGTAGCTGGGCATCCCCAGTTTCTAGGGGAAAGAAAGAGCAATTTGTCATATTGCAGTAAATGAGAAATTGCTGCTCTTTACAATGACACACTGTGCTATACTTAGTATGGTGCAACTATTTGTAGTGTCACTGTCCTCCAGCACAAATTATGCAGCATGTGGAAATCCAAGAAATCAGAAAGCGCCACCATATTATACACCTTGTGAGGATGCACAGAATCTTGCTTCCAGATGTTTTCTGCTTGGACCTCTGAAAGTAGGTGCAGTTTGAATGTGTTGCATCTCGAGGGGGCAATGATATATTAAATGCCTTGGCATGAATGAAGTAGACGTCAATGTGTTATCATTAAGTGAACTGAACCGGATTTGTTGATATGAATGCAGTGCAATGACTAATGTCATTCGTCAGCTCTGTGTTGATGACTCTTCGTTGGTGCACAATTCTCAGCGTAATCAAGCATTGGCCATACGTAAACCAACAGCTGACAATTCAACGCTCCAAAAATCCCCCGAGGCTCTGACCCAGGATAGAAGGATCCAACGTCTAGAAAGAGCCATGCAACTAGTTGAAACTTCTAACTGCCTGGTAAGTTTTTGTAGAACTGTGGAATATCGTGGAATTGTGGGGATGATGGTGGATTCTTATTTGTTTGGCAATGTGGACGACTATGTTAATCTAAGTAATCTTTGTTAAAAAATGACTATTCTACCCCTCAAACAGAATAGGAATGTTTTGGTTAACATTGGCAATACTTTATTGTATGTTGGTGGATGTATTGGTTAGAAGCTGAGCCTTTTTGGTTGGGATGTTCAGTTTGGAATGCAGGTAACAAGTTTTGTGTATGGGGCACTCATGGAGGCCTGCATCCGTCTCGAACAGGTTGGTTACTAGTCAGATTAAGTCTTGCATTGTATATTCATGCTGATTCTTTTCTGTTACTGGGTCCCCACCCACCCTGTGGTATTTTGAAATCCATAATCAGCAAGGTTTTTTTCTGTCTTTTCCCTCCATATACCCTCATCTTACCACAACTTGAAAAAGAAGAAGAAAATGATATAATTTCGAAGAGAGTTATATATTAAATCGACGGATGGATTAATTTACCACCAACTGCTATCCAACTCTAGCCACCATCTCACATGACTGAGTTTCTTGGGATGACCTTGGTATACAAAGGGGGAACGAGTGGAGGCTCTGTGGCAGCGTATGAGGTTGGAAGGGGTGAAACCTGATGTATCAACATGGGTTTCTCGCGTTCAAGCCTTGGTGAGTGTTGGGTCATTTAAAGGACGCATTCATGAGCTTCTGGCTGAAGCAGCTAAGGACCGACTTGAACTGGATTCTGTCTTTCTCAGGTGATCCATCTTTGTAGGTTATCTTTATTATTGTGTTCATAGATTTTCTTCAAGCAGAGCTTGTTCAATACAGTGTATTTTCTAGGTTTTTTTCTAACTTCTGGCCAGGTGGCGATCTCAAATTCTTGATTGATGACTTACTGGCCAAACATTCTTTTTTTGTTCAAACTTAAGGTGGCTACTAAACTAAAATGAACGTGAATCTCTTAAAATCCTCTATGCAGTACTTTGGCCAGGAACTCTGTGGTACAAAAAAATCCTCTACATTGACATCCATTGACAATCTACAATTAGTTCAGCCAATGGCAAACCTTCGCTCTGTTATGCTTATCATTAGTTGACTTGGTAATTACTCGAGGGTGAGGGAAGCATTACCAGATTCTGGCTTTGTATGGCCACCAAGAAAAACATTGGTTTGATGGGTTCGTTTCTTTGTACACATTAGGACCAGGTCATTGTGACATAGACTTGCACAACTGATCGGTTGCAGCCACACAATCTTCTATCGGACACCTTTCTCTTTACACACCAGTGGTGGGCATTAGTTTATGTTGAATATGTACCTAAGGCGATGATGAAGGGTGAAGTGTCTCTGATTCAGTAGGGCGGCGTTATCTCTTTGTTCAAGTATATATCTCTGACAAGGTCGTCGTGACATCTAGTGTTCAACTCATCATAATGCTGTGTGTCGTGTTGCAATGTCAGAGCCATGCTGAAGGCTTGCCACCAAGAGAAGGATAAAGAAGGCGTAGCTCACATCAAGCGAATGCTTGATACAAGCAGTCGTGTCCAGCCGCCTCTTGCAGCATCAACAAACCTCTCACCTCCATTGGGAGAGATCACTGTACGCTCGTAGCCCTACCTGGCATGGCCTTTCTAGCAACTTAAATGTTTCTGCCTGTTGATTGACTGATTCTTATGTTGTTCAGAAAGATGTCGCTGCCATGACATGTATATTCATTCTAGAAATCTTCACATCTTGCTGCGGCTCTCCCTAAGGACTTTGGGAGGTAGTCGGGAGATATATGTATTCATCATCGGTCTCTTTCTGATGGCACTACTGTTAGTAAGCCACAGTGAGATCCGCATCAACAGGTCGACACGTCTCAATTACAGTGTAGCAAACTATCTACAGCCATCCCTTCCATAGCTCACCCGATAGGTGTGATCATGAACAAATTGTTTTTAGAATTTGAACTTGTACATTATAAGTGAGCTGTATCCATTGTTCTTGTGGCAAGCCAGTCTTCCATGGAGACAAAGGTTGGACAAGGTGAACTATTAGTGATGATTTACCACGTCATGTGTAATGTACACACAATCGTTATCACCATTGTTATTATTATGACATTGGTGATGGTATTTAGTGTCGTGTAAGGCTATTTGCAAAAGGCTACATTGAATTGTCCTCAACCCTAGTTTGGTCAAGTCCCAGTCATAGAGCCCACCGACAGGTGGCAGTAGCCTTTGCGTGAAGAGAGTCTCCATATATGCTTGCCTCCTCTGGCACCTCCTAAACCTGCAAAAGACCAAAACCCACAAAATCAAATCCCTTGGGCTTCAAAATATGCATCAATAGTTGAACATCAAGACACATTTGACCTCTGAAATCAAATCTAGAAAACCAAAAAACACAAATGAAAAAGGAAGAAGAGAAGTTACGTTGAAGATGGTCACTTTGACCAAGAGCACCAACAACATGTGTATCAAGGGGAAGAGGGGAGGGAGATAGATAATGGCAATGACATTTAAGTTTTAAGGTTTAGGGTTTAGGTGTTGAAGTTGTTCTTAATAGGCCACGGCATAGGGTGTCATGCTCTGCCACCCGAGGAGAGATGGTGTCCACCAAAGAAAATGTCAGCAAAGCCCTGTAAAAATGGACGTGCAGGGGGTGGACGGCAACCCACGCAGGGCAGCCACCAAATTGCAACAAGGAAATGGCAACCTGCAGATTACCTTGCACCAAATAAGTGTACTCAACCCACAAAAATGGCAATTGAAGTGCTATCAAAGTGCTATCAAAATGGCGGTGCCTAGCCAAAAATGTTGATATTGCAACCAAATCAATCAAAATTTATGTCAAACTTGGAATGGGTTGTCATCACCCACATTGAACATATATGGCAGTCAAAATGGTAGTTCTAGTCAAAATGACAGTGGACACAAGTGCTACCATCACCGTGACACAAGGTTAATTTGGACATAATTTCTTCTAGTTAACCCACCCTCGCTCCTATCAACCATCCTCCTTTCATTGGAGTTCGCTCTCGTCCTTTCTCTCTACCTCATATAGTCCTTTGCATCTTCCCGTGTCCTCAAATACATTAACTAAGTCGTTATTAGTGGGGGTTAACTTAAGCCCCACGTTGTTGTACTATGTACATTGATATGTGAAATGAGGTTGCCCTACACTAATATATTCACTTTTTACACTATTTTAAAATTTTTATCACCACATTATCAAAATACACTAATTGAGTTTTTACTATAGTTGCTATGTGGATGAATGAAGAAAGTTATATTTTTTTTGTAATGCAAATTTGACCCAGATAATTTGCAAGGATAAAGAGGCAACCAATTCGTGAAGGTAACCTAAATGCACTAATGTAGTTCTTTACTTGGAGTTTTAGTTAGCTTTTGGGGTTGTTAACATCATGGAGCACGAAGTTGTCCCATGTCAGATGGCTTTATTCTATGGTAAAACTTTCATGATCAGGTTTATGAAAAAATGCAAATTTTGAAGGCTTTGGATCCCTCACAAGGTGTAAACTAAACATGGACCAAGAGGATTGACATGCACCAAAAAATGGATGTGTTGATTTTCTAATATAAGCCAAAAAAGGTAGTATTGGGCTTTATTTTATTTTATTTATTTATCTACCATATTTTACCTTCTCCTCTTACACTTCCCTTCTTTCCTCTTAATCATAATATGATTTTGAGAAGAAGAAGAAAAACAATAAAAATTCATTAAAACGGCGTTTCTTTGCTCGGGTCCCCTTACTTTTGTAAGCAAGAGAACCTCTTTTGCCTCTATCACTGCAAAACCATTGGACCATGACAGTGGATAATGTAGGTCTGAAAATAACCTTTTAAGGACCTCAAATTCCACGGTCACCCTTACATTTTTTCCTTGATGTAAACCAAAATGGTCCCTGGACGATTTTCAATGGCCTATCGTG
This sequence comes from Polytrichum commune, assembly GCA_950295325.1. NCBI lineage: Eukaryota > Viridiplantae > Streptophyta > Polytrichopsida > Polytrichales > Polytrichaceae > Polytrichum > Polytrichum commune. The sequence continues at coordinate 19,715,140 of OX485809.1, forward strand.
TATTTTAGACGAGCAAGGGGCGACTTTATGGTCCATGATGTAAACAGCCCCTTAGTTAAACTATATTAGGCTCAATTACATTGAGCCTTCCATGTGGCATTTAATTTGAGTCGACTGGATAAGGCGTAGCACCTACCTATAATGGACGGATGAAGATGAACGGATGAAGATGGACGGATGAAGATGGACGGATTAGATAGACGTCAACCGAAGTCGGATGAAGCCTGAGGTTGGGATAACGCTGCTGTTGCCGCTGTTTCTGTGGCTATGGCGGAGCACCAGGGTTTAAGCTTCCGCACCTTGGCTGGGGTTTAAGGCTTCTGCCGTTTCCAAGACCAATTCGAGCTTGCAAAACGCAACGCCAACATGGCCATGGCTGCGGAACTGGCCCCCGGGTCTATCTGCGTCGCTGCAAAATTGCAGGTCCGGGAACCAGCAACAGGCTCAAGCAGCGCACTACGAGGGTTTTGTTCTTTTCGAACTCTTCGAGGTCTGCAGTTTGCGGGAAAGCTGGAGAATTTCTCGAAATATTCTGTGAGGCCCGTTCTTGTTGCGGCTGCTCGTGGTCGTGGCGGGGCCAAACCTGCTCGTATTGATGGTGTGAGTGGCCGACGTGGGTTTTCTCGTAAATTGTACACATTAAACTACATTTGAATGCATATTCTTCACGTAATGGAAGTAGCACTGGAGACCTTAGTTACTCCCCGACGTAATGAATGAATGTGGTTGTGAATTAGCCTGGTACCTTATAGTGTCTTAATAGACTGGACATAAACGTGTTGAATTTGACCGTAATATGTGGTAGTAGATTTTATCGAGGATGTAAGTTTTAATCATTCGGCAATTTTTGTGTGCAGAAAAATCGTGGCGGAACGAAGCCTGCTCACATTGCCGGAGTGAGTGTCTGAACTACGGTTTTTGCATACACATTCTTGACGGTGACGTTCAATTGCACCACAAGATCAATTCCAAATTCGAGCAACATTTTGAGAAAGTTGAAGCAACATTTGTCCTTAATTTGTGCTGTTATTATGGCAGTTTGCAGTTTTTAGTTCGTCCGATTGCGTACAAGGTAGCAATTATGACAAGAGGATACTGAAAAACCTGACCATTTTGTCTGTGGCATTAGATTCTACCACAGTGAGATGAGGATTTATTCATAATTATTATCTCGGAATCTTGTTGCGCAGAAAAACCGGAGAGAAATGGATGAAAATGATGCCGCCGAGGCTGCTCTGGAGGCTCTATTTTTGCAGCTGGAGAAGGATTTGGAGTCTGAGGGAGAAGATGATGACGATGATGGAGACATAACCGAGGAGGAAATGGCTGCTTTTGAGAAGCAATTGGAGGCAGCTCTTATGGGACTTGAATTGGACGATGACGAAGGTGATGATGATGAGGAAGAAGACGAAGAAACTTCTGCAGATGGGGAGCCTGGACTTGTAGATATGGTTATGACAGATGGTATTTATGGTCAGGCAGCAAATGGCAGCCACAAGCAGGAGGATGGAGTAGAAGAGGAAGAGGAAGAGGAAGAGGATGACGAAGAAGAGGATCAGAGAACAGTGCCTCTTGAGAAGTGGCAAATTCGAAGACTGGCTGCTGCGGTAGACCAAGGTCGCCGCCATGTGAATGTAAGTTTTGTTTTCAATACCCCCATGAGCTTTTAGGGGTTAAAGTGTGGATGTACAAAACTGAAGCAAAAATCTCTTCAAAACGTGTTCTAAACATGTGAAGCAAGCATGAATTTTCCAGATGAGGTTTTGTCAACCCTGAAATGCCCAAGCATTTTTATGTCCTTTGCACTCGCTGTTAAGTGTTGGGTGCAAGACTCAAAAGCAAGACGACTTGAGTTTGGGCTGAAATTGCTTGCATCTACCTCTAGGATCCAAGCATCAGATGATATGGTTCAGCTCCATGTAGATTTTTGTAAATTAAGACTACTTGAATTCACCTCAATTTATGTTTCCATGAACACCGAGGAAAAAATCATAGGCACAATCAAAGTTTCATTAGTCTTGTGAGCTTTGAGGGTTTAGATTGTGGGATGTACAAAGCTGAAGTTAAGCTCAGAAGCAATTTTTGCACTAGCCTCTTGGCATGTCATCATTGCAGCTACATACATAGAAATTTAAAACACCTAAAGCTTCCAGGATTCCAGCCTTATTCTGCTAGATCTACAGTATGTCACAACTGATTAAAAAGAAAACGCTTTTCAAGTCAACCATTTGAATATTGCCAAAACCCTTCAATGTAATCAATCTTCAAACACAAGTATCCACTGCAACAAATATCGTGCTTTCTGTGCCTGTGAGACCAGAATGGAATGCAGGCAAGCATTATTGGTTCAAATAGGATACAGAAAACTGTTGGGTTATGGATGATGCATTTTATGAGTTCTTGGGTCTTGCAAGGACGTCCTCTACAGGCAGCTATATGTTGCATGTCTTTACTCAAGATAAAATCATGCATACCAGACATAGCTCATAGCCCTAGTTTCTTATGCATTTTTTCTATTGTGGCAAAGACCTTTTTTTGGTGGGTGGAAACTATTGATATTGATGTTCTTGCTTTGGTCAGGTGAAGTCTCTAGCTGCAGAGCTTGGAATGGATCGAACAGACGTTCTGTTCTTTCTCAAGAACCCACCTCCTGAGCTTTTGCTTATGAGTGCCTCCTTTGAAGAAGAAGCTGCCAATAACGACATACCTAGCAGATCAAAGCCACCAAAGGTGGTCACTCCTGAGAGGAATCAAGTGTCAAAGCCAGCCACCACAGAGGGAGGTCCACCAGGCCCTAAAAGTTGGCATAGCAATAAAAGATTGAGAAAGGAGCATGTAGCAACTTTTGAGCGAGTGTACCGCCAGACTCATCGACCATCGGTAAGTCTTTTAACAGTTGGTGTTTTTCCTACTGCACCTCATTCACTATTGGTCTCCCTTTAGGTTTTATTCACCCGAGGCATGCACGAGTAACTAGGCAACATCTTAAAGAGGAGAACTGGATCAGAATGTTCAGAGTGGGAGACAAGTACACTAAATTGTCCTATTAGTGTGGGCCACAGTAATACTCTAGAGCTTACATCAATTCTCATATGAGACATAATTCGGGCCACTTTAATTTCCAACCCATGCCAAATATTTAGTTTGAAATCACTGTGGGCCACATTAATTATTTTTCTAGGAAATTGATGTGGGTGACTATTTAATTTTATGCTGCTTTTGTCCTTGAACTACACCATTTATGGTTTTTAGTGTCACATACACTACCTCTGAATAGCCTGAACTAGATGCCTAGAGGCCTCAAAGTGTCATGCCTGCTTATTGCCAATATGAATCCTTTCATCAACATAAGTAACTCATTTAAGTGAAAAAATATCTTCATTATGACATTTAGAGTAGCACATTGGGATACTTTAGATGTTAGTTTTGCATTTTAGTTTGCAAGGGGAAGATATTTTGGAGCATACTAATGGCAAGTGTTATGTGTTTATATTTTAGTATGCAAGAGGAAGATATTGTTGAGCATACTAATGGCAAGTATCATTTGTGTACACTTTAGTCAACTTGTAGACCATTGTGTAACATAGGCATGCACCTTATAACACTATTGAACATACTCATGCCAAGATATTAGTAAGCGCACTTGAATGTCAAGTGTCATGAGGTGTTGTTAATCATCAGTGTAACCTAGCACATGCCTTAAAATAGGATAAGTGACATTATTATGTATGTGACACTAATACCATAAATGGTGTAATACTGAAGGTGTCGGTGGGAGGTCTTCAGGGAGACTTAGGGGAACACCTGAGGTCTTGGGCGCATGTTAATTTCACAATGACTAGACAAATAATGTGCCCTATAAATATTTCTGCATTAATTTCTCACCCACACTAATAGGACTGTTAGTGTAGCTGTGGGATGCTCTATGTTGGTGTGCAGTTTGCTGAATGAAAGTTGTTATTTATGATGCAGAATGCGATGATTGAGAATCTGGTTGTGCTCACACATGTTCCTCGCAAGAAGATTGTGCAATGGTTTGACGACCGAAGGTTGCAGAATGAGTCCAAGAAATCTTCGTTCGATGCTGCTCCCGAGATGTGATTCAACTACTGGCCTGAGGGTTGTACTATACAAATATTACACCATCTGGATGCTACAAGATCTGTAACACAAATCTTCTGCCAAAAGGTAGAGAAAACAACAGTTTGTTCCAGACTGCAGCATGCCCTGCTCCCACTCAATTACATTGAATTATAGAGCATTTTTAGACATCCTCAAGGAGGTGATACTGAAACAGGTTGAGGTTTAAACAGGTTTTAGTTTTTCCTGGTGAGGCCCAAGTACACATCAGGTGTATTTGTGAACACACAAGCTTTAGAGCCTTGTGTGCTGTTACCTGTGATCTGCAGGCTGAAAATAATTATTTCCTGCCAGCAGTCCATGGCACAAAAGGGCAGCACAAAGAGAGAGTTGGGTAGCATTTATTATGCAATCAAGGTCATTGTTCACAATTTCTTAATGGTAACAACCAGCACCTTACAGTTATCAACTTGATATCCTCAGGTGAAGGGCAGTTTTTTGGCCATTTTCATCCGTAATAATTTACACTTTTGTACACTTATATCTACATGGATTTATGATCTTCCTTGCTGATGTGGAAAGTGCTATTTGAAAATCTTGCCACTCTTTTTGAAGTAGACCCCAGTTTGAGCTGGCTGCCATACAAGTTTTGACAGGGTCTGTTCAAGTCAGCAAATCGTATGATTTCATGTTTGGTTGAATCTTGGACCTAGTTTTCACATTGTTCCATTGGGTAGCTTTGGTCCTGGTATACAATTACTTGGAAGTATCCTACAAAGCCATATAGTTGTTGATGAATGATTTCAAACACATGTTTCTGCTACAAGGAAGCTCCATGGAAGGCATTGTGGATACTTTGAGTGGTAATAAGGCCTAGGTAATACATGCTAGAACTTAATGGATAAGGTTTGATGAAGCTTAATGAAACTTCAATGGAAGCTCAATGGAAGTTCCATGAAAGCTCAATGAAATTTCCAATTCAATATGGAAAGAGCTAGTAATTATAATATTTACTTTTTAAATGTCATTTTAGTACAGAGCCTCTCATGGCAAAGCCACATTCCCTTGATGTACATAAATGCAAAGTGTGAATGAAATGTTGACCTTGAGACCTTTGAGTGGCTTAAATATATGTGGCATCCTTCTTTTGTGCATGAACACATAGACAACACCCGCATGCATGCAGATATGAATATTGTAACTTTGGATGGACAAGTAACAATTGTTCATCAGCATGTGCTTGTGAATATTCCCCCCTATTTCTATCATAAGTTCAACATGGTACCCATTATAATGGAGTGTAATGGCACCCAAAAAAGAAAAAGAAAAAGGCATCGATGAACATAGCACATCAGACATTTTTAAGTAAACTCTATGAGTGTAGTTGCTGTGATTCCTACGAGTCATGCATCTGCAATCTTGGGCTTTTCGACTCCAGATTATGAGCTGGCCTATCATTGATTTTATGCCACCTTCAAGATTGTGATTTTTATATCGGCCTTGAGGAGCAAGAGAATATTGGTTGTAGTTGGTGCTGTGGTGTGCACCTTCTCTTGTGTAACAAGGCTGGTTCAATCTCAAGGGTTATACTCTTCATTGGAAGCCTAAATAACATGCATGGGTCGTTATGAGATCAAGCCCTCTATATACGAGAAGTTTGTAGAGAAAAACAAGTGTATACGTATTAATGGCATGCTAGATTATGGACTCATGTATTTATATTAAGTTTTTCAGTGTAAGGTGATAAATGCCTCCACTACATATACAATATATAAATCTCAAATTAAATAATCATTTATTACATATAAAATGCACTTTCACTTTCCAATAAGAAAGTCATTGAACATATTTTCATCCATAGCATGGAATCAACAATTGCATCAAGCAAACAAAGATGAGAGCATAATAAGTTAGCCACAATTCAGAGAGCAAAACTCAAGGGAGCTTATCAACGCTTCATGAACCTCCAATTTGTAAAAACCTAGAACCCAAATGCAAACCCCAACAAAAATGAACAAGATAGTCATTGAGGACATCATTGTTCATTGTACATCTACCTTTACTTCAACATTCTCAAGAACGTGTATGAAACCCCGAGTGGGCCTTGCATAGTTGTGCTAATCAATAGATTTGTTCATAAGAGGAAACTAGACAATGTTTCTATGGACGCGTACTTGACCTAGGTAAAGGAGATGGTAGACTCTCTTCAGGAGGCACATGTGGAAATTCCAGTGCCATTGATTGTATACATGACAACTCAGAACTTACCTCTTGAGTATGAGATCTTCAAGAGAAATATTTTGGATGGAGATAACCTGCCAGACTACGAGACGATGGAGGCCAAGCTGATTGCAGCAGAGATGCCGATGGGCACGGGAAAAATAGAGCAATCTAGCGAAGCCTTCACAATGCAGAAAGGAGGATTTCGTAATCCTACAACACACATCTCTCAACTCTGGAACTCGCAACAATTCCAGCCTCATTAACCCAACACCGGCAACGCATGGCACTTCCGTGACCACGGCGATTCGGCCAACACCATAATTATGGTCAACATCACAGTTTTCAACAGTCCCCACATCTCACACCACTTCCACAAGCAACGTTCCCGAATCAAGCCCTGAGCCGCCCTAGCACTACTAATTCCTACCACACGAGATTCAGATCTTGGGGCCCTCATCAATCATGATTGAATTGTTGTTGTGACTATTGCGGGGAGGAGGGCCATCTCCAAAAGAGAATGCGACATCAAAGCCCACACTGGCAGGGCCAGGGACTGGGAGCATCGGCTTCAGGAGAGGAAAGCTTTGGAGGGCATGTTCACCGACTTGAGTTGGAATGTCAGCACGACAATGACCTTCCACACGAGAACTCTCCAAACGATCAGGTCGATGCATACAATGTTGTAGATGCTTGCTTCTTTGTAGCTGGAAGTAAATTCCTTGGAGCCAGAGCATCAAGTGTCAGGGTACCTTGATTCCGGCCCTTCCAACCACATCGCCAATAACAAGTCTGTCTTCTCCGCACTTTTCCCCGCCTCTGATCACAAAACTAGGTCAGTGGGGGGTCGAGGTCATGCTGTCACTGGCATTGAAATGCATTCATGATGTTGAATACTGGTGAAACAATGACTGTCCAAGACGTTTTGTTTTCGCCCGGTATCATTAAGAGTCTAATATCTGCAAGATACAGTATATAGCTAACAAAAATCTTAGCCTTGAATTCGTTTCTGAATATTGCTATATTAGAAAGTGCGACACTGGTCAGCTTGTGGCAATGGCTCCTCATGACCCATCCAATGGACTTTATCAACCGGATGTGGAGACAATGCTTACTGAAATCGCAACCAACATGGTGCAGAAAAATGGTTCTCCAATAAGACATTTACCACAAACTTCCTAACCACTTTCGAACCTCACAAACCATGGATGCACAAATCACACAACTTCTCAAATTTGGATTTGCCCAATACATGGACAACTATTAAAAAAAAAAAATTTTAAACCTCTTCTAGCCAATTGCACACTATGTCAAAATAACAAGGATACATGGTCACACCTATTCTCTTCATGCAACAGTAAATTCTTAAAAGCCTTAAGAATCACAAGACACAATGCCATTGCCCATCAACTCACTAACCTACTATAATCAAGCATACACACCAGACACCTCGCACTTATGAACACCAATAACCAACATGACATTCACAAAGACAACACCAACCCACCATGGATACTAAGTAGTTCATGCAACCTCCCACAATGTGAATACCTAGCAAAACTTAGACCAAATGTTGTATACATACAAGACACCGCATACAACCACGGAGGCCTACTAATACCATACCATACCTAACCATCCAAATCTTTGAATTTCCCTTCACACATGATAGATTTCTTGACCGTTGAGCCATACAAACGAATGCAAATAAGTGTAACCCATTAATAGATGCAACAAGAACACAAGGCTGGAAACAATGTCCGGGGAGATTTTCGGGCATAATCAGTCCATATCCTAGTGTTTCCAAGCCCAACCGGTTGCATGTGAAAGTAAGTCTTCAAAATAGTGTGAATTGTCAGTTAATTATTGTGATGTAACCTAATTGCACATATCAGTTTAACATCCAATGGCACATGTGAGCATATGTGGGGTCTGTGGAATAACAACCCTCCCAGATAAGTTTCTAAGGCTTCCATTAAAATTTAAGTTCCCAAGAGGATGTCATCTTCCATCATTGTGGATGCCAGTGTCCCATGAAAAATAGGGCTCTCAAAAATATCATGTTACATCATATTGTCAAAGTAAAAAGGTTGGTTGCCAGCATCATACTATCATAGTATTAAGGACTGTACTATATGTTAAAATGGAGGCCTAGATAAAATTGGAGCATAGGACATTTGCTAAGTGAGATGGATGCGTCTAAATATGTTTGCCTTCAGAAACTTCAGGTGTTGGGCATTAATTTCTGCCTCATAGTAATCACGTCCCTGACAACATTAGTTAATATGCATTTCATGATGTTTTCATCAGAGGTTCATCACTATTCTTACCAGCCTAAGCACATCTCCACAAGAAAAATACATTTCAGAACATTAAAGTAAAGTTTGATAGTTAATTCCACTAGTTAAAAATTGTAACTAACTTGCCTCTACAGGTCTGCCTAATTCATCCCAACTTAATCTCACTAGAACAATTCGATGTCTCTGATGTAGATTCCGGGGTCAGAGCAACCAAAAGAGAGACTTCCATGCTACAAAAGGTTCCTGACGTTTTCACCAGCAACTTACATGGGTGCCACAAATTCTTGGCTCTCAAAGTTCTTAGACTAGGTCGGGTTCAGTGGGAATCAAAACACCACATACAGGGCTCAACACTCTTTTGCGGTGCTTGAGACACCACAGAAACTTACCTCAAGGGTTCAGGAACAAAGGAAACAGAGCTAGTCAGTATAAAGATTGTGACAGGATATTCTCCTAAATCTGTGGCATTCTATGTGTGGAAGTGAAAATTTCAAGGCTGATCCTATCCTGACCCCCACTCAAGTCTCTGCTGAGTCACAAAAGGCATGATCTGAGACGGGACTTCTATACTTGCATATGAGAAGTTAATTATCCCGTTTGGGGATTACAATTTTTCCACCTTGCATGTTGACCATGGCTTTAAATTGATTCATAGCAGCTGCCTCCCTCTCTTCAAATGCAGATCGTTTCTCCATGTACACTTCTGCCTTTGCTGATGCTTTCTTATCTCTCCATGCCCGCTCTCTAGCCAACCTGCCACATGAGTCCCCCCAGACAAATGTCAACTCCCTCTCAATCTTCTGAAGATTAAAAAGATGTCAAATATGTCTATAAGATACCTACACAGTGTATATGATCACCAGCGTCCATCCAGCAGTTGATATTCTAATATGCAGTAAAATTGCACGCATTTTCGTATGAAACCCTTAAAAGGATATCTGCACAGTCCATAACAGAATGCAGAGACCCAACCACTGCATGTGGGCTCCTTGTTGCAAGAGTGGAAATTGAAGTAATGATAGTTAAATATTGGTCATCTTCAGCTTGCAAACAATTATGTAATAAGTTGAGGAAGTGAATTCTTGCAGCAGAAATCATACCGTTGTTGGAAGTCATCTCCTCCCCCCATCACATCTTTCTCCTTCAGAAGCTCTGGACTATCTTCACGAGCCCGGGCCTGTTCACGTCGAAGAGCTTTCTTTTCCAACATTGCTTCACGCCCAGTAGCTTTTGGAAGCAGTTCATCCATCACAACATCTTGTTCTTTATGATACTTCTTCCTGTCTAGCTTTTGTAACTTCTTCTCTTGAATAATGTCATCTTCATCCTTACCTGCAAGTAACAGAGAGAGACAGTTCAGCTTAAGAGGCAGAACTTTATAAATGATGATAATGTCTACTTTACAAAGGAACAGGTATCCCACATTGTAAAATGGCAAAGCAATTAAATCTGCAGCAATGTGATGTTCACAGGACATACACGCTTATAAGCATGTATTAAGAATCAGGAGACCTTTAATGAAGTAGCACTGAACTTATAAGGCAGACTATTCACAGGAGACCTTCTCACATAGTGCAATGTGAAATACAATAACTGATGACTTCATTCTTAGAAGACAAATTGGCTCAATCCAAGGACACAGTTAAGTCACTAGAGCCAAACAAAAGAGCACACAAATTGTGAAGCAACCTCAAAATCTCACCAAGAACAGCATTCTCATCACGATTCAGTTTGATGCCCCACTTGTGAGATGTACGTGGGGCTGCTGCAATGCCCTGGTAGTATTTGGCACTCAATTTACCCGCATTCCAAATCTCCACAAATTTAACAAACAACTTGTGCGTTTCTTCTGAGTTCAAGCTGGAGAAGAAGAGACCTTTGGCCTCCTTCAGCCACATTGCAAACTCGTTGCTTTTCTCAAAATAATTTTCCTCAGATATATTATCAACCTATCCACACAACCAACAACAGAAGTCAGTAGAGTATTCAACATGCTCAAAATACATAAAATCCTTGGCTTAGATTGATTGGCACCAGAAGCTTGGTATCAACAAAATGGCAAAAACAAAGGTTTTGATGATCCTCTCTTTCAATAAGATCAATACTACATGTAGTTTTTAACAGAGACTTGTGTGTGTGCAATGCTGAGATTGAAATGTGAGCCGTGAATTTTGAGAACAAACCTTCAATCCAGCAGGTGCAGGCTCCATGGGGACAATCTTATTTTCTGATTTATGCTCTGCACAAAAACAGGCAATATCTGAATGTACAGTAGTCCAATTTTGAGCACATCCTGCTGGAAGGAATGTTCAAAGCTAACACCAAGACTATTCACTACTACTACTTAATATAAACTCTCAGTCAAACTGCACCCAAATAAAATAGAAAAATCAACCATCAAACCCAGTCATAGTAAAGAGATGAAAAGTGTCACAACTGCTATGTACAAGAATTGTCTTTGGTGATGTAGCAAATGAGAGACATTCATACTTCTTAGGAGCTTCTTGGCCTCCTTTAGCAAACGCCTCTTTTTCCGAGCATCGCTGTCATCCAAATCTGAACTTTCATCACTCGAGTGCTTTGTTCTGTGCTGCTTCTTTTTCTCATCTTTGGATTTTCTATGTTCATCCTTGGACGACTTCTCTCTGTGGCTCTTATGTTTGTGAGACTTCTTTTCTTTATATTTGGCTTTCCTCTTCTTCTGCTCCCGCCGCCTCCTCTCCTCATCAGTGCTTTCCTCATCTTTTAAGAGTGCAACACAGCTGACGCATGAGTGTTATTAGAAAATCATGGAATTCTCAGCAATCCGCAGTGAGAAAACAAGAAGTCTACCTAGTTGTGTTGTCTAGGTGGTAAACTATCCATTTCCAGTTTTTTTTTCATTGTTGATGATTACAAGAGGTAGAAAATGCTGAAAATGCCAACAAGTATCAGGTCCTGATGAAGCAACTTGGAAGTAGTACTCAGAGCTGAATATCACACTACTTCCAATTTGCTTCATCACAACCACAGGCTTGGTACGCCATTGAATGAGACTCAAAGAAAATGGAGGAAGTTCATGCTCCAGGACATAAACCCCAAAAAATGTAGATAGAACCGAATTCATCAGTAAGCTGACCTAACCTAACAGAGAGAGGAGGGATTTTACCATACAAGCAACTCATTGACCTGCACCTGAAGAGCTGACATCGTCGAGGACACAGGACCAATGCACCCCACATGTCCGCCTGTGTCTACTAAATTACATCATGACAATGCCGACAAGAATGATGAGGTTGTGATGTAGAAAATTGGAAGTAATACTCAGAGCTGTAACTCACACTACTTCCAATTTGATTCATCACAACCGCGAGTTTGTTACAGCCATTGAATTAGGAGAATAAGAGTTAGAGAAAACAAAGGAAGGTCATGCTCCACGTCATAAACCTCAGAAATCGTAGATAAACCCTAATTCATCAGTAAGGCCACACAAGCTGCACCTGAAGAGCTGGCGTCGTCCGAGGACACGGGAGATACTTCACGAGGAGCTCGTTCTCGATGCTTTAGATCTACATCCCTCCCTTGAACCCGAGCATCCCTCTCCTTGTCGCCACCCTCTCGCTCTCGCTCCCGCTCTATGTGCCGTCCCACACGACCACCATCTTCACGTTCTCGCTCCCTCTCCCAATCTCTATCTCTTCCTTTGTCCCTATCCCTATCCCTATCCCCATCCCTGTCTCTGTGCCGCTCTCGCTCCTTTCCCATTTCCCCTGCCTCTGTAACCACACACAAGACTTCCTTCTGCAAGGAACCTTGGAACCTTCAAAATTCGCAATTTATCGCTCAATCTACACACGGCTGCCAAGGAGCAATTCGTCGACGAAGGGTACAGCACAATTTGGAGCTACGAAGATTGAATCGATCGAAAGCCTGAAAGCTCCGATTGTAATAGAAATGTATGAGTTCGGAGGCAATTCCAGCACACGATTGCCGAAGCAAGTATTCCGACGGAACACCAATGCTCTTCTCCACGTGTCATACTTACATTGGTTGGAGGCACCTTGAGTCCCCTGTGGAAATTACACTGATTTTTCCTAATTAATGTAGGTGGGAATTTGCAAGGAGACCATTAATGTGGTCCACTCTAATTGTCCAACCATGGTAGCGATGGTACTTTAGATTCAAGGGTTGATCACACCGGCCAATTCTGACACCATTCATCGATATCTCCGACAGTAATAGTGTGAAAAGTGGTGGGCCAAAATCTATTTCTCAACGTAATCCCCAACAATTTCACTGTTGAAACCAAACGAAAATTTTGGTGTGATCGGGGCATGAGAGGATGATCAAATTGGCCAATTCTGGCATCATCCGTTGACATTTCTGGTTGTAATAGTGTGAAAAGTGGTGGGCCATAATCTATTACTCAACATAATCCCCCCCCCCCCCCATCAATTTCACGGCCGGGAGCAGACAAAAACACTAGTATGATGGGAACATAATTCATATTCACGGGTGCAACAGACCAAAACTACACTAAAGATTGTACTTAGTGTCACCAATTTGATATGTCTTGTTCAATACTAATTGTAAACCGTCCGTGTGGTGTCACTAACACCAAATGTAAACCTAATATTATTCAGAAATTCCTTGAATTTATTTATTTTTTAAATGTTGAAACTTCTATCACTTACTAAGTGATTTTTCATCCAAGTATCAATCATCCATGAATATACTTCATCACAAATGTTAGGATGCATACTATACCAAAAGTGGATGAACTAAAATTAAGTTGGGATGACAATACTTGTAAACTTATTCATAAGAAGTGTCATTATAAAAGTTACACCACAGTGACATACAATACAATATGACACTATATACAATATTTTCGTCCAATGCCAGGGAGAACACAATACTTATTGAGTGTCGTGAGCCACAAAGATCATCAAATCGACCAAAACCCTAGCACCTCCAATTGTAAGATAAATGTATGAGATTTTGCATTTATGTTTGTGAGGCAATCCCAACACATGATTCCGAACACAAGGCTCTATATTCTGACAAAGAATGAATACGGAAGCTTCAAATTTTGTCATTCATACATCGGTTGAAGCCCATTGAATCCCATGTGGAAATCACACTCAATTTTTTTACTAGTGTGTGTAAAGATAAGCATAGAGGCAATTTATGTGGTACACTCTAACTAATTAATAATGGTATAAATTATGAAGACCTTCCCCCATGTCTTCCCCGTATGAATGCCACTTACACATTGTAAGGGCAAAATTTGGAATGTATAATAAATATTAGAAAAAATCAAAGCATGTTCAAATGAATATACACCCACTCAATTGCAAAAGAAAAAAGAAAAAAGAAAAAAGAACTGCAATTACAGTGGCCTACCCATGAGCTTTATTATCTGACGAAAAATCATTTAACGTACCTCAAACAATACCATGTGTCATTTTGTATTCATGAAAATAAATTTGACTATCATGTGAAAATTACACTTAAATGTCATAGTAACATGTAACACTATATCCAAGAAAAATGCACTTAAATAAGTGCACATCAATGGCTTAAAAACTATCAGTGCCCGATGGGCCTTTACAAAGCCAAACTTATTTCAAATGGCCAACCTACACATCAAAAGCTTGTTTGGTAGCCCATGGCCACGAGCAAAAATTTGGTGTAGATTTTGTAGAAGTATTCGCCCCCTTCATGAAGTGGTCCACTATCCATTCCCTCTTAGCCAAAGCAGCAAACCAAGGCCATCAGGTTCATCACTTAGATATTATAACCGCCTTTTTATACGAATGCCTCAATGAAGAGGTTTACATGGACCAACCAACATAACACAAAAAATCAAGTATGCAAACTACATATATAAGACACATGGCGTTGGTTTGCCCCACCAACCGCTTGGCGGAGGTCCATGTGGTCCCCAGCGGTTGGCCAGCCAGGGGCGCATGCAAACCTCTGCTACAAGGCTCACACGCCATGTGGGCGGAGAGTGCCTTGCGGTCCAGCCTCCGCCTCCACCTGCCACCCATACTCACTCTTTCCCAACCTTTTTTACCTTCATATGTGTTTGTGAGTGTGACAGAAAGCAGAAAGAGGGAGTTTGAGAGTGTTGAAGTTGTTTCGCAGCAAGAAACTTGACTGGGAATTACCTGGTGGAGGGCGGCAAACCCGTGGCTTCTGTACTGGGGCGAACGGTTCGCTTCACCATCCCCTCTGGCGGAGCTGGATGAGATTCATCGCCTCCGCCTGGCAGAGCGGCTGATGGTTGCTCATGTGCGCGGCACCATAATCTCTCTATGGCTTACGACAAAGTCCTAGAATGTGGTACGAGAGAATCGACTCATACCTCAAGCCAATTGGCATGACCCACAACACAAGTGACTACAACCTATACCACATAGGCCACAACAATGAGAAATTCATTCTTGTTGTCTACGTAGACAATTCATTTGTGACGGGGGGAGATGAACAAAAAATCAAATGGTTGAAGCAACAGCTTCGCCAAAAGTTGGACCTTTGGACCCATCACAAAACACCTAGGGGTTAGAATTCAAGAACACACCACATGGACTCTCCCTAATATAACCCAACATCGATATGCTATGGGCATGCTAAAAAGAGTTTGGCATGGAAAACTCCAAAACTGAACATGCTCCTTTACCAGTTGGTCTAATACTTAGGGCCGCTTTACACCTAGAGGCCGGGCCAATTCCCCTTGAGGCCGATTGCATGAAATTTCAACCCCTTTTGGGTTGGAGGCTAGCCTCAACTACACATTATAATAAGATTATAATGAGGGCCAATTTTCCCATATGTGAAGGCCCTAGGACCAAGTAGCTAGGCCGATTCAATAAATCTAGCATAATCCAACGGAACTAGCATAATCTAACATAGAGCCGTTCATATTTCCACATAATCCAATGGATATGGTTCGCAAAAAAAATCATATTTTATTAAAGAAAGTTTATTTATTTATAATTGAAATTTGGCATTGGCCCCAAGGCCAATTGGCCTTCCATTTTGGGTGCACCCAATTCAATGAGCTCGGGCCATGTCATACCATGCATTTTTTGATCAAAAAATTCGACCAGCAACTCGGCCCGGCCTCTAGGTGTAAAGCGGCCCTTACTTCGGATATGAATTCAGAATCGGTCGATTCACATGACTATTGCAGGAAAGTCGGAAAGCTCAAGTTTTTTAACAACCACCCGCCCGGACTTAGCATTCGCTGTCAGCTCTGTCTCCCGCTTCATGGCCACACCCCAAAAATCCCACCTAGAAGCTGTCCATCACATCTTCCGCTAGATCAACAAACTGCAGACTTCAACCTTCTCTATAAATCTGGCCTAGACTACAACATCCATGGTTTCATAGATGCAGATTGCGCATCCTACCCGGAAATCCATCGCTCCACCGGGGGCTATTGCTTTATGATGTCAAGAGCAACTATCTCACTTGGCAATCCAAATGTCAGTAGACGATTGCGAAATCATCCACCGAATCGGAGTACATGAGCTTATCAACCGGAACATCCGAAGCAGTCTGGCTCAACCTACTCCTACAAGAGACAAGTGTGCTGACTTCACTCTCAACCTCTAACTCTGGCTACAAATAGTACAGGCGTCCCAAAAAAACTTGGAATCTCCAGCCTGAACCATCTAAGCGTGACAGTCAATCCTCCATAAGAACCCTGATTCCACGCAAGCACGAAACAAATTGAAGTACATCATCACTTTGTCAGAGAGAAAGTAGAATCCGGAGAGATCATGTTAAGACTAAGTTCCCTCATACTCACAGCCTGCGGATATTTTTACAAAGAACCTCAGTAGACTCAAATTTGAGCTCCACAGATCCAAATTAGGACTCACCAGTCTATCTACTTTGACACAATTGCTACCCCCTCACCTTCCATGAATCCACAAGCCTCTTTATACATCCTAAACCTCTTGAACTCTGCCCCAGAAAAATAATTAACCACCTTCTCACACGCTCTCCAACTAGTGTAAATCCTTGGTCTCGTCCCCTTCCTGACAGGATAGAATTTACCACCTAGTGTTAACTCAGTACACACATTATTCACTACATCATCTGATCTGACCTGATGGCTAACACCATGCATCCCACCGCAACAACCACAAATTGCTTCTCGCTTGACACTAGTTCCCAGCTCCCCATGATTTCCTACAAACATTACTGAAACAAGTTCACCTGGGCTAGTTTCGCCCAAACTCAAAACCCTGGGCTCCAATTAAAACCCCGAGTCACACTAAAACCTTAGAAGAAAAATTCTCATCCTGCTGCTCCACAGCCCTAGCCCTCGATCTCCCACTTCCTTCTTGACTCGCCACGGTCTCCTCCATTGAGTCCAACAGTGCGGAGAACAATTCTCGAAACAACACAACAATTGCAATCGCGCATTGCCACTCCGCATCAAAATGCCAATCAATTTAGAGGACTCTATAGAATATGCCTTGTACTAATATTCGAAAACCGAAAAATATCATTTTATAAAGGTTGGACTTGGAAACACGTGGATTTCGACCAATTGTGCCCAAAATCACCCCAAGACACTGATCACAAGATCCATCATATGCCTTGCTCATTGACACTTCATTCCACATCCACCTTACGTAAAAGTCCAAACTAGGTCCCAGTTATCCTGGTGTGAAAGGTTGAAAATTTTCATCAACAGATCAGACGTGGACCTCAGATTATTCTGGAAGAAATCAATATTTCTACGAAAGAATTTAAGGCAACCTAGAGTCACCAGAATAACTACACGCCCACTATATGGACATCATATGGCCAGACACAATTTCCTTGCTTTGAACTACGAAAGCCAGACAATTGGATCTCCTCCACTCACCAACTACCTCTACAATAAACTTTGTTCCATTTCTTCAAAGCCCAATAGTGTATTTGACTCCGACTGAATAGTCCACAGTTACCATGTGTCCACTCTAAGCGTTTCCCTTTGCCATATTACGAGCTACTTCATCAGTAGCAAATCGAATGTCAAGGGTACGCTGGTGGGTAAATAAGCCTGCGTCTTGAATGGGCAGCACCCAAGCTTCCTCCTGCGAGTCATTATGATGACTATGCCACCAACCAGGAGGTGTTATGAAAATAGCCCCAGTCGACCAATCAAGCCTGTTGATGCAGACCCCAGAAATTGTTAGCCACAGAGTCTACGAAAACACTCTTCATTTGCTGTGGTAATCGCCTGCAATAGGTACTCTAGTCTTTGCATTAATCTGGTTTCTGTATGCATTGATGAACTATCACTTAATTAGAGGCTACGAGGAAACTCAATACACGATACGGATGTGTTAAACGAGTGCATAGCAAACGCACATCTCTATTGCCTAAAAAGTTGGGAGCCAATGGGCCCTTGATATATTCCATGAGAATTAATTCCCCAAATTAATATGAGAACTAAACCTATTTAAGACACTGTCTACTCTGGCAGTAGTTGAAGTAACACTCTAGACTAATCTGTTTGCACCAACAGGCCTTGAAGATTGTGCTTTGACCACTTAGTCTTGGAAAGTAGAAAGAAGTTACAGAAGATAGGTAACTCCTAGAAGTGGTAACTATACTTTAAAGAGTAACAGCGTGGAAATTCCAACACAATAAAGATGAATTTTGTGCGGAACTTAGGATGCGAATATTTACGTACCTGATTGGATCCTTCACCCATCCATCACTGGTAAGTTCAGAGCCCATAAGGGTATACGTCCCAGGCGCAGCATGAATTGCCAAGTCTAGAGCAACAGAGTTATGTCGATGAGGTCTTTGCACTTCTCCTGTAGCAAGAGAATTTGGCATTAAGATTAGAAGTGTTGGAGATCCTGTACTTGTAAGTCTGATTGGGACGTCTCTGCCTAAATTCAATTTAGACGTCACTTTTAAGAGGCTCCAAATCAATAACGTGATGACCTATAGCACTTTGTTTTTGCCGATAAACATTGATTCGCGCACAGGATAGAATCAGCTTGCCTGCCCTTTGTAACAGGAAAATATCATCGAAGAAGATTGAATGGAGGATTCACCTGGAGGTAGAACATTCAGCAGCGACCAGAGAGTGTGTGTGAGTGTCTTGGTTTGCGGTGTCACAGAGTTACCCAGTAAGATGCCCAGTCGGTTTCGGTGCTCTGCTCCAGGCTCATGCCTTATCCTCTCTACATTCTCAAGCAGTTTCTCTCGACTGCATTACAATGACCCAATTAGTTTGGCCATCTCGTTACTCAAACTGGAATTCCAAATGACTGTAGGTATTAAAATCTATACAAGAGCATATTGTGCAAATTTAAGCCTAGATCTGAGAATGTGTGAAGGCTTTACGTCTTAGGACAGGCTCAGAATGGGATGAGGACTAATAGGAGCTCGACTGTGCAGTCATTCTTAGATATGAGGACCCTGATTCTTGGAGATTTTCTCCTTGACACTAAATAGAAAGAGGACGAGCTCCCAACACTTGATAATGTTATTAATTTTGTGACACTATGGTACCATCCAATGAGCCTCTCCCTTCCATGCCTAAAGTATCCAAAACAGCTCCACATCCTTGACTTCTTGAACAAATTGACCAGCTCTCTCATGACAACATCCTGGATAAATACCTACTCCAAAGGAGTCATTTCTGACCAGAAACATGGGAGCATGAGCCTTAACCTAATTACAAACAGATGCAATGTCGGCAAGGTAATGAAGATGTGAGACAGCAACGGAAGAGGTGTTCCCCACCTGAAGAATGATGGTTCGAATTTCTTGACCTTCGGTACAACTCCGAGGTAGGACAGAAGTGGAGCATCTGATACCCAGTACAAGCCTGCCCCTCCGGTGCTTGCAACATCATCTTCGAAACACGTATGTGTGCAAGGCATTTCCTCTTTATTGGACGGGACCGCGAAGAGGTCCCCCGTATTCCACTCCACGACTCCTAATCCAGTTTCTGTTCTACCTCGCCCGTGAATTACATAGAAAGCCTGCAAGTAGAGCACCGCAGCACAAATTCATAGATGTTCAAAACATCATCACCAAGGGCAACTGATCCCGTGAAGATTCTAAGGACTTGACTTGTTGGGAGCAACCTTAAGACAGTTTAGCTCCACCAGCACAGACACATGTAAGGAAGAGCACCATGAAATGCTCTTACATCTGGCCCATCAAACTTCCCAGCTTGACCTTGAGTTTAATTTGTGTGTGGCATGCAAGCAACCCCATGATTAAACCATGATCAAAGAAGCTTAAGCTTGACAATTGACCAGGGTAAAGAAGGACATCGTGGTTGCAATGAGATTTCGGAGTTCAACCTGAGATGTGGCACATGCATTAGTCGTGAAAGATTCCCCAACACAGATTCGCACGAAGGACGCAAGAAGATTCGGCGATGAAGCAGGGTATCCTTCGATGCCAATAGACTTGCTTACATCCAACGTAGTGACTCTTGAAGCTCCCGTAGTATGTGCGGACGCGTCCAGCTTCTGAGCCGGGATTGGACTCATGTCAGGATTTGCTGAGGAAGTATACTCAAAAATGTCCGTCGATGTATCCCATACATCGTTCATAGGCGACGATGACACATGTTTCTTGTCAAACTCGGGTAAAAACCCGTTCGAACCCGTGTGCATTGTTCCGACCATATCTGTACGTACTGGAAGTCGGCAGAGCCAAAAAGAACACGAGGTAAACTCAATGCCAGAGAATTTTGCACAACTGAAATCCTCCAAAGTGCTTCACCAAGAGAAATCTCAGCTTCAGAAATTCCAAATAGTATGTAATGGTCGTAGTCTTAAGTTGAAATCGCGCACGCAGTGATGAAACAGTGTCATATTTAACAAGCTCTTCGTGGCTACGTCAACGTAGAGACAGATCCGTTTTCCAAAAGAAAAAACGTACAAAGCTGAATCCTAAGCAGCACATTCAGCACAGAACACTGATCTCAGGAGAAAGTGCTGAGAGCGGAATCAAAGAATGCTAGAAACTAGAATGCGTCGGAGAAAATGTCAAAGCCTGTAACAAGGCGACGAACAAGTGCATCTCATCACATCCAACACTCGTTGTACATTTCTGCTAACTTAGCAAAGCTCTTCCACCGATCCATGACACATTACAGGCGGCTACCTACACCGCTGACAACCAGAAAGACATCTAAAAATAGCCGAATGCCTACGTTCTGGAAATGGCCACGGAGAAAGTACCACCAACCTGCACAACTTGTCAGTAGCCTCTCTTATTAACCAAAAGCAGTGAAGAAGCCTGTAACCTAATATGTTACTCTCGTAAGTAATTCTCCTTTCAAGTTTTCCCAAAGGAGTTACTGAACGTAACTTCAACTTAACTTCTCTCAAGCTTGACTTGCTCCAATTAAGTTGGGTTCCTCGAAGGACCTCAGCCATCAAGTAGCTTGACACACTTTAGCCACACTTTCTTAGGTGGACACACTGTCTTCTGGAAAATTTCACCTTGCAACAACTTCAAGGGATAGCAACCATAAACACTTACAGTTCGGTGGGTAAGATCAGCAATCTTTGGAGGGAAACTGCAAGCCTTGGATGGTGAATGCTGCGGCAGCAGCAGCATTACCCACGTGAATATTCGTGATTATGTGAAGAAGAAAAGCAGCACTGTGGCTCCTACATTGTCGATGGAAGGTTGTGGCATTATTGTGAAAAATATGTGGCGGCAACAATTGGATGCAAAACCTGATCACCGAACTTGGACGAGGGAAGGTTGTGTGGAGAGCATGCGACAGGCGGTCCACGGGTGGCAGGACGGGCCGGGTGCGCGATGGAAACCCCTGCATGGCGCCGCCCGCTGGTCGCCGTCCTTCTTCGCATTCCTTGTTGGCTTATTCTACATAGATATGTGCACTTAATTAATTAGGTTGCCTCTTTTACCCATGCAAATTATTACCTTGGGTCAAAACCAGATTACAAAAAAAATTGTGTATGTTTTTATTCATTCGACGGCGTATAGCAACCGTATTGAAGAAGAAAAGAACTTGCATGTTGTTATTGTGGGAAGTCGTATGCGAAATAGTGTGGAATATCGATGAACATTCCACACTGACTAGTGTGGGGTAAACTAATTGCACATATTAATACAGATGTTTATAGAATTAGGGTGAATTTCCAACTCGTACTTAAACATATATTATCTAGTTAAGTGTCATTCATCCTATTCCTATTCCTATTCATCATCAACCCAAGTAAATGATTTTGCAATTGTTGAGTGGCAACCAATGAAGGTGACAAGGACACTTGTTGTTGCATGACAAGTAGTGACGTCACTGCAATTAATATGGCGCATCAATTTTGATGTCACGTTAAATCAAACATAGAGCGTAATGACCTTTCAATTTTAAGGTACGAGAATGAGATTGACACAAAGCATGTGAAATGGAGCTTCATGCAATGGCGGCCACATTAAGAGTAATTTAAATTCACCACCTCCATAACAATCTTTCCATCTTTTCATATTTTCAAGAGTACAAGAGTTCAATTCATTTTTTCCATTTACTATGGTGATTATCCCAATTAGTGCATGTTACCATTCACAGTTATGCAGTGCAATAACATCTTGCTCATGATTCAATTATTATTAACGAAAGCTCGATCAGTTGTTTGAATATTATAGAACATTAATGACTTTGTTTAGTAAAATATTATGTTCTCACTAAATAGTTATGACACTGCACAACTCTAAATAGTAACACACACTAATTGAGTTAATCATTGTAATCAATGAAAGGTTGAAGCAATCGTTGTAAATGATTTTTGTGTTTACCACTCAATCATGAGCACATAATGTCGAGGCTAGATCAACACTCATGTCAAGAGAGACTCTTCTTGCCGTGTGAACCGGGCTCCACAATGTGTAGCTTTATCAAGTGAGAGCCAAGACCTCTCTTAGAATAGATACTAGAGGCCTAGGGGGAGCACTAAGCTTAGTGCATGTTTACACCATGGACCATGAAGTCATACCATGGAAGATGACTTTTTCCATGGTCTGATTTCTTAAATTTTCAATTTGTAGAGTCTTTGGGCCCCTCACCAGGTGTAAATCAAGTGTGGACCAAGGGGAATGACCATGCACAAAAAAGTGAATGCGCTCATTTTTGAAGATTGAATGTGGAAAATAACCAGGAATATTCTATTGAATACTATCAATCCCACAAAACATTGTTATGAATCTGGACAATGTTATGTTATTATCAAAGCGTCACCTTCACTCAAATTCACCAGTTTGATTGGAACCTAGTACTTTTGAAGCAAAAGTTTTGTAGGTGCATCTTATCTTACATTGATCCTTATTGTCGCTTCTTGAATTATATTCCAAGCACTTCGTCATTTCGATTTATTTTGTCCGCGTGTTTATACGCCAAGCATTTGAATTGGTATTTGGTACAAGTTTCGATTCATTTTTATTGCATGCCAAATTGTTCATATGATTTAAAAGACAACAAAGTAACCCAAAAATTCACCAATTTGTTCCACCCGGTTGACAAAGCTGAAAAGAATATAGAAAGTCAACGGCAACTACAAATTTCATTGGGACGATTCAGAGTAGTCGAAACGGAATTTGTCAACACCCACATCAAAGTACCAAAAAGGCATATACGCAGTCCAAAAGAAGCAAGTTGAAGCATATATAGCTAGAAGAAGTGCATATCAAAGAGGAAAATGAGGATGAGCAATCAAATAAGACATGAAAACCATGAAGTCCGTGTTGTGGTGATCGAGGACATGCGGCAATGTCATTTTTGAAACTTGTATTTCAAGGTACCACACATCGTTACTTGCCCAATGCCCCCTTCCCACTTGACTTTAGCAAAGCCTAAAAGTTGGTTCTAAAAACACGGCCTCCACATCATCGACACTATCTAGTGCCGAGCCTAGTTGGCAAATGATGTGGCATGGCTTAAAAGTGGAGGTCTTAAGCCTCAAGAACTGACCCTCCCATTGGTACCTAGACATGAGGCAAGAATGTAGGATCTTCAAAAGTGTCGCCTCCCGCCCTTGTGGTTGGTTGCTTTTTGTCTTAACTGTGAGGGCACGAGGAGCTTCATTAACAAAGACCGATGGTAAGGTAGGTGAGTAGTAAGGCATTTGGGGATGGGACAAAAACTACCCAACATTCATTGCTTGGTGGATAAAACCAATGAACATGTGTGAAAGTCGCTTAACTAAAACCTAGTACTCGAAAATCTCCAAAGCAAGTTCTTGTAGGTGCATTGGGATAGCCGGATGCCTCCTTTGCTATAACTGAGAGAGCTTTACCCGGTTTTAAGAAAGACTTTGATTATTTGGTAAAGTTGGGTGGGAAGGGAGCATAAGATATCTTGAACCAACATCTACCACAAACAAGGGTTAAGATAGATATATAGAAAGCAACGAAAATAAATTGATTTGGCCAAAAAGGGTGGCTTGAAATTTATGCAATATTTTTCAAAGGTGGAGTAGAGGAGATGACGAGGAATGCAAGTTGTGTCATAATTTTGTTCCGTGCATATAGTTAGATACATATTTTTCAAAAAGACAAGCAAGTCAAATCCTTTACTTGTACAGTAGGGTCTCCCTAATGTGAGCATCAAAATATCTTACAATGGATACGAAATGCACACAAAACGGTTTATTCGATGGCACCCAAAAATGATTGCAAGTGGTGTCAAACAAAACCCATCTGGCTTATCATTGCATCCCACTTATCATTGCATCCTTTTTGGGCCATCACTTTTATAATTAGTCATTTTGGATCCACACAAGAATCATTATACTTGTAGTCTAGTGCACCAATAGTGGTCATTCATCATTTTCGGTTTTTCTACCTTGCTTGTCATGTTCTTAAGAAATCACCAGTTCAAGGGTTTTCTCAAAACAAGGTTGCATGTCTATATGGCCTCCGCAAAGTTCAAATGTTTTTCAAATTGCCCATTAAAACCCCTTTCCATCCACAAGAGTTGAAGGTCAAAACACTTTAGTGGGCAATCGGTGGGCAATAAATATTTATAATGTACATGGACTTTATGTATAAGATGATCATGCAACATCACCCTACCAAAACAAAAGAAAGCCAAAAATGAGAGAAATATTTTACAATGACCTTAGGAGCTGCTCTAAAAGGCAACCATGGGAGGTTTTTCATCTTGATAGGAGTTCTTGTCTTGTATGCATTGGCGACATTGCAATACATTACATCCAATGAGGTGACTGTGAGTAGGGGAAAAATTCCTTATTAGTAATTTTGGAAAGAAATGACCTTTCCCTATCAACAAGAACTCGCCAAGGAGCAACGACTGGCTTAGTGTGGGCATGATATTAGGATGTGTTAAGTGTAAATAGGTGGGTCTTTGATGAACCTTTTGTGTTGGCAAGTGGACATACACCCACTTTTTGTCCATGGACCTAGTCTGTGTGATTGCTCCAATGTAGCTCCTTTAATAGTCATGTACATGTGGTGACATTTGCATGAGAAGTAGCATTGGACAAAACGAATGAAGAATCTTTGGGAATTGTGTTGAATTGATTGCCATTGCATGTCTTATGAATGAATGACAATGCTATTTAACTAAACCATCTACAACCAAACCAAATTGGTGATTTGGTTCAATCCATGCTAAGGCTAATTTTGTAGCCATTACTCTAATCGATATATGTGGTAATTAGTGTAGGCTAAGGTTGTTAAAGTAGATAGTTCTAGAACCAACCCCATTCTAAGCCCGATCCCATAGATTTTGCTTGATATTGGTTGATCTAGTTGGTATCAAGTGTCTCCATGATAAACACTTGGGAGGAGGTCCATATTAGAACCATGTGCCATTCCAACTTCAAAATTTCATAATTACTTTTGAAAGACTTCAAAAAAATTGATTATTTTTTCATTCTTATTCATTTCTTCTTGTCTACACAAGAAAAATAGTTTCATAAAATTTTGGGCCTAAAATAAATGGTCCATGGTCTTGAACAGTCAGTTTAAGGACCATTCACATTTATATGTCATACAAACTGCACTAAATAGTCCTATTGGTGTGGGGTACCATTTGGAACTACCCTAAACTCCGTAATATCACTCCCTCTCTTTTATCCCAAAATCCCAAGGGAATGGATGTGCTCAATTTAAATATCCCTCCTTGCCACATTTCCCTCCCATAAATCACATGTTTTGATATTACAATAATCCACCAAAGAATTCAAACCACACGCTCACATGCACCATGTTGTCATCATTGTCATCATTATCATTTTTACAAAGTTGACTTTGTGTTATTCAACAATGTCACACGCTACATTGATTCTCTATTATCACACATCCATGTTAACACTCCAGACCTCCTTAATATCACGTGCACTTTGATTGCCGCATGCATGATATTAGGAAGGTTATGCCCCCTTCCCACCTGGCTTTAGCTAAGACTAAAAGTTGGTTCTAATAAAACGGCCTTCACACCATCGACATTATCTAGTGCCGAGCCTAGTTGGCAAATGATGTGGCATGGTTTAAAAGTGGAGATTTTAAGTCTCAAGCGCCGACCCTCCCATCGGTACCTAAACATGAGGCAAGAATATAGGAGCTTTAAAAGTATCGCCTCCCACCCTTGTGATTGGTTGCTTTTCAGTCTTAGCTATGAGGGCACGAGGAGTTTCATTAATAAAAACCGATGGTAAGATAGGTGAGTAGTAAGGCATTTGGGGATGGGACAAAAACTACCCAACATGTCATTGCTTGGTAAATAAAACAATGAACATGTGTGAAAGCTACTTAACTAAAACTTACTTGAAAATCTCCGGAGCAAGTTCTTGTAGGTGCATTGAGATAGTCAGATGCCTCCGCTTTACCCGGTTTTTAGGAAATACTTTTGGGTGTTAGCTAAAGTCAGGTGGGAGGGGGGCATTAGAGTGTCCATGTTGCTATAAGTTTTTATTGAGACAAAGAATGATCAGTTGAGTAAGACATTATAGCAACATGTACCTTCTACTGGTAATAGGGTTATTTAGTGTACCTTTCTGGAATAATTACACATGCTATCTCACTCAGCCTTATGACATAAATGTTGAAATGCAGTACAACCCAAGTGAAAGAAGTCTGTATTCTAAAAAAACGACCATGCCTGTGGGTCCAATGGGACAAGATAAACTTGGTGACTTTTAACTTATATCTCGAATATTGAAAAACTGAAATCTGAAGATATTTCAGCAAAAGTACGGGTACAATCCTGGTAAGTTCTTAGGAATACAAAGAATCTAATTCACATTCACAATAAGATAAAGGCAACTCCATGTGTGAGGGAGAGAAATGGCCAGTGAGACACTCTCATTATACTTCCATAAACATTCAGCCTTGACACCCCAAGGCCTGTAATTTCCCACCTACCTGTGCTTTTGCAACTCTCTATTCTATACTGCTCCACCTGTTTCAGAACCTCATTTCACTGATGGTGTCATGAATGTCATCCCCACACAACTCCTTGCTCTCACGGGGATCATGAAGGAGAGTAAGTAGGTGTGAAATTGTGAAGTTGCCTAAAAATCATTTGGAATTGGCAGAGCTCCCATACAGCGCCGCTATAAATGTTTAACAACCTAACTTGGGGACATCGGGAGAATGTTGAAGACCTCACTAAGAAGATAGCTGACCTTGGCATCCCTTCACTTTGTTACCTTTGCAAAAATATGCATCGTCCTTAGCACTTGATGAAGCAACACGTTTACTCAGCTCTCCGCCTGAAAGCCAGAGATATTGAAACCCCCAACAACACCTTGATGATTCTACTCTAAGAAGTTTAAAGTTGTAAATTGGGGCTGCCCACAGTGATTAATCCTGTCACAATTCCTACAGGTACCAAGAGGAAACTTTCTAACACTACATGTGCTGCTTGTACCTTAATTCCTTATGGTGGAGTTTGAAGACTGAAGCCAGTCCCATACGCGATATCCTTACTGCTCTCTTCTGATGCAGCTCTGGACTCTTTGCCCATCTTGACCTTTTCAGATTCCAGTTGGGTAGGTTTCCATGGGTCCGAAGGGGCAATGTCTTTTGGTTTAGGTTTATGTGAACCACCCGGTGACATCCGTGTATTGACACCATCAACACCCACAATGCCCTTATATATTGAGAGCGCTTGCGCCATCATTGCAGCGGGATCAGAAGCATTGCTGGGAAGTAACATTGTAGTACTTTCTTTTGCAAGTTGACTGAATGCCTGGAGATACTGCTCTGCAACTCTAAGAGATGCAGCCTCCGAACCTCCCTCTGCTCTGATAGCATTAGAAAGCTCTTTGATGCCCTTTGATGTTGCTTCCGCACGTGCAAAAATGGCTTGTGCCTCTCCCCGAGCTCGATTCACCTGACCAGAGCACAGCACGTGAATAGAATTCTTGAATTTTTGAAGATCATTTGCAAAGATGAGGAGTCCTTGTAACAATTAGGAAAGTGCAATTCAAGACGATGAAGATGAAGATGTCACATGGCAGAGCCAGTATATATCGAGTGAAGTTCAGATGAGAAACAAAACCCTCTGACATACCAGGTGATACTAAATGATACTTTCCTATGAAAATTGCCCCCCTCCAAATTGTTTTGCATACAAGGCCAACAATTTCTTCCCGCTTGACATGCATGCTCAGAGGTAATGGTTGAATTTGAAGGAAGAACAACCGATTTCAGTGCATTTAGGGAAAAACTCACTTTAGCACATATTGGCATGTCAAAATGAGTTTGACCTTTCTTGAACCTAAATAAAATATTTTTCAACAAAATCTCCCCAGTACCTTTGCGCATCCACCAAAACCTCACCAAACATGGTAGGTGTTCTATGCAAAACAACCAACTTGTGAAAAAAAAGTCCCATCAAGGTGAAGGATAACTCTAGTGCTTTAAAGAAGTCCAGGATAACAGAAAACCAAGAAACTCAGGCAAAAGAAGAGTAGGGTTCAGAATCTGAGGCTATGAAAATGCATGCATGAACAACAATGACTTCCTCCATTGCTTGCCTAATAAAGTTATCCTTGAACTCAACCTGACTTTTGGTCAGGAGTTGGTTGTCTTGGATACAACATCTTCCGTGCTGAGTAAGTTTCCGGTGGATGCTTGGAGGTAGTGTGGAGGATTAAACAAAAATCATTCTCTTCCAGTTCATTGAGGGCAAATTCAATTTTGTATGCTAATAGGTGCTAGAATTACTTCAGTCCTCATTGAACTGAAATAGGTTGCTCTTTGTTAGAAAATATAAACACTACCTCTGAGGCATGCACCACAAGTGGAAAGAAATTATTGATAATGATGCAAAACAACCAATGGAAAGTCATAAGGGACCAACTCCCAACAAAAAGTTTCATTGAGTTAAACAATGACTCTAATGTCTCAGGGTGTATCACTATCATGAGATAATGGGCAAGCAACAAAGTTCTGCTCACCTGATCCATCATGGCTGCCTCCGACTCCAAGATGACTGAATTCTTCTTTCCATCTGCAATATTGATGTGAGCCTGTCTTTCTCCTTCAGACTCAAGAACCTGGGCTCTCTTACGTCTCTCTGCCTCGGCCTGCATCTCCATAGCTGCCCTCACGCCTGGAGGGGGAGAGATGTCACGGATCTCATACCGCAAACACTGAAGGCCCCAATCTGAGGCAGCTTCATTGATTGACTTCACAATATTCTCATTGAGTGTATCTCTCTCCTCAAACGTCTTGTCAAGTGTTATTTTTCCAAGTTCAGACCGCATAGTTGTTTGCGCAAGCTGGATGAGAAGTAATTGTGTCAGTGCCCCAGAGAGTTCACTCTATCAATATTAGCTGTTATTACAAACTTAGCTCCAAGGGTTTACATCAGTAAGAATCGTAGGATAAATGACAAGATGAGAATATATAATTCCTTGAGTTCTCTGACCTAAACTTTTCTAAGATGCGATTCACTCAAGAAGCGGAAGGCATAAGCTATTCAGCTGCAGAACTTTAGAGTGAATGTTTTTGACGCCTGATCTTGTAACATGTGTTTGATCTTTTAGGCAAACTAGGTAATCTCATGGCCTGGCATAACAGGCTTTCAAGTTTCATTAAGTACACTATTAGAAGCAATGAGTGGCACAACAACTCTTGTACCCAACAAAACCGTACATATGATACTACACACTGCAGTCATCAGAAATAAGATCAAGGAAGGGTGCACGACCTGAGTATAGGAAGAAGAGATTTGTGATGGGTTGAATATTGACTAACAATGAAGGAAATAAAAATTGTTATCATGACTTTTATTTTGAAGAATCGCGGGCCAGGCCGTGATTTTGACCCCAGCATCCGCTAACTGGGACACTACAAAAATTAGCACAATCACAAGGAGTTGCAAAAGGTGGTCTATAATTGAAGATAGATTCACAGCGTAGACAAAAGGCCCCTTGGGTTCAGGAAACATAACTAATTTCTTCAAGACTTACCAGTATGAGTTTTTCTTGCAATGCAATTTATTAATACTGGTCATCTTGCTCAATAGCAAAACATAGTAAAAGCATGTTAACCATGTGAACAACTGACCATAAACCCATAGAAACTTATTTTTCAAGAGTAAAAGATATTTCAAGATCCTTTCTTATTCACCAAGGTTTTTAAAGAAATCTGTCCTAAAAAATTATCGAGGGGATTTACTTCTGGATAAGGGCATCTTCCTTATGTTATTATACAAGGCTTAAGAAGAAGGTTATGTCATTATTCATTCAAAGGAGTCACTTCTGGATAAGTTATGTCATTACTCCTGGGACTTGAAGCCTTCTCCCATCCACCAAGATTCAATTGAAGGGGTCTGCCCCAAATGGAATCATTCTTAGGTTACCCGCTTAATCCAAGAATTATTGAAAGCATTTGCACCGGAAGATGACATTGGCTACTCAAATATGTCATGCATAATTGTGATGAAAGTACCTGTATAATTGCGTAGATGGGATTCTCCACGCCATATGAAGCCCGGATTGGGTCAACTATCTTGAGGTACAAAACTCCATCAATCGAGATACTCACGTTGTCTTTTGTGATAGCCGTCTGATTTGCAACTGGAATTGCTTCTTCTTTCAAAGAATGCACGTAGGCAATCTTGTCCACAAAAGGAATCATCACATGGATACCTAAACCCCGCATATTGTCAGTTAATTGCTTGCAAAACTCACATAAACAAACAGAGCCCACTATCCAACCCTCAAAGGATGAGTGCAATTCAACAAGTACAATGCCGTCACCAGAAAATTATCAGTGATACATTAACGCATACAAATGAATCTGGTGAAACTTGGTGATCAGAAATACAGCATCATACACTACAATAGGATGGATGGAGATTCTGAGGGTTTACCTGATCCCAAGGTCTTCAGATACTTCCCAAAACGCTCAATCACAAATGCACTCTTCTCCGGAACAATTCTCACACCCCAATTCGTGGGGGGAGCCATTTCATACCGGAAGCTGGGGTCATCCCTCCCGCTCCTGAACCCTCGACCACTCATCGCCCAGCTGGAAACCAAGGATTGGTGTTGCACACCTGACAAACCATTTGGCTGGATGTACCGGTACAGCTGCGAAGCTGATGTGGAGCTGATCGAGCGACATGGCGCTCCAATCAGAAGCCGGTGTGTCCTAAACCCTAAACCCACCAGGCTCTTCCCCTTGCTACTTGCCATCTCTCTCTCTCTCTCTCTCTCTCTCTCTCTCTCTCTCTCTCTCTCTCACACACACACACACACCAAAATGTGTCTCTCCCTTAAAAACCTTACCTACAAACTCATCTCTCACTCCAAAATTAATAATCACGCCTCTCTCTCACTCTCTCTCAATCTGGCTCCCATACATAAAAGTGACCTGAATTAATTTATAAATAGCGATGTGAGGCCTCTAATATTGCAGCTATGGTGGGAATGTCCAAAGGGTTGAGGAAACTAGGACTCCAGTTCCTGCTTAAGACTTCGACTTACAACCTCGATCCCTGTCTCTCTTTCTCTCTCAAACTCCCAATCTCCAACATGCATACAGAAACGATTGTCAAAACCTAAACTAGAAACTCGTCTCTCAATCCAAAAATGGACAATCTCGCTCTCTGCTCTTAAACATACACACACAAATGCGGACCGCCTGTGAAACGCAAACAGAGGTGGCGATGTGGCACTTTATGATTCAAGTTGAAGATGCGTTACTTGGGCATCAAGTTACACATACAAGAGATGAGAAGAGAAGGCTGCTAATAAGTAAGTCGAATCAATTGATACCTCAGCCTCTCTGCCTCTCTTCTTCAATGGCACCTAATGTTACCAGCTCTGTTTCTCAAGCTCTTCACCATATGAACAATTAGGTATGCCTTGGATGCAATCAATAAGTTCCGGGGTTCCAATCCTTGAGTACATGTGTGAGGCTCAATCTTCACAATCTGCACTTCTCGCCTCGGAATGTCATTGCCAACTGGGATGCTATGTGCATCAACCAATGTGGTTGTGCCATGTGTCAAGATTGTGTCTATGTTATTTTGAACCTGAAAACCAATAGTTGTTGCGGGTATGAGTCATAACAATCAATACTCAATTGTAGGCCATTGCACTATGGTGCTAGGAAATATTCAAGCATATTGCCTCTTGTTCGTTGGGCCTTTTTTTATAAAATAAACAATATTTAGCTTGATTATTGTTCATCATGTGCCTTTCAACCATCATCTTATCATAATTTGGGTTTGTCTTACCAAAGATAATTGTGTGTGTATAAATTTATTCGTTAACGACCATTGTTGGAGGTGGCAGATCTTAGATTCCCCCATACGAATTTTCAAGTGGTAGTTTAATAGCGTCAGGAGCTACCCGAGGGCCCAAAATTGATTATGTTTGTTAATGATGTCATCGCCATTTTCCAATGGAAAAGTTTTCATCCACGTCATTGTATCGTCCACGCAAGTCCACCGGACGATGGATAGCCTCCACACCTGAAGGCATGCATCACCCAAGAACTTTCATTTAGTATCCTAGCATGTTATTCAATACTGATTCTAGTTGCTAAGTACCACAAAGCATATCCTTCCCATCATGTTCTTTAGAACATTATCTTGTAAATTTTGTTCTTCATATTTGTTTTCGCAATAATTTTGGATTTAAATCTTTTCCATATTTGATCTCAACCGACTCAATGTCCTCTCTTTGTTGCTTTGTGTGCTTTGTGGAACGGCATTGTTTCTGTATTGTTCTTTGGTCATTGATTCACATGAGATGTGCACATGAGAGATGCACTCATTGATGCGGTGTTGTTGCAATTAGTAGAGGGCCAATAGTTTGTTGTCCTTTACATCTCAAGTGGGTTTAAGTTTACCTTGCTTCCTTCATTGCGTCCCTCATTGCTTCCCTTCGAGCAAATGGAAAGGATTGACCATCATATTGTGAGCGCCCATCATCCACGTCCTAAATCCATGGAGAACTTCAATCCTTGTCTATTTCAAATGACGAATTTGCCCAAAAACCAACCTTGCAACGTTTCAAGCAAGGCAAATCGACCTGATCATGGCATTGAGAGAGAGTTCTAAATCCTCCTTTGGGCAAATTTGTCATGGAGGACTCAATATGGACTGACCATGTGACAAATGATAAGGGGAAATACAAAACCTCTATGTTTGCCATCCTTTTGCCGACAGATTGGACAATTTCATTAATATGGAACAACACCATCCCCAATTCCCTTACAAATACACCTTCACTAGTCCTCACTACTTAGCCTAACCTTGAGGTTTACTCAAGGTAGCAACAACCAATGAACGGGGAGAACCGACATATAATTACACATGAACCGGTTGACTTTGAGGAATAACCATTTGAAGTTCAAGACTTTAGGAAAATAACCGATCATTATAGAGGAATTTAGGAAATATAATTCAATTTAACAAAGAAAAATCGAAGGATGTTAACATGTTCTGGTTGAACTTGGAAACACTAGGATCTCTGCCAATTATACCCAAAATACTCCCCGGACACTAACAATGGCTACTACTTAAATTATGAAAGAAAGAAAGCTCTCATGGGTTTTTCCTTTACATGTTATAGCATTAGGTGAGTTTCCTTGACCGTAGATTCATACATGCATATCTAAGGTGGACATTTGTCATGTAGCTTTTACCAAATTGTAAAGTAAATTTCTATCAGGGTTTTTTTTCGTCACATGAGTAGATTCTTTTAAGAGAGAGAGAGAGATTTGTCTTGCCATGACAAGTTCAAAACTTTTCAAATGCAAAGTTTTTTTAGTTAATGGCAAAAGCATCCTTCAAGAGAAAGTCATATTCAAGTCAAGTTCCTTCACGTTTTTTCTTGAACATATTTCCATTAATCTCATGTGTGAACATCTTTTCTCCCAACAACTTCCTTGCCTTCAACTTTTTCATGTGGGAGGGTGGAATCCTAAGCACTTCTTAAACTCAAAGAAAATATTTTCATATCCTTCAAGTAAGAATGTTTCAAGCAAGAAAATTAAGATAGTTGCTAAACATTTGAGATTGTAGCATCCTTCTATCCTCGCTCCAATGTAGGATCTCTAGGAGGGGTAAGCCTCACATGTGCCCATGTATACAACCCACACCAAAGTGTTAGTGTACGCACATCATGTGTCCACGACTATATCCAATTGTTAATCTATGTTCCCAACAAAAGATGCATAGAAGAGTTCAAAACTTAAAATGTGCATGCTCAATATGTAGTTTAGTCTATGACCTTGTTGTTAGCCATGATAGAGTTACACACATTAAAAAAATGCACATAAATAGAAGAAGAAAAAACGGCGAAGTAGCTTAGCATAGTGAACCACACGTATGTGATGCCCTATAGATATGTAGGTGTGGGCCAAGTAGTGTTGGCATTGTGTGTACAAACAATAGCCCCCAAAAAATGTGAGGATCATGAAGTAATTTTGCATAGAGCTAAGTATGTGGCAAGGTAGAGCCTAGTGGGGCTAGGTTTTTGGGTGAAAGAGGTTGGCTTCTTCCTTTTTTAACCTTTGATGTGAGCCTAAGAGATTGCACTTTTAGGGTTACATAAGTTTTCAGATCGTGGAATATCATGGTGTAAATCAAGGTGCATTAATCAACTACCTTGATTTGCTAAATGTGCACGATGTAAAGAATACTAGGTTTAATAAGATATTAAAAATCCTTCTTGGGTTGCTCATTTTAGCTCATTATTGTCATATGTATGTTCCTTGGTATTCTTTTTCTATGTTTTTTTTTACTTCATACGTGAAACTAACCATATGTAAGAGAAAGAGACCAGCTACTAGTGTTGGCATGAATGAGAGACACTTCACCTTGGTCATAACCGTGAGCTCATAAGTGAACCCAAAATGGGTTTATTGTCAAGCATCCATGTTTATTGACTATAACTTGTTTTCAAGTTCAACAAATTGAGTGGTGGGATGTTTTTTCTTGATGGAACTCATTGTTCGATGTCCCAATGTGAAGCATCACTACTACAAAACACGTCTTTTACAACTGGGTTTTCCAACTCATACAAGTGAGAAAACCAGGACTTTACTGACGTGGAAAACGACCAGTCGCTCCGGACAAGCAGTAAAGGAATATCGGACAGGACGTTCCCAATGGATACGTTCCCAATGGCAGTGAAGTTGGACTTGCGATGCGTGCCTTACTTCATAGAGTCATGTCCTATTTCACTATGTTTTGGCAATATAAGTAAGATACGACACACGTCCATATAACTCAACGAAGTGATACAATATCACGGGCACTAGTCATGTAAGGTTTTGTTTACTTCACTGAACAAAGTAATACAATGAAAAATGCGTATACATACATTCCAAATTACTAGTGAACGATAAGAACGTGGTTGAAACAAATATGTAACCACGTGGCTAAGATTAATTGAATTAATTTTCACCACGGGTAGATCACTCTAAGGCATTTTTGTGCACCACGTGCGGCTGGGGGTTTTTTGTTTTGGGGCTATTTACCTTCAAGGGCTAAATTAAAGCCTCCCTATAATTACTTAAATTTAAAAAATAGCCCATTTGTTTGCACCCTTCCATTACTTATATTGTCAAAGTCACTACAATTTTTTATACTCTATATTCCTTTTAAGTAATAAAAACTAATCTACTTCCTAACGCGTTCCCTTTTCATTCATTTTTGGACAGACGGAAATCCCAATTATCATCCATCCCCGTGAGTCCTAAACCCATTTATATACCATACTAAACATACCTTCTAGGATCCTTATCTTCAGCCCCTATATTAATTTTACAAAAAAATAATGGCCCACGTTTTATGTCCATCTAACTTACTTATAATGGGATTGTCTACATTTAATGGCCCTTCATTATTTGGAATTCCTTTATAATTTTTATTTCAAATGATTTTAATCCTCTCTATATTATGCCGCATGTCGTTTTTTAAATGCACTAAGTGATCTACCCGCGATTTTCACACATTACTTATTCCAGTAATCACGGACAACCAAGTGAGTAGTCAATAACGTTGCGTAGTTAGTTTCTTTGACTTTAGGTAGTAAATACATACAACAACTACATATTTTCTTACTTCACGTCGTCATGTAAACATCACTGTCTGGAGTGATGTTTACCTCAACCAGTGGTTTATGATCTACGTTGTTAGGTCATGTGGTTTACGAATGTCTTTTTGTATATTACTAGCAGTGAAGTATACATGATATTGCCAAGTGTATGTGTAACTGTACGTAGTAAGTGTCTGTGACTACCAAGAGTGAATACATATTTAGATGGCATATATTTCTTACTTGAAGTCGTGATATCTATATTACTATGTAACGTAATGTAGACAACAAATTCTGGTATTTTGTTGTACGTTGTGAGGTTATGTGGTCTTCACATGTCTTTAGTGTATATTACTGGTACTGTAGTGAATATCGACTGCGCTAAGTGGCATGATTAGGCTGCAACTGTGCGCGTTTACTGCAACTAATAACATGCGGCTGACTCAACATAGTCATAAATTTATGACATTAATAATATATTGATATTTATCATACGAGGATTATCGCAAACATGATCATTTAGTTCAAAAACCAAATCATATTCATCCAATACTGTCATGAATGTTTCACAAATTGCTTCTAACAATGGTAAACACTGAATTCCAAATGTCTGCAAATCAACCTAGGTCTACAAATCCACTCCACACTCACGTAGCCGCACATAAATTTACACATTCGCTTGACCAAAGAATGTAATGGCCCTTCGCTTTGCCAATAGTAGTCATTGGAGGGTCGTCTCCAGTGAGAGGTTCGAGCAAAGGATAGTCGTCTGCAAGTGACTCCGTGACGGCCAATGATACATAACCATTGCCAATCACCTTCCCATGCAGCATTCCACCTGTTACATTTTGAACTACACCCTTCCCAATGGTTTTCGCTTTCGAATCCGGAGAATCATAGCCACGCAGGTAAACCAAATCCCCCGTAGTCTGCACAATTCCCACATACATATGTTACTGTTCCAAATTTTGAGCACGAATCACACTATTTTGCTGGTGTTGATATTTGCAGATCAAAGAAATATTCAATCCAAAGTACTAAAGTTACATTGTCGTCATATCTACTTTGCTATGTCAGTTTTTCTTTACTATGTCAAGTAATGTTTACTATGATATGTCCAGTAGTGTTTACTATGTCCAGTAATGTTTACTATGTGCAGTAATGTTTACTATATGCAGTAATGTTTTTGATGGGCTAGACCTCAATTTCTATGCAATGTTTATTCAACCATTTTAGCCTTACATTGATTAATGCATTGTAAACTAATGTAGAGAAGGACATTAATGTTAGTTCTACCGAACATGGCCGAAAGTTTTAGAATTTCCTAGTTTTAGAATTTCCTACAGCTGGTTCTTAGTATGCACCACTTCTTACATAAATGTATATATCTTGAAATCCATCTCTAATGTCTAAACACTCCACGGCTTTATGACTATCACATTACTGCTTCTAGTAATATATGATAACTATGTTGCAGGCCAATAACTATACGTAGTAAGCGTTAGTGACTACGGGTAGTAAAAAAATACGACAATGGCCATTATTGTATACTGGCTACAGTGATACTTCACCATGTGGAGTTATGTTTACATAAAAATATAACTTAGTATAAACACTCAGAATAATGCAACCCCCCTTTGTAAGAACGTAACATTTCTGCAGCATTGCACCGGCCTCCAAAGTTAATTTCTCATCTTCACTCAAACGTATACGCTTTGGTTTAGGTCCCGTCTTTCACACACACACACACACACATTTTCATTCATACAAATATACACATACCTTTGTCAATGCATTTGGTGAAGACATTAGGTTATACATTCCAAACCCTAATATTTGGATTATTTCTCATATTCACACTAACAATCTTATCATTACATTCACATATATATTCACACACACACACATATTTTTATTCATACAAATATACACATACCTTTGTCAATGCATTTGGTGAAGACATTAGGTTACACAATCCAAACCCTAACATTTGGATTATTTCTCATATCTACACTAACAATCTTATCATTACACTTATATATATATTCACACACACACACACACACACACACATTTTCATTCATACAAATATACACATACCTTTGTCAATGCATTTGGTGAAGACATTAGGATACACATTCCAAACCCTAACCTTTGGATTATTTCTCATATCCACACTAACATTCTTATATTACACTCACACATATATTCACACACACATACATATTTTCATTCACACAAATATATAAACATACCTTTGTCATTGGATTTGGTGAAGACATGGGGTTGCATACTCCAAGTTCCTCGCTTTTGATTTATCTCTTATATCCACACTAGCACTCTCATAGTCATACATACATTCTCATTTATTTCCTCACACATTTATGGTAAACCCTAATATTGCAAATATTGGGTTCCACACTCTAAGTTCCTCACTTTTGGCTTGTCTCTCATATCCACACTTACATTTGTTGAGTAACAACATTATAAGAGAGAAAAGAGACACAATGGAGAAGCCAACGACAACATACATCACCAAGAGGAGAAAGGAATCACCACCGAAACGAAGAATGAGCACCGAAGACAAGAGGAACTCGGAGAGCCCTCGGCCACGGTTTTAGGCCCCCTTTCCACGGATATACAAGGAAGTCGCGCGGTTATAGGGCCCCTTACCCACGACAATGGGTCCCCAGCGGCCTAGTGAAGGAAACTTAGAACTTAGAGATAGAAGATCACTATGTAAGTATGAAAGGTCTTATATGAGGAATATATAGGAGTATATAGGGATATTAGAAAGTATATAGGACTAGGATTACATTCCATTAGTATGAGTATACGAGATTTTGTTCAAGGACAATTATGAAAAAATAATATTTAAGCAATTACGAGGAGTATATAAGTATTAAGGAGTATATAGGAATATGGTACATTCTACTAGTATGATCATTGGAATTTAAATCAGTCAATATGAAGATTTGATGGATTCTCAAAAAGGATTTGGAATGTAGCCACGACAAAGATATAGTGGAATCTTAGAAAGACGAACATTAGAATGGTAAAACGGTTATAACTGTTTATAATAGATATCATCTACCTATGTCGGAGATAGGTAGTTATCTAGGAAAGTGGAGTTAACAACCATTTTAAATATAGATTTTGGGTTAGGAAGAAAAGACTATATAAAGAGAACACTTTTAGGAGACTACACCTCATTTTCAATACGACGAAGCTATCTTAAATTTGAGTGTCAAAAATACTTGAGTTCCTTTTGTATCTCTCCTCTCGGAATACTTTTGCAATATACTATCTTTTCCACAAATATGTGTGATCTATCTCTCTCTCTCAATCGGACTTACAAGTTGTTAAGCGGTACTTGGAACTTAAGTGATTAAGCAACCGAGAGAAGAGTAGACTCTTTTGAGCAAGAACTCAAAAGATTAGTGTGTGAGGGTGAGAACAAAGCGCTCAAGGATATTCGGAGAATCAATGGAACTTTGAGAGATGTTGTTATGATGAAGCAAACGTCAATTCATACAACGTGAATGAAGGAAACAAAATTGTCTCTTAAAAGTGGAAGTTATCATTGAACTCCTCAAAAGGGAATTATCCAAATATAAAGTGATAGAGTGATTAAGATTGAGTTGATAAGACTTGCATGCATATATCAATTAAATTGAGAATAAGACTTCTTAAATATTACTAAGAAAAAGATACAATTAATTGAGAGAAATTTCTCAATATAAACTACCTATACATATTATGTGACTTATGGATGATAGTTAAACTTACTCATATTCAATTCTTTAAGTAAATTGTAAGGATAGTAACAAAGATTTTATTGATACTAACAAAGATTGATTGATTAACTTCTGACAACAATTGTTATTGAAACTTCTTACCTTTAAGATTCTTGTGAGTTGTTGGATGTTATTACAAGTGAACGATTAACTATCAAAGAGAAGAGTTCTCTCTCTTGAGCAAAACTCAAGAGAGTTATAATTACTCTCGTCATCAAGAAACACTTTGAAGTAAAAACGTGACATT
Source organism: Polytrichum commune (assembly GCA_950295325.1). Classification (NCBI taxonomy): domain Eukaryota; kingdom Viridiplantae; phylum Streptophyta; class Polytrichopsida; order Polytrichales; family Polytrichaceae; genus Polytrichum; species Polytrichum commune. Next base: position 19,755,314 of record OX485809.1, read on the forward strand.
GCAAAACAATCAATGGTGTTTTGGATATAAGGTTATAACCACTATATGTTACACATATCAAAGTTACAATACTATAAGTAGTAACACTTGAGCTTAAAAACGAAGATTCAATAACACAATATCTTTCTTATTATTATAAGTTATGGAGCAATATTATAAAGTATGTGATTGACGTTTATGAACTACGAACTTAACTCCTTGAAGACTTATATAACCTATTGGAAATTATATTGTTATCAATGATATTGTTATACCTCTTGAAACCTTCTCTAATCTAATTGTTCTTATTATCAATGATGTCTTACATTGAGAGTGAGAATATATGATAATAAGAATGTGTTCACTCCAATAATTATATTCATATCACAAGGAGAAGAGAGAGATTACTAATTCGAGACCGAGCATATTAATGAGACACGGTAGTTCTCAAGCGAATATAAATTTACATGATGTCTCATCGTGAGTCTTCTTAGCTAATTACAAAGGAACGACCCATGGCGTCCATCAACACTTCCATTCTCACACTCACAACTACATTTTCACTCCTACCCACATACACATTCTTACACTAACACACACATTGTCACATATTCTCATTCACACTTTCACACTCTCATACTCACACACATACATTGTCATTCACACTCTCAAACACATTCTCATTCATACTTTCACATACTCCCTCACACTCACACACTCATACACACTAACGGGTCATTTTTTGTGAGTATTCTGTCTAAAACCCTGAAACACATGACAATTGGACTTAACATTCTCTCCATGTGGACCACTTCACTACCCACAGTCATGCACGTTCTACTGGACGTTCCCAACTGAATTGTTGTCCCACTTCACTACTATGACTCCGCAAAGTTAATTCGGACATCAAATGAACCCATGTGGATTTCTATAATTCCTCCAATCACTGTTTATAGTAGTAAAAGACATGTAGTGAAGTAGGTGTTGGAATAAAAGACGTGTTTTGTAGTAGTGCATCGTTAGGCAACAATCATTCAATTAAAATTTTTTTAGCCAACTCATTGCTTAGTTGGAACTTAAGGAACATGAAACATCCATGGTTCTTTGTCATTTGCATTGTAATTCAATCTAGCTTTGGCTAACTTTGAAGCTCTCCTTTAGACATAGATTGGTAAGGTGCAGGGCTTTGTTCAAGGAGGATAGAAAATATGTACACTTATAGTTTAGTGATGCACAATAATTGAATTATAGTGCAAGATTTGCAATTGTGCAATGTGAGAACTTACCCAACAACTTGGTAAAGCTACTAAGTAATGTCACTCCACACATTTCGGAGGCGGGCATGTCAAAAGATAAAGCCATGCAAGTCATGCCTTCACCATATGGCCTCCTAGAAGGCTTAATGGGGTCTCTTTGTGGCTAAATTTGCCTTGGATGCCATGCAAGCCCTACTTCTCCCATCTCTTAATTGATCCATATTTAGTCGTGGTAGGTGTGTCATTAAGCTCATATGTTGGATGAATCCATGAATAATGTGAATTTAGATAATAACATCATTTTTGAACTTTTATGGGTTGGATTTCATGTGTGTTGCTCCTAGGGACTTCAATTTGTGATGAAAGCTCCCACACATACTAGTCGTGACAATCCACATTTTTAATATATAATCTCATTGCCAAAGGCGGGTTGTTTGGGCATGCTCTAAGTTTCAAACATGCTCCAACTATATATTGCACTAACCTAATATGGAAGTGATTGATGGAATCCCTTTGAATTTTTAATTTTGGCGAGTACTATATTATCTTCACAATTTTAAACAACTAATGTCAAATAACCCATGCTATGATTTATACATAATCACATGAATGGCCACATTTTTCATCCAAGAGGAATGTCACATTTTGGTGATGACATTCTTCCATCCATCATTTTCAAGAACCCTCTCATGTATTGTTACATGTTTTGCTTCATTGGCTTCTTGCAAAAATCAAAACAAATGAAAATTCCGATATATGTTATGAATAGCTAGCTCCATTGGATATGCAACGGGTTGGTTTTTGTTGTTGTGTGTACAACAAATATATATATTGCTAACACTGATCTAAATTTTGATTTATTACTTCGCTTTTGTAAAATTTCTATCTTAATTGAAAATTGTAAATAACCATATGAGTGTATAGAAATCTCAATAATTTTACTTTTTCCAAAACTAATATGTATTGTAATTCACCCACTATGCATTAGAGAATAAGTTTGGGGGTGGGGAAGAGGGCTCTCTCTCTCTCTCTCTCTCTCTAAGTTTTGCTAAGGGTTTTGTCAAAAACTTCAAAGTCTTTGAAGATTTTAACTTAGTCTTTAATCCCTCCCACCCTCCAATATAAGAACTAACCAAGAGTCAAAACTATGTGTATCTTTTCGTGTTCTAACCACCATTTACTAGTAAAAGGTGTGTATATTTTGTGATGTTTCAAATACCAATTACTAGTTAAAGTATTACCTTCATGGTCAAGTTTTGTTAACTTGTGCCTCATGCATCCCCCTCTTTTCTTTATTGTATAAATAAATGCTTTGCTTTAATGCTACCACCCGTGCTGGCAACGTGGCGGTAGTGCGTCTAGTTTTCAGGTATGGAAGAACATTACTCTACTTTTTGCAATGTAGTGGTGTCTTTTTTCAACATGGCTGCAAGTTTCACGTGTCCAAGAGAATTTGCTTTGCGTTAATAATGTATTAAGCACATTTACACTCTATATGTATCGCAATTTGCATTGTGGTGACAACAATAACAAGTATCTCATCCACACACAATGTCTATCATCCAAAGTTATCATCAATCACTCTTTACACCTTGGCACTAACTGGGCTACAACATCACACCTTGACCCTCGATTGTAAGAGCATCCTACGACCTACAATGAACCGCAGGCACAAAGCCCGTACACGTGTGAGCCACCCATTGGAGGCCTCTAGAAGTTAGCATTTGAACGTTTCATAGTATCACAACACCTACTACTTAGGTGTTAAGGTAGAAACACCATAACCCGTGAAAATAAGGTGATTCGCATTGAAGATCTCGTTTGACAATCATGAGATAAATTTCTAAGATAGACGAGAAGGATTCATGAAGAATGCAAGTTGTTTCATATTTTTCTGCCTTATACAAAAAATGCTACAATTTTTCAAAGTGGAAAGTTGTCCAACCCCCTACTCGTTCACTAGATTCTCCCTACAGAGCCTACACCGAACATGGTAATCTGCATCTCCATACAGAACATCGCCTAAATCGGTTACCTCATGAGTACATTAACACTTGACTCCCATTGGCTACACTGAGTGTACACGCATTGAAGTTGCCGCCGAGCCATGATCTGTTTTAGAAATGGCACTTCACCATTATGATGGTGGTCTAGGGCACGGCTAGAAGGTGGTTAACCGCTTATGGTGTTTCTACCTTACATGGTTTTACCTCATGTGCATTACTATTACTTGAAAGGAGACACTTCTTGCACAACAATTGAAAATCTCAGTTTCATGAGATATGACACTCTCAAAAATTAGGCAATCATGCCTGTTAATCACACCACCTATTGGTGTTGACCCCTTTCCACATAGTTTTATTTCAGGATGCATTTCATAGTTGCTACCCTTAACCTTATTCATAAGGCATGAGTTTGCTATGTCACTGATGATGCATGTAACCTCTACACTGAGGCATATTAGTGGGTCTTTTTGAATAGTGTAACTTATTGTGTTGCCTTTGCAGCTCCAAGCTACTGAGATGAGGTTGATTTCACCTCCTGACATATGGGGACAAGTGGAGTGGTTGGGAGTCTCCCATTGTAGAGTTTACAATTAGAGATGCTAATCAGAAATGACATTGGCAATATTCGTTCTTATTTACTACAGTAGCTCCTTTTCTACAACAATTCTGGTCCAAGATTGAGGATATTCGCCGTGGAGGTATCCTTTGGAGGTGTTTGCATCAGTTTTCCTTTTCAACAATCAGCAAACTTGATGTAGCTCCCACAATCCATTCTCTGAGTCTGCTTACTAAGCGGTCGCTCACAGAGCGAGGAATAATCTCTACCCTAGAACGTGCATTAAGCAGGTAGTACATGGAGGAATATGTTCAGAGCACAAAGACCATATTGTGTTAAAACTGTCATTTAGTGTACTGAGAAGATTGTTATTCAATTCCACCCATCGTCATCTATTTGACACCCAAAAAAGTACCACAAGACTTCGTAATTAGAGAGAGTCATCTCAAACTCGCCTACATTGATTATGTCACTCATGGTTGTATGTGAGGTGAATTAAATTACCTCTCAAGTCAAAGAGTTCTACAGCAAATCAAAGATGGGTTATGAAATGACTTGGGAACCTGATTGAAGTTTACATACAGAAACAGATTATTGGGAATGGCAACATTGTTATTGCTTATTGTGCTCTCAGGCTTTTGCAAAGTTATTTAATTCAATTCTAACACAACCTTCCTTTCCAATGCAGGTACCCAAGGACTTGAGTGGAACCTTAGACGCTCAAAATTTCCAGAAACTTCGTGTACAAAATTTGAAGGGGGGACGAGTACAATACTGGCCAACTATTCATATGTATGTATGCTTGAGTTCAATATTGCCTATCAAAACCAGCCAAAGTCCTTGTTACACCAATTTGCACTGAACCTGCCTTTGTGGATGCACACATGGCAATTGAACATTCAAATTCACTGGAAAAATGTAGAATGGTACAGAGAGTTCTTTCAAGAGCACAACAGAGAAGGAGAACAAAATTTCAAGGATGAAAGTTGTCTCCATTGAAGGGATGGCCTAGGTCAGAAGCTGGAAAGAATTAATGACTGCCCTCAGTTTGTCAGACATTTTATTCCATCGCCGCTCATTGGCTCCTGTTGTTAGTGTGAAAAACTTACCTGCAAACACACCCCCCAAGAAACACTGTCATAACTGAAAGAGTGCCCAAAACTGTGCTTCCAATTTAAATTCTATTATTTTCAGGTTGCCCATCTGCAAGTAAATACCAACTGACTTGTTTAGTTCTTACTCAAGTAATAGATGCAGAAAACCCTTCCATATCCGAGGCCCACAGAATAGATATAAATCTGGAATAAGAAAAGGAAAGAAAATGTGCACACCATCTTTAATAGCTACAGTTCCAAGTCCATGACGGGTGAAGTTGGAAGCCTTGGCCAGAAATTCAAACTGGTAGTATGTCTTCCCATCCTCAGATCTCTGCAAACCAGAGAATTGATGTAAGAAATGTGTTACATTATCACTACCACAAAATTCAAATGTCTCATTGAACCATTACTTAAATACCTTCATCAGTTTCAGCAAAAGGTAAAAAATAAATTTGAGTTAATAGTGCCACATGTTGCATAGTGGTTGGTTGGAACATGTGAAGAAGTTGACGTGGCATGAAAATAAACCAATTTCGACAAATAAAGGCCCTAAATTGCTAAGGTACTACGGTATATATGTTGGACTCAGTAAGGTACCTCTTTGGCCTCAACGAGTTGAGTCTTCTGGGTTGGTGAAGCCAGTACCTTCTCAACTAAAGCTTTTGCAACCTTTGTACAAATATCCAGGTACATAACAAATGTTTTAGCCAGGTAACAGATGGAAACCTATTGTGCAGCATAATATAGCTGAACCTTGTGATAACATGAAGTATGGTCTAATTGACTGCACACAAGCAAGGTTAGGCTACATGAAGTGCTTCGAGAAGACTACAACTAACTAGAGTGAACTGTTAAAGATGAAATAGAGGTTGCACCTCATCGGGTGAGCCCAACTCTTCCAGACTTGCTTTGTCAGTCTTTATGATGCTCACGCTGACACTCTCCAAGGGCTCAATAACATCCTTGAATGCAATATCCTGGCCTTTGACAGCAACTTCCTGTAAAACTCAACATGCAGACATGATTAACAGCTGATCGACGTCATCAATGTAGATACCGCTACCTGTACAAATTGTGATCCAATAAATAACAGACTGGAAACTGTGCACATATATACCTGCCAGCCGAAAGGGTAGAAGAACTGATAACCATCGGCATTGTCCAATACAGCAGCATAGCCTTTGGGAGCTTCTGCACCATGGAATGAGTGCCCAAAAATCCACTATCATTCTTCGTGTAGGCAGGGATGGGGTCAGCCTGCGTTTACTGCAGCGCAACCATCGCCTTGCATTACTGACATGTTACCCTACCTCCTCTAGCATATATTGCATGTCGCAGTACCCATGAGACACTCTTCTTAATTGGACAACTACATTTGAGTGGTATGTGGCAAGGCTTGTAGTGAAGAACAAACACTAAAAAGACGCGTGTTGCGATGAGGCTAGACTATGTGCTAAGAATATAGACACCATTCCAAGTTCAATAGTGATGTCACAATTGGGAGGGTCTATGAGATCACTCACAGAATTAAGGAATCATCACTTTGCATCTCAACTCCAGTTTTGAAACTTGGAATAAACAGATGAGACAATTCCCGATTGTATCCAACGGTCAATATTGTATGGGAGTTGAAGTGCCCACAATAGACAATTGTAGCTTTGTATATCCAAATAGTAAGTGACACTAAATACCATAAACAGAGTAGTTATTCGGGTTGCAGAGACCACATGGACTATTTCCTCAGGTTGACACATGCCATAAATCTCTGTCTCCTATAACTAGTGCAACAATATTGATATTTTTACGAAATTTGTAGCACTTCATGACCATAGAAGAGTGATTATATGTTTGCATATGAATCACCAAAAAACTTCTGTGTAGAAAATCTAACAAAGAAGTTCAACTTCACAAAATAATGTTGCTTCATACTTTTAAAAACCCAGCTGGTCAACTTTCTACAGAGGGATTTGCAACTGGTGACCTATTGCCAATTTGTATAGGATAGCACCTCTTCATTGAACACAAAGAAATCATCCTGAGACGTTTTTTTCAACAGACATCCCATTGCAGAGAATGAGGTAAGAGCATCAAATGACAAGGAGAAGTAACCCCGGAAATGAAAGAATGGCCTACTTGCAGCCAATGCAGTGTTGTCAAACGCTCCAAGAGTAGCAACTAAGGCAGCTGCTCCTCCCAGCACTTGTCGCCGATTCGTGGTCTCGGTTTCAGCTGCAACCATGGCGACACACAGCCTATTAAACAAAAATGCCTTTCTGACCCTTCACCTAACCCCTGAGAGCAGACACCGCCCACATCATCAAGTCGATTTGAAAACACAGTGATAGGGTGCACTTGGAAATCAAGTGCTAGAAAGGTCACCCATCAGAACACTATTCCAGCCTTAGGCTGTTTAACCTCGGAGTTGCCATGAGATTTGGGTTAAGGCCTTCGGTTTAACCCACCCCATTGCTATGCAAACACCCCACACACACACACAGGCAGGACAAATGATCCGCTTACCATCCTGGCCTTCGCTCGCCACAACCCTTACGCAGGAAGTAGGCCTACTTGCCACACGTCCAATTGAACTACCATATCTTGCTGGGCCAGTCTGGCAACCCAAATCCCCCCTACATTGTTAGGTCAAATGTATCATATTATCATCGTCATCTTTCTACTTATAAGCTGTTACATATAAATTCAAATTCGAATACCTATCAGAATTGTAGAATTTGGTACGCATCAGTGGGCTAGAAGTGCACCTCGTGAGAGAGACCGCTAGTGGTGCATCTTCTATCCAAGGAAGAATAAATAGAGCTGGAAACCTGGAGTGCGGCCATACCTCCCTGCACAAAGACGTCACACACCTTTCGTTACTATGAAAATCATCACAACACTGCAGACAATTGAGGATTGAGCACATACAAATCCACTTGCATAGACCCTCATTTGGTGCCTCCATCATCTCCTCCCAGTAGTTCTTCTCCCATATCCGATAATCTGGCGCACTAGGGTTAGCTCAATACATATTAGAATGCCAATCCACCAGAATGCAGAATATGAAAGGCATGGATGGGAAAGGTTCCCTATACCCCTAGACAGACCTAAGTAAACCTTCCTCTGGGGTTTAAACGATAACCCCATGCAGTCAAATTGGTGTCAAGCGGGTAATCAAAGTGTAGGGCATCTCAACGGCTTGTCATTATACATCTCCTACTTCAAAGAGGCCTCAACTCATGATTCTCAATTGCATAACCCCATGAAAATGCATTCCAGAAGAAGGCCCATCCATTCAATGCACCATTTAAAATTCTTCAAGCTCTCCGCATTTCAATTACATTTCGAGCCATGCCAACATGTAGAGGCTCACAATGCGCTGCCATCTCGACATGCCACACCATACATCGTCAAGGCATCGGACATTGGAATAACATAATAAATTAACATCTGGAGATGTACATTGCTTTAAAAAACCATGCTATGGAGGGATGCTAACTTGAGTCACCAATTACCAGTTCCAATTCAGCTTCGTACACAAGGAATAACTATATCCTACACATGAAGAGCCTTCGAAATGACAATGCAGCCAGAAAATGCCCCTTCTTTCTGACCAAACGAACTGAATGCTCGGACTCAGACACCACAAACTCATCCGAAACAACCAAATTCATGAAAGCAAAGAAACTGAACCAATCAAGAATGTGTAGAAATTACGATAAGTCGACGCACAGTGCACCAAATGGTGCGAGTGTAGGCTCAAATGACGCACCGGGAAGATGGCGAGTCTGTGGAGGCGAGTGCGCGCGGAGATGAGGTCCAGCGGAGGAGCAATTGTGCGTGCAATCACGCAGGGGTGAGCAGAGGAAGTGCACCAAAGGGACTTGCGGTATCCGGAGCAGTGCTGTTGAGCCCTCCACGTGGGGCTCCCTGGATAACCCTACCGAACTATCGTCGACGACCATCCGTTTTGTATTGACGACGTTTCCCTTCTCGGACTCTCTTCGTCGTTCTCCTCAACGTTGGGGCTTCCCTGGATACCCCTTCCGGATCCTCGTCGCCAGTGTGGACGAAAATGGTTTCTTCGTTGCAACGTCCAGCGACGCAGCCCGTTGGATGATAAATAGCTTTCCGTCGCTAATCTATCGTCGTCGTCTAGAACGACATTTCAAGGGGTTTCTCTATTTGAAAGTACACCAAATATGATATTCAATGTCGCTTACTATTTGGATTTACGCAGTACTATATGTCTTTTTACTATTGATGTTTTTCTTACCAAGTAAAGTTGTTAATGTTCTATAATGTCCAAACAACAACTTTAACATTTGTTGGTAAAAAAAATGAGATAGACATTAAAGAGATATAAACTTGCGTAATTTCAAATAGTAAGTGATACTAAATATCACATGCAGTGTAGTTCTCAATGTTTTATGATATAAAACCCAAAGGATTTATGGATTACGATATGTAGTGGACCAATAAGGCACAAGTGCCTATTGTGGTCACTTTGAGCATTACAAACCCTCGCCTAACCTAGAGAAACTATCCAATATTTTAACTAGATAAAGCAATTATGTTGTGAGCACAACAACGTTATGATCATATGGATCAAGTCATACTCAAGATATGTGGGTGTTATTTGGTTCCTTCTTCATGTTCTCCAACTTCTATTGGTTAAAATTACACAACAAAACTTGTGTTGCATTAGCAAATCTACAATGAAACATATGCAAAAATTGGATTGAAACTTGGACCTCCCTTGCTTTACTTATCAAAAGTGCATGTTTGTTAAATTTCTTGAATGGATACATAGGTCCTCCCAATTATGTTCACTATCGAGTGTAGAGTAGTTATTAACATTTAAAGACGTAGTGCAATCTCCTTTAAACATGTGTCTTTATGATGTTGATTTTTGATCCTCGCCAAACCACATACCAATCAAATCTAGGGGTCCGATTAAGAAAAACAACTGCATAACATCCACATACCTTAAATTCTTTAGGATTGTCCCAAGGCACAAATCCCATTCAACCATTCCTAGCCACATAGATTACCCTCGCCACCCTCAAAAACTAAGTAAATAAAATGGACTTTGTAGTTTGTTGATATTTTGTGTCCTTCAAACAATGAGCCATGTTTTAAATCATTGATGTGAAACAATTAGTGTTCATTTTGGATATATGTAGTTGTTGACTTTGGGAGGAAAATAAATGCATTATTTGGGATCATTCACAGAATTGGACACTTCTACTTAAGAAAAAAAGGAAATCTCCTTAGACAAGTCCAATCTAGACCAATGAGCGATCCCATCATCATCCCGACTACAAGGAATATGTTATTTAGTGTGGCTCACTTGATTAAAAAAGTTGTATGTTTTAACAACCAAGTTGGCCTAACCATGCACCATAATGCACGAGTTGTTCCTTATGATTATTTTTGTTAAGATTACGGTTTATGGCAGGTTTATTACCCCAAGAAATCAACACAACATAATTTCAATTGAAGGATCGCTAAGGGCCGGTTTACACCATGGACTATGAAGTCGAACCGTGGAAGATGGCCCTTTTCCATGGTCCGACTTCATGGTCCAACTTCCATGGTTCGATTTCCTTAAAAATCAATTTACAAAGCCTTTGAGCCCCTCATTGGGTGTGAACTGAATGTGCACCAAGAGGAATGACCATGCACCAAAAAATGAATGTGTTGATTTTTCTAACATATGACCAAAAAGGGCAATTTTGACCCAAAAGAAGGGGGAAAAAGGTTTGATCATTCTCTTCTCTTCATCTTCCCTTATTCCATTTTTTTTTAAATCATTAAAAAATCATTTATAACATTATGTTTATGCAATGGGCCCGTGCCTTTTTTTATTAGAGCACCTCTTTTGCCTCTCACACCACAAAACCCGTTTGACCATGTCAGTGGATAATGTAGGCCTTTAATTATATATTTTGAGACCTCGAACTTCATGGTCACTCTGACATTTTTTTACTTTGGTGTAAACCGAAGTGGTCCTAGGACGCGTTCAACATCCAATCCCAAATTTTACAAGGCCTTGGGACGACTTCAGGGTCCATGGTGTGAACAACCCCTAAACATGACGTCGTATTTTGTGACAAATCCTATATAGTGGAATTGCAATCCTTGATGGCTACTATGACATCCATTGAGCATTGATGAAAAGAAATCCGGCTTTCTAAGAGTCCCCACTAGACTAAACATTTTTTCTTCCCTTGTCATGTAGTACGTAAGTAAGTTATATTGAAGGATAAACACCGGATTTGTGGCCGCCATACAAATCAATTTGGGGTTTTCTTTGTTTAGCATATCGACTTCGTAACCATAGATTCAAAAAAATTCCATTGAGATTGTGGTGGGGATAAATCATCCATAACCCTACAAGGGATTGGTTTTTAACCGGACCCGTGACATAGTTACCACGAATCCGAAACCCACTCCGGTAAGTAACCAAGAGCGCTTTGTGGAATAAAGTACACAAGAAAGTATTGGACCCGTTCCCAAACCGGAGAATCTTTGACACCACACATGGAGGTTACGTAAACCCATCCAAACAACCACCGATTCCCTCCATGCATGTAAAGTGAAACATTGGGAACAATGAATGGGGAGAACCGACCACTACACTAAATATTGTGTGTGTTTAGTGTCACTCGCTATTTGGAGTTATGCAAGGCTATCCCTTATTGGCTATAAATGTAGTTTTTACCAAATAAAAATGTGAATGTTTTATGATGTCCAAACAACCCATTTAATCTTTGTTGGTAGAAAATGAGATGTACAATAAACAATTTAAGTGTTACGTAATTCATAATAGTTAGTGATATTGAATACAATATTTAGTGTAGTTATTAAATGAATTGATTGAGTTTTGAGAGATAACAGGTTCAAGTTGAAGACTCTGGGAGAATTACTAATCGTTTTAGAAGAATCTATAGAACATACTTATAATTAAATGAAGAAAAACGGAAAAATGTCAACATGCAATTGGTTGGACTTGGAAACACTAGGATCTCCACCAATTATGCCCAAAAATCTTGGGAACCTTTATTTGCTCGAAGGTTTTATTTTACCTTATGATCTACCATAAGTAGCATCCAAGATACTAGATTAGTGGAATTAAAACCTTATTATAGGGGGCATGTTATTACCTAAACCCATTTTGGGTTGAAGGCCACTCCATTCCAACTGGGTACCACTAAAGTAACTTGGGTCTTGGATGTCATATTAATAGTCAGAGAAACTATGGAGAAGCCTAGACTGGTTAACATATTTTGATCAAGAAATCGCGGGGGCAATGAGTGGGGAGAACCAACCGTTTGTTACAAATGACACAATTGAGTTTGAGAAATGACTAGTTGAAAGTTCAAGTCTTCATGAAAATTACATATCATTTTACATGAATCTAGAGAATATATCATGAACTAAGAAAGGAAAAACTAAAAGATGTCAACGTGTAACCAATTGGGCTTGAAAACACTACTAATTGATTATGTCCAACAACCCCCCCAAACACTACATGGGGGTTCATTGTTCAATGAACTTGATAAGAGACCCTTATCCCCATGATTCAAGAGCCATATCCTTGAGCTTAATGAGTCATTGACAATTGTTGCTCATCTCATATTGGATATGAATCAAAGAATGTTCATAACATTACACATCTCCTTGGTTGCGTTTCATGGGACCATGAGCATAATTCTTCTTTAATTCCAGGATTCCTTGTTTATGGGGAGTACTCAAATTGTGTACTATGAACTTATTAGAGTTATCTCTAATTTTTTTTTAAATGCAACCTCTTTCTTTGAAAAAAGACCAACTTGTAACTTCTTGGTTATGTTATGTAGTACTTACCAAAGTTATCCATGTGCTCCAAATTTTACAAATTGTCGACATTTTTGAAATGCAAGCATTTTGATGATAGAGTGCAAGAGAAGCTAGCAACCCTTCAATGTTCGAGTTTTTATTTTGTTTTTATTCACTTTGGAAACAATAGATTTTGTCTCCAATTTGAACAAGCGGATAACGCTTACATACTACCACGTTAGTTATGTGGAGTGTTACTAGGAATATTTCTCAAAAGTGGGGACATTGAGTCTATAAAATGAACTATGTTGAAGTGGAACATTGTGTAGCCTCTCTATGTGATATCGAAGGGTCGGGTAGGTGACTTAGTGAACGATCACGCTTGAAGCACTCCCGTAGACCGATTCAATATCCCACGTGCATATTCAAGGCTCCCATTTCCTCCTCATCACTTGTAAGTTGCAAGTCCGACTACTTAGTTGTAGGGATTATTTTGTAGACGAGAAATGTCATGCACTTGTATGCATGCCCTCTTCAAGATCTCAACATCAACGTGGTTTATGCAATGTGTATCTATTTATTAGTTACATCTGCTATCTTTGTTCCAACTAGATTCTACTATATGTAAGATTAGAGGATTCTCAATTCAGTTAGATTCTATTATACATCAGACTAGAGGATTCCGTTTTAGGAGATCTAATAGTTCGAAAAGATGAAGGGGAGTTGTTATCCATTAATTGGGACCATGATGTTACAAAATGTTCTCACCTTATAAGTAACGAGTGTTAGTTAAGAGCAGTTAGCTCACCCCACATGCATGGAGGGAGAGCCGGTTAATTTTATGCTCAAGGATTAGTTGAGGGGAGCTTCAACTTTTAGTTCCTACAAGTATATAAAGCTCAAGGTTGGGTGGATCATGCTTCTTATTCTCTTCTCTCTTTTTGAGAGACGTTACACTTTCACTCCAACCTTGTATAGGAGTGTTTTGGATTGCAATGTATTCTTTCAATTGACCAAATATATATATTTTAACCCCTAAGTCCGTGAGAGGCCCAAACTGATGAATAATTGATGGTTTATGTTTTGAATGAGACCTTTGGTTTTTTAAGACGTAGGTGAAACTGATGTGAGAAATAATGAAATTCATTTTGCATCCAACACGCCAAATTTCACTGGATTTGGACTAAACCCCAACCTTGTGGGGTTTTCCAAAGTCACCCAACGCCCCAAATTCCGTTGGATTTGGATTAAGCCGCATGATACACTAGGAAATGTGTTAGATAGGAAAACAACACTCATGTGTACTTGAAAAGCTATGAAAGTTTTCATGGATCTATTTTAATTTATGTTTCAAATGTCTACTGTTAGGATTGGTAATTGAAGTTTTTGAAGTATCTTAAGATTGGAAGTGAAACATAATGCTATGCATTGCAAGGGCTCTCAAGAAATCTCATTTGGTGCAAACATAAAAATTTCAAACCTCAAAGGTTCACAATTTAGTTGGAAATCTTATACAAAAAGTTTCTTCCCAATTGGGTCTCGTTTAATCATTCATTTGATGATGTCAGTAGGGTTAAAGTTTGCTTTCAATCATCTACCCCACCCATTATACCTTCACATACATGTACTCCACTAAATATGATATTTAATGTCATCAATTTGAATTGTCTTGCTCAAGACTAATTGCAAACCGTGGTATAGTGTCACCACCACTTAATGTTAATCCAACATTATTTGTCATTCCTTGTAAATGTTTTGGGGAACTATAGAACTACAAAGTTGCAACTACTGTCACTTACCAAGTGACATTATTTCATCCAAATATCAGTCATCCATGACAATATTTCATTACAAGTTGTTGACAAGAGAAGGTAGGGTTTCGGCCAATGGATGAACTCGTCCATCATTCATGACAATATTTGTAAACTTATCCATAAGAAGTGGCATCCGGAAAGTTACCATGGTGACATGAAATATCATATGACACTAGATATCATATTTGGTGTAGTTTCGTGTTCACACTGTCATGTGAACAATTGATATTTTTTGGGATAGCTCATACAAAGGTCAATATCATATTTGTATAGGTGGATGCTAAAAAAACACCTAGAGTTTGAGTTTTAAATTATCTCTCTCATAAACATCGATTTGAGGCCAATTTTGAGGAGAATGGTGCTCAGGTGTCTAGGAGATAACTATATGTGGCAATTTTTATTTTGGTGATGTTTATATGTCTAAGCTAAGCTCAATTGCAATCTTTAGTCAAACCCGTACTCCGTGTGCATAATCGCCTTGATAAAAAAAATTAAACTCTATTCCGATGTTTCATAGTGAAGATGATGAATATGCACATGTCCGCAACACAAATCGTGAAGGTGAAATGATCCCTCCATGACCAAAGCCCCCCATGTTCAAGAGAGTCAAAAGAGTGAAGTACAACGTTTAATCCTTTGGGGTCAAATTTGAGATATATTGTGGAGTGGTTGTAAGCTTAAATTTTGAAAATGGTGTATGAATCAAAGCATGTGAAAAGAAATGGAGAGCTACATTTGCACACCATCAAATTGAGCAAGTTGAGTTGAGACATGAGGTGCAACACGAGAGAGTTGGGTTTTTCTTGCTTAGTGCTCTGCTTACTGTCAAGCTTAGTCTTTGTGCAATACATCCTCTTATCAAGAGGCCACACCATTCTTTTGCACATTTATGTACCTTTCAAAACCTGGGAGGGTGGGTGGGGTCATTTCTCATGGCTATGCCCTTGCATATCAAACAACTTATCATGGTCATTGTCATCTCTTGGTATGTCTCTAAGAAAGTAAACAACCATGAGTAAACTATTTTACTAAGGTTTTACCCTTGCACCCTTAGTATAAAGTAATGTATTTCACATCCAAAGTATGCCATTCTCAAGTATAAACCTTGTCCACTACTACTTCAAAGTCCTATCATTACTTAATATATTGCCTAACATTCCTCATCATTAAAGAATGTCTAAGCCCTATATACACACTATTTTTGACAAAAGTTGGTAAGCAAAACCTAAAGATACTGTCAAATTTGTGAAGGGTTTGCCTCACATGTGCCCATGCCACCAACCAAGTCCAAAGAGAGGGTTAGTAACGTACACAAGGTGAATTAACAGCAGACCCCAATTGTTATCTATGTCACACAATAATGTACAACATGAACATACATTTTGCAAAACAAAATACACATACTTCCATGGAGTACTCTACATGTTCCTTAGCCGTTTGAACCTTGTGCATTCAAGGTTAGAGTTGAGTTACATACACCACCCAACAAACCAAAATTGCACCACTTACACTAAGCTCAAAAGTTACTTAGGGTAAACAACCACCGCGGTTTAGCCAGCGAAAGGAGATCCTTGTGACCTCACTCTCTTAATATAGAGTTAGGTAATCCTTTGTGGCCATAGATGCAGATGCCTTGATCTATGGTGGATATCCGTTGGCTGAGACTAACCTAATCCTAAAGTAACTTTACTTTGGGTTTAGCATAAGTTAACTGGTTTGGTTCGTTTATGGTTAAGGCAATACATAGTAGAGAGAGAGATGTTCACTTGATAGAAGCAACATGCAACAATATGGGGACTTGATCATATCAAGGAATATGGATTGAATTTGGGTTGTATATGGATGTATAGAAACGTGCTTTAAGACTCATGTGCAACGTGCATGTCATGTTGCCAATATAGTCACGAGTCAATGTTTTGATCAAATCACATTGAACTAAAATGAGAATTTGTGGGACAGTAAATGGGTTGCACACGAGCTCCGACCCCTTATTTCGAATGTTTTTATGAGAATTGATGACATATGTACATGCTTGGGGATAGGAATTTGCATCAAAATTTCCTTTCTAACTATGTTTGTTCTTGAACTTGAACCATATTATGAACTTAGGGCACACTAAGTGTTGGCCACACCGATGAAACTTTGGCTATCACCTTTGTTAATTATGAAAGTGAAATCTACCATGAATGGGTAATATTAGGAATAAACGCTATGAAATAGTAGGAGGTAGGTTAAGGATTGAGGGTGAAGAAAGACCTAGAGGTTAACGATAACATGGTTTTGGAATGTGACCTTAAGGTAGTGGGGCTTTGAGCGATTAGGACCATGATTTAAGGAAAATGGTAGAGAAACTTTGGAAGGTTACCTCCATGTGGAATTAACGGAATGAATTGTTGATTGCTATTGGGGGTTTGTATGTGCAATTTGGTTAGAATAGTCATGTGTGAAGGTTTGTCTTGGTGTAGTAGATCTATAGTCAACTTTGGTGGTAAAAAATAGTCATGAACAATTGTGGGCTCACATAACCCTAGGTTGTTTTGGGTTATTGTGGACTATGGTATTAGACAAGCTTGATAGATAAGTTGTATGTATGAGAGGTAGGTGGAGGTAGGGGGGTGTACCATGGAACCAAACCTCTAAGGATTGACGACTTGGTGGTTGAAGTGCGGTAAGTGATAGACACAACTATAGAAACGAGTAGAAGGCATATGGGGTTACACAAAATAGTATTGAGTCATAGGTGATCCTTGAATCCGACTAAATGAAGGGATAAGAAGCAAGAAGGTCACACCAAACTACCTCCACTAGATAGAACAATGCTAGCGAAACATGGGTAATAAGTGGCGGTACCAATATGAAGTATTTTTAACTACATAATTTGTGGTCTAAAAGTGGCAGTGAAGAGTACCACATTCCAAATATGCGGTCAATACTCCTATGGGGGTATACTTAAAGTTTAGGAATAGAGTAAGGCAATGACACCAACTACCGGGAACATGTGGTTATGATAGACGTGAGGGAGGAGGTAAGGTGGTAATGACCAAACTAGGAAAAGAAAAAGGCTTCCCCCCGATAACAATGGAACCAATTCCCGGTAAAAGTTTTAGTGGTAGGGAACACTAGATTATTGTGTAAGAGTTGATGCCAAGAAGTGGCAAGGAGCCGGTAGTATTATAATCATCCCAACCAACGAGGGAGGGGGTTAATAGTGAGTGTGGGAAATCAGTGTAGGTGATCTAAATTTCTTTGCGCTATGAAATTAATGCCACCAAAAGACCTAGGAAGCATTATTCATCCTAGCACCATTTGATGAAAACATTGTTCATAACTCAACATTAATCATTATTCATAACATCCTCATTGCATTATTTACTTTTGGATTATTTTGTTTTTGTCACTCTACAAACACCTTAGGGCCACTTTACACACGAGCCAAGAGCCGTGACCATGCATTTGTGAGATTCCAAAAGAAAGTGTCCAAAGGCCGTCATGACACACCTCCATAATCATGTAGTGTGGTCATGGACCCTCAAGTGTAGTGTGAAGTCGTTTGTGACCGGGCCCTCAACCAAATGTTATTTCAATAAATTTCTATTCATGCAGGTCCTCACACATGATAAAATAGAATAAATCAATGGTTGTAAGCGTTCGGAGTGCCATGGTCTCCCGGTTTTGTGTTAGTCCTACCTCCAAGAGGTGGATTTTGAAAAGAGTCCAAGTGACCATTAACATGATCCATTTGATGCCATGTAGGAGTCCATGTAGACTTTCCATCCATCTTGCATTCACATACTCACTCCGTTGGCCCCTCGAGCGTAGTGCGAAGCGAACTTGGACTGGCTCTGCCTTTTCCACCAATGAGAGTGCTTGAAGTGCAATGGTCACGGGCTCTTAGTCTCGTGTGTGAAGTGACCCTTAGATCATGCACCACTCTTCTTGAAATGTATGCATGGTGAATGAGCCATGTGTTGATGAATGGCGAATATCACTTGATAGGAAGTATAGCCCACACTAATTTTGAGACCTTGGGCAAAAAGTGTGTGGTTCGGGAATTAGTACCACATGGACTAAGGTAGAAATACCATAACCCGTGAAAATAAGGTGATTCACATTGAAGATCTTGTCTGACAATCATGAGATAATTTTCCAAGATAGATGAGAAGTATTCATGAAGAAGGCAAGTTGTTTCGTACTTTTCTGCCCTATACAAAATAAAAAAACCTACAATTTTTCAAAGTGGAAAGTTGTTCAACCCCCTACTCATTCACTAGATCATGCACCAATCTTCTTGAAATGTATGGTAAATGATCCATGTGTTGATGAACGGTGGATATCACTTGATAGGAAGTATAGCCCACACTAATTTTGAGACCTTGGGCAAAAAGTGTGTGGTTCGGGAATTAGTACCACATGCACTAAGGTAGAAATACCATAACCCGTGAAAATAAGGTGATTCACATTGAAGATCTTGTCTGACAATCATGAGATAATTTTCCAAGATAGACGAGAAGTATTCATGAAGAAGGCAAGTTGTTTCGTACTTTTCTGCCCTATACAAAAAAAAAAAGAAAAAAAAAAAAGCTACAATGTTTCAAAGTGGAAAGTTGTTCAACCCCCTACTCATTCACTAGATCATGCACCAATCTTCTTGAAATGTATGGTAAATGAGCCATGTGTTGATGAACGGTGGATATCACTTGATAGGAAGTATAGCCCACACTAATTTCGAGACCTTGGGCAAAAAGTGTGGGGTTGGGGCCTTAGCACCACATGCACTAACTTAATAACCAGTGGAGTGGTCGGTTCTCCCTGTTCATTGGCTGAGGTGTCGCGAAACGTGGCCCCTTGAACGCATGTGGGAGCCGCATCAGTTATCTTATATAAACATAGGGCTCATCCGTCCCCTCGCCGCTCGAATCTAACGGCCGAAGCGAAATGGAAAAAGTGGCACCCTAAGCGGCCCAGTCAATGCTGAAGCTTTTTGGTGGTGTCACAAGCTGAATGTGCCACACCCGAATCTCTTTATAATTAAACATTAAACTATGCCTCATAGATTCTCCCCTCGAGACGGATCTTCTAAAAAACGTCGGCAACAACCCTTTGCCCACAATCATACAGATGAATAAAACAACCTCGACTTCACTCGACTCGAAAGAAAGAAAGAAAGGATGCGGGCCTTCATCGGCCACCCGTGTTTGATTGGTGTGTGGTTCGGTGAGGATCAAAGAACAAACGCCGTGAAGACACGTGTTTCAAAGAGATCGGACTACGATTCTTTTAACGATTTCACGTTCCAGATTGTACATGGTTTTGGGAGGACGTGTGTGTGTTCAGTTAAGGAATCGACAAACATGCACTTCCAATGACTTTAACTAGATCAAGGGAGACCTGGATTTCAACATGGTTCTCATTGATGCTTCATTGTAGAGTTGCTAATGCATGTTTAATAAGGTTACGTTGGATGAATAAGGCCAGTAGAAGTTGGAGGATGAGAAATGAATTGAATAACACCCACGCAGGTCACCTCGCTTTTGTTAGTCCACATGAGTTGGGTTTTGTGTGGGTGGGTGGGAGGGAGGGAGGGCATTGTGGCATACAAGCGTACCTCTTATTCATCCAGCATAAACACCTTGACAATAAAATGCAACCCAAATATAGTTATTTTCAGTCAAATTGACACCGGAATCAGTTGTAAAAGCCATGTGTCAATCCAAGTCGAAACATTTTGGAATGAATCAACCACAAACCTAGAGGGAGTCGAGTTCTAATGTTGGACGAACGAGAGGTATATACGTGGCCTCTCTCCCGCTTCATGCATTCGAAAATCCACAGGCTAAGTACTTAGGTTGGCATGAGCTGTGACATAAAGCGATGTACTTCCTACGGTAACGTCAAAACAATAAATCCCATTAACTGCTTGTATTACCTCAACATCAGTGTCGGGGGTGATTTTTGGGCATAACTGGTCAAGATCCAGGGTTTCCAGGTCCAACCAGTTACATGTCGACATCCTTTCAGTAATTCTTTATTAGTTCGAGGTATATTCTGTAAAACTCCTCTAAAATGTTTAGTAATTTTCGTGCACTCTTGAACTCCAACCGGTCCGGTTGAGTTTGAGAAATAACCGGTTGAAGTTCAAGAGTGCATGAAAATTACCAATCACTTTAGAGGAATTTATACAACATACCCTAATCTAACGAAGGAAAACCGGAGGACGTCATCAACATGTAACCGGTTGGAGTTGCAAACACTGGGATCTCAACCGATTATGCATGCCCTAAAATCTCCCCGATCACTGGTTCGGCTGTAACTAAGCTAGGTCCTCTCCATTTATTGCTTACACATGCAACTCCTTCCGTGTGTGTAAAGCTTAAACGTAGTGACAGTCTCCAGTGTTGCCAAGTGGTGGGTATGACAGCATCCGATCCGTATCACCAAGTCTGTGCAGCTAAGTTAAGTTAAGTTACAGTTGCTTCCCATTGACAAATTTGTGACTAGCTGGAGTCACAAATTCGCCAAGTTATTGTTGTCAGTACTACAACCGACTTCAATGAAGCTGTTACTTTCTCGCCGTGGCAACAACTGAGTTCATGAGACTTCAGCGATCTAATACGAAGCTCCTAAATAAGGTAACATGATTCTATGAAGCTTGATGTGAAGTGCTGCTTAATTAGATCAGGTTACTAGGATGTCGCCGCACGCACAGAAGCTCACACTAGCTAGTATGATCATCGTGCAAGAACTTAGCACTTTCTGAGTTGAAGGTAGGAATACCAGAAGTGGTTAACCACCCTCTAGCTGTGCACTAGACGGCCGTCGTAATGGTGAAGTGCCATTTCTAAAACGGATCATGGCTCGATGGCAACTTCAATGTGTGTACACTTAGTGTAGTCAATGGGAGTCAAGTGTTAATGTACTCATGAGGTAATTGATTTAGGCGATGTTATGTATGGAAATGCGGAGTACCGTGTTCGGTGTAGGGAGAATCTAGTGAACGAGTAGGGGGTTGGACAACTTACCACTTTGAGAAATTGTAGCATTTTTTTGTGTAGGGAAAAAAAAAAAAAAACAATTTGTATTCTTCATGAATCCTTCTCGTCTATCTTGGAAAATTATCTCATGATTGTCACACCAGATCTTCGATGCGAATCACCTTATTTTCACGGGTTATGATGTTTCTACCTTACATGTTTATGTAGTCAATATACTCCACACCACCCAATTTATACAAATTTATGTCATTTGGTCACTAGGAGGACACTTGTCCCATTCCATCCACATATTGGCAACTTGATTCATTGTAACTCATGGCGAGAATATACATTTAAAATTATATAAAATAAAATAAAGCATACAAACAAAAACCTCCCGTCGATGACCAATATGACTCATTCATATGTTTTCTCGCCACGAGTTGCAATGAACAAGCAACGGATGATTGAATTGGACAAGTTTTCCTTCTCGTGCTTCCCCAGGATTTTTTTAGGTTTGTACTAAAATTCCAAAAATTGATTGTTGCATGGTTTCCCCATGGCGACCTACATGACATTACTCACCTTATAAGATGTGTTTAATGACTTTGACTTCAAATTCAGTCTGAAGCATTGGGATTTCGACACGCAAAGGCTTTATTCTTGAATCTACTCTAGAGCTCATGAACACATAGCTATGCTTTTGTTGTCTCGAGTCGAGTTGAGTCGAGTCGGGTCCAAGTTGTTCAATGTTTTTGTTTTGATAGAAAGCTATAAAGGAAACCAAAGGCCAGAAGAAACAACTGGCCCTACGTCACTATGTACATGTGGCTTGTAGTGCAGGTTAGGAATCTTGCTTCATGCACCAGCTAAGGATGTGGAGAATCACCCTTTTCAACAAGTGCGACTAACTTAAGGTATGTGGGTGTTATTCGGTCGTTTTTCAACGGTCCCCAACTTCTACCAATTGCTTAGGTTTACATGCAAACACGTACATGTCGCATAAGCATATCTATGACGAAGCATCAACAAATATCGGACTGCAAATCGGACCTACTCTTGTTTAGGAACGGTTATCGGAAAATGCATATTTGTTGGTTTCGTTATTGAAATACAAAGTTGTTCTTAATTGTGTTCGTTATTGAGTGTGGAGTGGTTAATACAATTTGACGATGCGGTCCAATTTCTTCTAAACATGTGTGTTTTTATGGTGTTTGTTTTTTATTTTCTATCCTCGCCTACCACGCACCAATCAGATTTAGGTGGTTGATTAAGAAAAATAACTTGTTAACACTTACAAACCTCACCCTAACCACTGAGTTTGCAGGAGCTGTGAGTCCTCCATGTGCATGTATAGTGTAATCCAATATAGGGGTTTAGTTATTCTTTCTATCCTATCAAAGATGGGATAGTAGATGTAAGAGTGGACCATAGGACTATTGAGTTGTGTTCAAGAGTTTTCTTTTTATAGTACGTGCACGCATGCTTACTCAAAGGCCCCAACTTTGGTTGGACACATGTGGCGGTGGTTTTACTATATTGGATCATGGATTATTAGGTCGGATCTTCATTGTTCTTGAATATGTAGGAAACAAACCCATCGTGAACTTCAACATAATCCTAGCTACACCGAACTTTGGTGCGAGGTTGAATGACGTTATGACATGAGATACTCTAGTTATCGTAGTAGCAGTTCCAAGAAGTTTGCTTCAAGATTTAGGCTAAACTATAGTATTGCACAATTATATTCTAGCATCACAACCTCCATGGACTGGGTCGGGCATCGGGATGAAAACCTACCATTGAATGATGTCATGTGGAACAAATTAGGTGTAAAGTGATTGTGTTTTAGCGAAATAATGACATATGTTGGCATGTGATTGGTTTTAACCTTCCAAGATGTGATGTGGAAAGTGCAAAATGAACAACAAAATGCTTAATCTTACATGTGTGTATGGTAGGTCATCATCCATCCATAATTTTTCCCTCACATGTTTATGGATTTATTTTGTATTTCAACTAATTAAAGGCACATTCTTCTTCTTCTAGCTATTTTTCTTCATGGTGAACATGGTTCTCTTCATCTATTGGTGCAAGCTTGTCATGAACTTATTCAATCTACAATGCTTATTCTCTATTGAAACGCCTACCATGTCACCTAGTTAAACATGATCGTGATAAGGAAGAATGGACTCCCAGTCACATTGGTGCAAATAAAAAGCACCGATGTTAATTCTATTTTATTTCTCTATTCAAATATAGTAAAACCTACCTCCTCTCCCTTATTCACTTCATATTCTTGAAAATTTTGAATATGGCTTTTTAATCATGTGTTCACGTTCTATAATATAATGAAAAACAACTAAGAGTATTTTTATGAGAAGAAAACAAGCTTGCCTGACTTAATAGCATGGGGGTAATATGGTTATGTGTCACGCATGTGTCTATTAGAATATTCAAATTACACGTTCAATTGATGATCATATTGAAGCATATGCATTAAAAAAAGGCGGTTCCATCAATATAAGTACCTAGTACCATTTAATTTCCAGGCTCCCCTTTAGTCCGGGTTCACACATGGTCTACAAATGATCTATCATAAGAAGAAAATCACTTAATGCCAATGAGAGGACGGTACGACCCAACATGAAAAAAAACCCGAGAGTATTTAACCCAAACAAAAGGTCTATGTCCATCCATGTACAAGGTTGGGTCGGGCACACAAAAGTATTACTAGAATGAAATCGAAAGTTGATATCAATAGGTTTTTATGGATAAAGAACATAATTTTGTTGCCATTTGCCACAATTTGCTCACATAGCACACAACAATTGAAATAAACTTAGATATCATGAGCTAACTCGAAGCTAACTTACATGGATTTTCAAGTTTCAATATTGTCAATCAATGATTTCATAGTCCCCAAAATGTCCTCCAAGAGTATACATACCACTTTATGTAAGCATGGAGTAAGGCTTGTAGACTCATCCATGGTTTACACATGAGTATGGGGCTATAATCAAGAGTGAAGCATTTCTCATACATGCCAACTTAAAATTGGTTCGGTCTCTCTCACTAATGAGTAGTGTATTGAGCGGTGCATTGGCTTGACCACCCAACGTGGATTTATGTTGGAGGGGAAAAACTGATTGGTCCATGGGGGAGAGGAGGGGGGGGGGGGGATTGCTTTCAAGCATAGAGCCAATGCCATGAAGGAAAGTTTGACAAGTGTCCAGAATGGGTGGTGGTTGAATCGAAAAAGTGGCGATGCCTGTGACATGAAAGTAACCATGCCAAGAAAGGAAGACGATTTGTAAACTTTATAAGTAGTTCAATGTGCTTGACGAGCTTGTGATGGTCTTATTGTTTAGTTGCTTATTTATTTATTTATTTTGTTGTTGTAGTTGTTGTTGTTGTTGTTGTTTTAGAATGCCTCAAAGGACGAGAGTTGCAATTGGTGCAACTGTGTGAACTTTCTTTGGTGGAAGTGTTTATGTTTCTATGTCTTGGTGACGTGTGTTTTTTGTGGGCACCATTTCCCTAGGTTCTGTTGTAAGTAGATGTTACCTTAATAGAATACTCAACAAGCAAGTATGCAAATAAAGGATTCAATCATGTTGAACCCATGCTATGAATAACAAACTTGTGAACCTTGTAAATGCAAATCTATCTAGTTTATTTGGAGGGAAAAGTGTAGGGTTGACATGTAGAGTGGAATTGGGTTGTGTCCGAGGGGTTCAACTATGTATCTAGTGTGCTAAAAGTATCGTACAATCCCATGATTACTTATGTCCAAGGAAAGCCAAAGTCAGAGATCTACGATGCCTCAATACGAATTTCATCCTTGGGGAAGGTGAAAATTCTGTCTCATCGTCTTTGATAATAGACTAATTCAAAAAGAAAAAAGAAGAAGAAGATACGACTCCAATGTTGCCACCAACGTGAATTAAAGTGTTGCTTCATCTACGAGTTGCTTGCTACATCTTTTACTAGCCCAATTATTGTGGATCAATGCTTGGAATTATATACTGCTTTGTAGTATGTATGAAATTGCATTTGAGGATGCAATCTCTTACAAGTGTAACACACATCAACAACATGCACTTTGCAAAGTAACAATCTTTGTTGTTCCTAGGGTTTTGAGAAACTTTGCAAGTTAATCTTGAAACTTCGTGTCTTTTTTTTGCAAAACAACATACATTGCTCATTTGAAGGTTTGAAATACTGTCCTCGTCGAGTTCCATCTGTCTAGTTTAAACTCTAAAATTGAGAAAATACTTTGCATAAAAAATTAAATGGTTGTGGGTCATAATTACTATGTGTTTTTATCAACCCGACATTCCCACCCAATCCACCTCCTAGAAGTAAGGTCCCACATTGGCATAAAGGGCAAGGAGGCAACCAAAAGTCTAGGCAACAATGGAGTCAACAAACACAATGAACCCCTAAACCAAAGACATCTCTCACGAACATCGTATATAGACTTATAGTGTGCCAAGATTGGGATGACTATACATCGATATTATTTAGAGAAAACTACGTTTTAAGTGAATTAAAACTATTACAATAAATTGTCATATTTGTGAGTGAATTTTTGTGTGCCATTTGCACCGACGCCGGTGTTCCAATGGATCATAGTTTAAGACGATATCTAAGATGCATAGAAAGCAAGGGTCAAGAAGCGAGGGTGTCCAAAAGAAGGGACACCTCCCCCCACCTTTCAAACCCTTACCGCATTTATGCCCCCTCCCCACCTGACTTTGGCTAAGCCTAAAAGTTGGTTCTAAAAACACAGCCTTCACACCATTGACATTATCTAGTGCCGAGCCTAGTTGGCAAATGATGTGGTATGGCTTAAAAGTTGAGGTTTAAAGCCTCAAGCACCGACCCTCCCCTCGGTTACCTAAACATGAGACAAGAATATAAGACTTTTAAA
Organism: Polytrichum commune; assembly: GCA_950295325.1. NCBI lineage: Eukaryota > Viridiplantae > Streptophyta > Polytrichopsida > Polytrichales > Polytrichaceae > Polytrichum > Polytrichum commune. The sequence goes on from OX485809.1 coordinate 19,781,750, forward strand.
AGTGTCGCCTCCTGCTCTTGTGATTGGTTGCTTTTTAGTCTTAGCTATGAGGGCACGAGGAGCTTCATTAACAAAAACCGATGGTAAGAAGATAGGTGAGTAGCAAGGCATTTGGGGATGGGACAAAACCTACCCAACATTCATTGCTTGGAAGATAAAACCATGAACATGTGTGAAAGCTACTTAACTAAACCTACTCAAACATCTCCGGAGCAAGTTCTTGTGCATTGGGATAGCTGGATGCCTCCCCTATAACCGAGGGAGCTTTACCCGGTTTTTAGGAAAGACTTTGGTTATTTGGTAAAGTCAGGTGGGGAGAAGGCATCAAAAACATTGAGGGTTTTAAGATCCATGAAGGAGGGATGTGGTGTTTCGGAAATGGAAACGACTCTATTTGAGATTCGACATTGTAATGTGGTCACAAAATACAAAGGAAACATTATCACCGGGTTTTTACAATTACGTGCCATGCTCTAACTCGGTGAGAACAAATCGTTGCATACGAACATACCTCTCATCCATCTATGTTACAAACTTGTCTCCTTTCCCTTAGGTTTGTGGATGATTCATTTCGAAGGTGTATCACTTCATTGTTTCAAGGTCTTTGACATCAATCTTCATGTCACCTTATCTAAAACAATTCACCTCTTGCCTACATACTAGTGTAAGCCATTATAGTTGAATAAATGAGAGGTAAGCTTGTATACAATAATTCCCTCTCACTGTTTGCATGCACATCCACACTCAAGTTCATACAATTTTTGAATTAAGACCAAAATGCTCATTTGAGTAAATAGGCACTTTAATTAAGCCCCGTGTTCAATTATCTCTACAAGCAAGCAGCCGCTTGAAAATCCCATAGAATGTTTATAGATCATAAAAATGTGTCTTGAATGGCTACTTTTTCTAACTACCTTGCTTCTTTTAGGATATGAAACACGTGAGTATAGTAAAGGCGCCTATTCCCGATCATGACCCCATCGGCAATCTATAGGGTATTGGAATGTCGATAAGATTGGGATTGAATTTTGATAAAGTCCGAACCTATAGTGTCATGACACATGTCCTAGTTTTGAGCGCTAAGGTGAGGAGGAATGAGTGGTTATGGTAGATTAAAGACATTTGTAACATGTTCGGGCCAACTTATGGCTTCAATAATTTCAATTTAAGGAATAAAGTTACCAAAAAAAACTCATTTCTATCTTCCTACACGGGAGAAATTTGCACCCCCTTATACTTCTCCAGCTCTAGCGCAAAATCTCTTCAATGATCGGGTTATGGGCGCCTCTACTCTAGTGTGAGATGGCTTCTAATCCAACTCGAGGTTGGGGCCACTTTCCTCATAAGTTTCAAAGCTCATATAAATATCTTACTCAATATCAAAGTGAAGATTCTCGTGTTCATAAAGTGATCACATAGGCCCCTCCAATCATGCTTTGAACACATAGTCCATTTGCTCTTTAACACGTGTCTTTTTGGTATCCATTCTTGAAGCCACACCCAACCACATAACACACAATTTTAGGTGTCCGATTAAGACAAGTGACCATATTAAGCACGTCTACCTTACATTCGTAAGACCCTCGTCCCAAGGGTTTTCCCATACAAGAACGATCTAACTCCATTTGCATACTTATCCACTCAAGTTCCAATGGATATTTGGAATTTATTTGCAGACACAACTCGGTGGTGATAAAGTCACATAGAAACCACGGCCCCCACTTAATGAAGGTGTACGGAGTTGATATTTCGGAACGATAGGATTTTAGTGGACACTTATGTTCAATCTTGCATGCCTTAAAGAGTGTTATGAGGGGATTTGTTGGCCTTTGGTTCATGGTCGCTAAAGTTTGGTAGTGTTTCATATGGGATGGTCTTTATGTGGGTCTCTTCTCCTAGCCACTTTTCCAAGCTCAACTTGGAGTCATTGAAATGTTTTGTAATATATTTTATATATAAAAGGAAAATAACATTACTCAACCTCACATTGTTGGTTAGGGCTAGATGCCCACCTCCTTGAGCTCGGTCCCTACCACTATTACATGATGTGAAAACACAAACAATCTACCATACCGTATATATATTTGTAAAACATTTTTTTGCCTTTGGCGTTGCTTTTTGAAATTTTGATCTCAAAGTTTCATCCTTTTTTAAGCGGGGTGCGCATAATGAGAGGCTACTAAATGAAAGCGCCCTACTAGAATCAAATCATGGACTTGGGTAACAAGTTCCCAAAAAGGAAATCAAACCACATGGGACCAACATGCAAGTTGTGGCTTTGATTCTTTTATTGAAACGATATTAAAAAAATGCCTTGAACCCAATAAGCCCACTTGAGATCTACAAGCTTTTAGTTCGAATGAGATGCCGTGAACAATATTCAAGTTGGGTATTGTTCATTTTCTTAAAAAAGAAAACACCAAAATAAAGTGGGACATAGTGTGTAGAAAATTCCCAACCCCACGGTGCATCAACCCGCGTCACTGAGGCGTTGTGAATGCCTCCCATCAACTCACTCGCTAGGAAGATCTCGGCCGTCAATTGCGATATGAGAGATCTAAAGGCTCCTATGCTGCCCCCACCTTCTGGCTTCTCTTCCCCTCATGTAGAGCTTGAAAAACTCCACGTTGGATGACATCTCCACCTCCATCCACTTATGAATCTAGGGTGAAAATTTCCAAACTCAATCCTGGCAAGAAGACAATACACCTCCGGGGACCTTCAAAATTCTACACAGATTCTCTCATATAATCAAACAATCAACCCCTTCATCTTGCAAACATTGATTCTTCATTAATTGAAGTTTTCTCCGTTGGATAAAGTTTTTTTTTGGGCTGCCCGAGAAGTTTCGTAGACTGCAGGATGGGACGTTGCGAATCGATGCCTTGGATGCGGTCTGCCCATGAGACTAGACCCTCCATTCACAACGCCTCAATGACATGGGTGCACTAAGCATATAAGAAAAACAAATGGAGATGGAGAGGAGACCAAAACGCTTAAAGCTTGAGTTAAGTGAAGTTAAGTCAAGGCTGTGTATAATTAACCGCCTTCAGCCGTCCCGGGCAGCCCTTCCCTTCCCTTCCCTTTTCTTTCCTTGGTCTCCATCTTCCCTCTTGCCTTGTGCCTCTCAGGCAGCAACCCCCCTGCGCTGGCTCTCTCTCTCTGTCTGTCTCTTTCTCTCTCTTTCTCTCTCTCTCTTTGCCTCTCTCGTTCGCCCTTTGCCCGCGCTTCCCTCTCTGTCGTGTTTAGGGTTTCGATGCTGCAGCTGCACTCCCTCGGATTGCACCCCAATTACTGCTGCCTCGCCACACCACCGCCAACCTTCCTCGCAACATCGTAAGTCTCCGCATCCCTAGCCACCCCAATTTTTTACGTCGTCGGTCACTCCTCCCCCCGCCCACTTGGGGCCTTGCTGTAACTTAATTCTTACCGATTTCAGCCATTTGTCTTCGTTTCGTCTGTGCCGCCTAGCGAGAGAGAGAGAGAGCGAGAGAGAGAGAGCGAGCTAGGGTTAGGTGTGGTCGGTGAGGTGAGGTGAGTAGAGTTTTCAGATTTTTAGGATTCGATGGCTTGGCAGACGCGCGTGTTCCCACCGACAAGATGCTTGTGTGAGGTTTAAAGGAATGCACACCGTGTGGTTAGAGAGAGAGCGAGAGCCTGTAGAGATGGTTGTACCGTAAGGTACCGTAGGTGTATTGTCTTCTTGCCAGTGTTGGATATGCGATCTTACTGCATCGGCAAAGTATGGGGATTTTAGAGCAACCTTCTGTTTTTTGCGGCTTCGCGAATCCTGTGTCTTCTCGGGAGGTGTAGAGGAGATCCTGGCTGGTTGTGTGCTCTCTTACTCTGTGAGCACCGACTGCTTACCCGAACCGCCAAATCGGCTGAAGAAGGCTCCGTAGATTTAGTATTTTGAGTCTTTCTTGTGAGTTTAAAATTTTCATTTTTTGTATGGAGAGAGGAGTTGGCGGTGGAGATCGTCACGACTTCAACCTTTGGGACTTGGTCGCTGGTTTTTATCCGAAGGTGATTTGATGTGATGATCATGTGTTAGTGGAGTGAGTGGTTGTTTCAAGAAGTAGGGGCTAATCTGGTACCCTGCCATGGCATTCAGAAATCTTGTGGGGTAGTTTTGCATGTGGTGATAGAGTTTGGTTATCACGGAGATTTATGGTAAACAGTAAGAATCGGCTGGGCCTCAAGAGAGTCTGAGCTGTGAGCTGTTGATCACTTGATTATTTGAGTGAGAGGTTTTTGTTGCCACAAAGAATCAGGAAAGACGACCAGTGAAACCATGGTCCTAAGTTTAGGTAATCAAATATGAGCTCTAGGGCCCCCGAAATATTGAGGCTCGAAGCAGAAAGGGTTTCCACCATGGAATATTAAGCATAATCCATATTTATGTCTGGCTGATTGTGATTCTCTTCAGCGAATTTTGTGCAAAAGAGGAATCAGGAATCTAGAGATATCTAAGGAATGGAATCGCAGATGCTGACTGTTTGGGAAGAGGGTTGGCAGAATGTAATTGCATGTCTTGTGCCATGTTGAATACTGATGGGCACTGTTGGGATTTGGAACACAAGTATGTAGGGGTACAGGAGTTAACAAGGGGCATTACATTTTCTTGATAATACCTGTTGGTGGAGGCTAATAGGTGTTTAATGGTAAATTTGGTACCTTCGAGTGTTTTTAAAAGTAAATTGGCAATAAGATTACCCTGGAATCTGATGGAGGGGTTCTATCTGAGCTCATGAGAATATGGATGCATTTTCCATGCAGGTCTTGGCTGACGGTGTGGTGATCTAGTTCAGCTGGGAGCAACAATGGAAAAGGAACTAAGCACGAGCTTAGATTGAAGCTCTGAACAGGAGAAGGGTGAATAGACTGTTGTACGTCTATTTAATGGCTGGGGAGGCTTCTCCTTCCATCTTCACTACACCAGAATGGCAGCAGGGCTATTGGGGTCCAGTCACTGCAAGCACAGAATGGTGTGAAAAGAACTATGAGGTTACTCCCTGGGTGGCTGAGTTCTACAACACAATTTCTAATTTTCCGGGTATCATTCTTGCATTGATAGGTCTCTTTTACTCTATCAATCAAAAATTTGAACGGCGGTTCAGTGTCCTCCACCTGTCTACCATAGCTTTGGGCATCGGCAGCATCCTCTTTCATGCCACTCTCCAATATGCGTAAGTGTTCTCACCCTCTTGTTTCAGGGAGTACATTGGATGGGGGACATGGTATCAGACTGTATATTCATCATATCATTACCAAAATGTGTCTTCCGGGGATGGTTGAGTGCTTTTATGTTGGAAAAGTTTGTGTTGACATTGTCAACTATTTCTCTTGAATTTCAGAGGTTAGGGTTTGTCAAATTTTGGCTGTGAAGTGGTGCAACCCAGCCTCTTGGTCATGGAAAATCCTGCACGCACTAAATTCCTTTCTGTAGTCTCTTTTTGATGGTTATGTGCAAGCAGGGTTTGGCCTGCTCTTATGGCAGAGCAGATCAAGGGAGAGATTCATTTTGCATGGCAATTATAAGCAGTTGTTTCTGTAGTGAGCAACCAACGATTGATATTCTGATGTCATTGTGTGATTTGTTTGTGCAGTCAACAGCAAAGTGATGAGACTCCCATGGTATGGGTCATGCTTCTCTACATCTATGTCCTCTACTCTCCAGATTGGCATTATCGCAGTACAATGCCTACATTCCTCTTCCTCTATGGAACCATATTTGCTGTTCTGCATTCGCAGTTTAGATTTGTTGTTGGTTTCCAACTACACTACATGTTTCTGGCTGTGCTTTGTCTCCCAAGGATGTACAAGTACTATATTCACACGACTGATCCACCCGTAAGAAAACTAGCGCACCGTTACATATTATTTCTGATACTGGGGGCAATATGCTGGCTGGTAGACCGGAATTTGTGTAAGCAGATATCTGAATTACGGGTGAATCCTCAAGGCCATGCACTGTGGCATGTGTTAATGGGGTTCAATTCGTATGCTGGCAATACCTTCTTACAGTATTGCAGAGCTCAGCAGCTCCACTGGAATCCGAGGTTGGAGTATCTTGGGGGGGTTTTACCGTTTGTGAAGGTTCAGAAAAGCAACACTGAACGTAAGCAGCAATAGTAGGATAAATATACACTCATCCAGTGCTGTCTCATGTGTTTGGTTTAACTACTGGTGAGCGTGCAGTTTCTGGAAAGAAAGAGAAGTGTTGTGAAGGGATGTATGAAAGGCGACCCATGTAATGTATTGTTATTCTCAAAGCTTCTGTTCCCTTCAGCTTGTATGCATTCAATACAGATGGCATCAAAGACCAGGGTTTGTTGATTCTCCTGTAATGGAATTGACAGATCTGTTCAAAAGTTAGTAAATCAGGTAGGAGTTGTCTAGTTGGAGTTGTTACTTCTATCGGAATGAAATGTTGGTCATGCCATGTGATGTTCAGATGCCAGCCATATGTTTAGAGCTAGCTTGTAGTGAATTGCCAGAGAAAGTCCTGCTAGAAGTAATGAGACGGTTCTTTTTTAGGTGACCTGTGTTACAGGAACAGGATTGTTGTAGTAGAGGAGGATGTCAGGCAACCTTGTAAACTTGTCTTTGCCCTGCAATGTTTGTTAACGTGAGTTGTACATTAGTAGTACTAGTCTTATGTATTTCCAAGTTCTTCAATAAGGGATGGCATCAGCAGTTATGTTGCATCTCCAAAATGTCTGTATCTCTCCACTATGTACAGTGGAGATGTGTCATGATCACATCCAGAAAGTTACATGGCCATGTCAGCCTTGAGATACCAATAATGTACTAAGGTTACAGTTTGTCTCCTTTGGTACAGGCTTTTTTTGTTTTTTGTTTTTTGTTTTTTTTAAGCCTTGTAATTTTGTAAGCTCTCAGTTTTGAAGTGGACTGAACCACGAATGTTAAAAATATGTAATGCAACATTCAGTTTGAAAAAATGTGATCCCTTTTATCAGGTGACATAGTGTTTTATCTATGTGTTACTTATTAGTCGTGCTAACAGTAGGGATGTTTAGAAAAACTTAATGGATAATTCATGTGCCTCACATTTGATTTGCGGCAAGTATCTGCTTCCAGAAATAAGTTGTTGGCTTCTGACAATCCATGTAATTGGTGATTCCCATCACTTGCATTTCTATACTTATGTTCATTTTTGGCAGAGGTATACAGCTGCAATTTTTACTGATTATGTGCAGTGAGTGTACAAAATAAGTTTGAAAATCCATCCTTACTTATCATAAATTGCGACACTACACATCTGATTTAGTGTGTCATGGTAATGAGAGTGGCCTTTGTGACTTGTCTTGTAGCACCAACTGTCATGTGACATACTCTCTTAGTTCCCGTACTCTTGTGGTGTTTCTTTTTGATGCTATTGTTGTCATGTGACATACTCTCTTAGTACCCATACCCTTGTGTTGTTCTTTTTGGTGTTATTATTCTTGATATTCTTTTTAAGGAAGAAACTTGATCAGCTTGAGTGCCATAAAATGGGATTCTATTTGTTGAGTTGTTTTCATGCAAGGGCCGGCTCACATGGGTCCCAAGTCCTACTCATGTTAGCAAGTCCCAATGTTTGCGAGTTAAGAAACCATTTAAATTTAGGGAATACCATTAAAGTTAGACCTTGATCATTTTATGTAAATTATTTCTGGAACTTGTGTTGAAAGATGGGTCTAGCTTTTTGCTTGACCCAACTCTCAACACAAGTCCCAAGCCCCACCTCCAAAAAGCGCTGCTATGTAGGCATTCATGTCATACTTGGGTCTTAGGACTTGGGACTTGTTGGAAGTGGTAAGACCCAACATTCATGCTTTCAATGGTTAATAAGATCGCATGGATTGACCTATGGTGACTTGGGACCCCTATGTGAGTATGCCCTAAGGCATGTTAGCCTAATGTGGGGCAAGGGTTCATGCCACTCAAATAAAAAGGTGAAAACAATGGGAACTCCTTTTAGCTTGGAGTTTGTTTATTTTATTTTATTTGAGTATTGCAATTAGCATAAGAGATCTTGAATCTATTTATTAAGCTTGTGATGGGATGAATCAACCATAAACATGCTGAGAACATAAAGTTAATTACCTCATAAACATCAACCGTGTGAGCCTGATCTCAAGCAAGGCTTGGAAGCGAGCTCTTGAAGATGACACCATTCCAATGTGGGGGTGAAAGCTCGTTATTTTATGGAGCTTAGGTATATGAATAGGTGGTGATTAGCTCCACCATGGTATGTTTTTAATGGACTTGTATATGAGTGCCATGGATCCCAAAGCCCTTATGCGGTTACTCTCTTTGATAAGATTTATTGAGTGGTGATTGGCAAGCCCTATAATTAAGAAAGGATGAAAAAATGACACATTTTATGAAGAGATTTGACTATGCGCTCAAAATATGGACACTATTCTATGTTTCACAATAACACAATAGGGAGGGATGGTCTTTGTGATGACTTAGAGAAATCAAGAATCCTTTGATGTCTTGTTGCTATTGCACCTTTGCTCCAATTCTGAAACTTAAAATGGCAACTTTGTGATTGGCAATTGCTAGTTGGATGAAACAAATCCTAATGTGATCCAACTACCATAATTATCTATATATATTGGAAGTGCCACATTCCTCCATTTGTAATCTTTCATTTGAGACATAAAGTATAGTTCTAGCACTGAACACATGAAATACTTCAATATTTTTATTATCAAGAATTAAATTAGAAGTTAATTTATTATTCACCTATATTTCTCTACAAACAATTATCAAACAAGTGTAATCTTATGTCCAATATTCTTCAAACTCTAGGAGTTTTAGGTATACAACCACGCTAGTTATGATGTTTAGTGTCACATACACTATCAAATGGTCTAAGCTAGATGCCTAGAGGTCTAGTAGTGTCATATGAGTTGATTATAAACATGACACTCTTTATTAGGATATGTACCTTTTTGAAGTGCATGGATATTTATAGTATGATATTTAGTGTAACACATTGGAGTGCTTGAGATGATAGTCTTAACTTTTTGTATGCAAGAGGAAGATAAATATGAGCCTGTTAATGGCAAGGGCCATGCGTTTACACTTATGATCAACTTGTTGATCATTGTGCAACCTAGGCATAGATCACATAATATTATTGAGCATACTTCACTAATATGATATTTGGTGTCACTTATTATTAGGAGTTACACAATGCTATATTTTATTATGTATCTAATTTTCTACCAAGTAAAGATATGAAAGTACTATAATGACCAAACAACCAATGGGACCTTTGTTGGCAGTGCATGAGAATTACAGTAAATAGTTAAATGACAATGTCTAGTTTAATTTGATCATGCCAATCATCCCAATTAGAGAGGGAGGATAATAGTGAGTGTGGGAAGTTAGTGAAGGTGGTACTAAATTTCTTTACATTGTGAATTTAGTGCCACCAAAAGATCTAGGAAGCATTTTTCATCTCGGTATCATTCAATGAACATACTATTCATAGCAACATTATCCACTTTTAAGCCTAGCATTATTATTGATAAGCATGTGCATGCACATATAATTCTTTTTATTACTCTACAAGCAACTTATAGCACACATTAATATTCTTGAAATATATTGTAAATGAGCATGTATTCATAAATTTAATAGCACTCAATACATTTTTTAGCCCTTATTAATTTTGAGACTTGGAAAAATAATGTGTGGTTTGGAAATTCATAGCACAAGCACTAATTATGATAATTAGTGTAGTAAGCACAGTAAGACCAAATGTCATGAAGTTACGCTAATGGTCAAGTCGTTGGTCATTAATGTAACCTAGCCTATGACTTGTAAGAGGGAAGTGGCATTAAATATCATAAACAATGTTATTGAGCCACTTTTAGTCATGATGGATATTGTAAAATATTGTTTGATTTGACACTAGCTAAAGATTTTATAAATTGACATATAAGTCTAATGTGGAAATTGGCATCCAACTAGACAACAAGTCTTTAGAGCCAACATTTCATAAAAACGCACAAAGGTATGACCCGTTGATCAATAGAATTAGAGTAAAAAAACATCATGTTCATTCATGCTTGTGATTATTGCTAGAAACCGACATTTAAGTATATTTGGACAAATTATTTGTTCAAAAATAATAAGGAATGTGCTCTTATGCAGAATATAATATCAAATGATAATAACAAAAGCAACAATATAACAATCACAATGAGAGATCCTTGGATGTTCTAGGTTTGTGTTGAACTCCCTCATTCATATGGGTGGTCATAGGTTTGAGGTTGGTGTTGAGTTGGTCTTAGGTTTGATTGCCAATTCTATTCCCTAGCACAACCTACTTAAGCATTGAAACTTATATTGTAAAATGGGGTTACCCATAAAATATATATTATAAATATGCTCTTATCATTTAAAAATTATCATTTTTATAATTTTTATCAAAAAATTTATTCATTCTTTAATTTCAAATAATTATTTGCATTATTTTTATGGACATGCTATGTAATCGTATAATCCTTAAACCTCATATGGATTGGTTGTAACATTGTGATACCGATAGCTTGCATGAATGAATGGGTAGAGATTTGTAGTGTGTACATAAACCGATCATTTAGGAAGGTGAGAAAGCTAATCCACAAGGTCAATATTTCTTATTTATTTAATTTGATTCCATAAACTTCCATTAGTATTGAACGTTTTGTGGAAAGATCCCTTTTCGGTCTTTATAATTTCACAAAAGATGCTTAAAAGAAAATCAATTTGTATCGCTAACAAAAGAAAACAACGTCTTTAATTGCATCTAGTTTTCTAAAATGTAGTTCAAAGCTCATTATTATAAATGTTTTACTCTTGCAATACATATCTTTGAAGTATAAGTGATGTCATCGTTGAAGTGAATCAATATGTGCTAAACCTGTGAATACAATAATCTATAATTTCTTCAAAAGATCCTCATTTAGATTACATTCTCGGCAACAAAGGATGTTAGTTTTTTCAATGTCTATTCATGATATAAATACTCATATATATTATTTTAAATTATTTTTAGAAATGAATATATAAAATACGAGCCATGGATGTTATTAATTTATTTATTTGATCATAACCATGGTCATTACTTGAAGCAAACATAAAAAATTGGTTATGTAGTAGTAGGTGTAACCAGTGACAAGTTATGTTAGCATGTTTCAGACATAGATGTGACCTTGCAGTTGTTGTCAATTGTAATTGCAATTATTTATTTATTTATGATGATGGCTTGGTCAGAATTGAAAACTTAAATAATAGTCATTTGAATCGTAAAGGTTATAAAAACTCATTTATCACACTTTATCATTCACAAAAAATATTTGTAACAATCAAATGTATACATAATCAACAAGTTGGAGGCCAATCGATCTTTAGTTTTTATTTTCACTCCATCAAAAATTTATACAAAGATAATATATTTTAAAATAAATTAAAAAAATCTCACTTTGATTTTATGTTACAAAAGTAAAAATATTCTCTTACACTAAAGGATTATTAAAAATTCAAATGATTTATGATTCAAGATAACGAGCTTTTGATTCATATTTATGACCTAAGGTATGTGAAGATTTAAGAATATAAAACCTTTTGATGAATAATTACCATCTGAATGCTCAAATATGTTGGATAATCTTGTAGTATAAAGAAAATAATTGATCTAAAAATAAGTTATTTTAATTTATTCACAAACTCTATGAAAATGTGATTTGATTTTTTTATTCAACACAATTACATTCAATTCAATTACAAAATTCAGGTAGCTTGATTTTTATCAACAGGGGAATCAAAGTAGTATAATTTTTATTAATTGAAAATCCAAAGCAAGATGGTTGTTATCAATTGGAGTATTCAAGTACGATGATTCTTATAAATTGAAGAATTTAAGTATGCTGATTTTTATCAATAGAAAAACTCAAGTAGAATGCTTCTTATCAATTCGAAAATTCAAGTAGGAGGATTCATATCAATTGGAGAATTCAAGTAGGATGTTTTTTTTGGTCGATTAAAGAATTTAGGTATGCTAATTGTTATCAATTCAAAAATCCAAGTAGGATGATTCTTATCAATTCGAAAATCTAAGTATGAGGATTCTTATCAATTCGAAAATCCAAGTAGGAGGATTCTTATTAATTGGAAAATTTAAATAGGGTTAGTAATCAAGGTGAGGAAGAACAAGACAATTCGGCCAATTTGATTTTTGATTTAATTTTGTTAGAATGATTGCCCGAGAAGCAACCGGCCACAGATTTGCTACTACCCGAGGAGCTACAGCTTGCAGACCCACCGCTCCTCCCAGCCTCAGAAGTACTAGAATCGTTGGGAATAAAGGAGTCAACTGAAGAATCAGATGCAGAAGAAGTAGACAAATCATTTGGAGCAACAAAGTCAGAAGCATAACATGTGACCCTTGAGTTGGATCGAAGACCCAGAGTGCCGACCCCTAAAAAACATAATTACATTACAACCGAGGCAAGGAGTAGAACCAAAGAGCTTATGACGAAGAACTCATCCACGAGTAGGGGCTTGAGTCGAAATCTATTGGCCGAGGGATGGGAAGTGGTATGCAGGAGAAATCTTGAGCTGTTTGGGATCAAGTACGTTTATTAGATATGATGATGGCGATGAGAGAAATGAGAACCTATCAAGACAAAAATACCGCTTAATATGAATTGGTTCATTTTGACTCAATGCCAGCAATTGATTATTTTGTCGAGGGGAAGGTTTTGAGAGATTTAATTAGATCAAAGAGGATTTTTTTGGTCAATTGGGAAATTTAAATATAATGTTTTTTACCAATTAATTTTTATTTTAAAAGAAAACAAATTGTCAAATTGTTGAGCATATTGAAAGATACAAATAAATTATTCTACATCAAAAATTGTAAAAAAATTAAATTATTTGTATTGTATAAACGTATGTTACCAAAATGTACATCTTATTCTCTATCTTTGAGATTTTTTCGACTGTAATTCAATAATTTGTTTAATTAGCTATTTTTTAAGCTATATTTTTATGACAGTGAAATTCAATTCACATTTGAACTTACATGTACAATACAAGGGTATATAATAAATTTAAGATCGTCAATAGATTATATTATTCTTAGATTATTCACTCTTTATTGAATGTGGCTTTCAATAAATCCTATCATTTTAATTTTAATAAATTATAAAAATCAAGGTCTTCAATAAGAATATTTTTGATTTGGTTATATCATATCAATCCTAATAAATAAAATAAGATTTAAAAATTTAAATCATTCATTTTCTTTAAAAAATAAAATTTCTCTAGAACAAAAAGTCAAATGTAAACATCATGTATCATAAATATCTTGTGCATACACACATATATAGAAAAATCATCAACCTCTAAAAAAAATTAATAACATTCTATGCATAGTATGATGCATTTGTAACATATTTTGAAGTATTTGCATTCCTAAAAAAAATTATTTGTTCATCCAAATTCTAAATTTTTCATTCACATTATACATATGTAGTATTATGTAGAATTTTTAGATAGTCCCTTTATTTCATAAAAGCCTCAAGAAAGAATTTTCTTTTGAAGGAGCATGCCAAACTTTTACAACATATTCTTTAAATATATAATCCAATTAATTTTATAACATATTTGAGCTAGACTTTGCGATTGATTAAATAAATAAACAAATAAATATTTTAATGTTAATTTTGATATTTCAAATCAAAGTTTATATCGTAAAAAATTGTGCCATTTGTCAATTACACGTTTTTAATTTTAAAAATACATGAAAAGACGTGACATGACAAAATTTCAAATAAAAAATAACTAGTTTTTAATATCTCATTTGCTTGAATGTTCAGATCCTCTCTACAATAGATTTCAATTTGAAACGGAAGTGAAAATAATTATCTTAAATATTTTTCAAGGATGTATATGATGCATAGGCCGTACAATGGTTTCCTTTGAACCTTCCATGATTTCATTAATCCGTAAATGCTCAAGCCTTCACATTCCAATCTTAAATATTTTCAACACCAATGTTAAAAAGAAAACTATTTTGTTGACACATTAATTCTAGAATTTGGAAACCCAATCATACATATATGAACTAGACTATCTTTTATTCTTGCCGTGAGGGATTGAATTCAATCGGACCACATTTGCTAGGTCAGAATGATATATGAGCATGGTCTTCATTCAGGGGGCAACTAAAGAAAATTTTGAGATTTTTCGTTTCATGACCATTTCAATCATGCCACAAATTCTAGAATGTTGACGACTTTCCCATAATATGTTATGTGGATGAAAAATGAGCTACTCCAAAAAAAACTTGGGTATTCTTGAGCAAATTTAGATGAAGTCCGTCACCCTCAAAGTTAGAGGGCCACATGAGAGGGTTTCCCCTTTTTCATGGGGCAAGCAACATTTGCACTCAATTTTTATTTTTATCTTTAAATCCAACTTGTCAAGTTGTGCACAACCATCGCCTTCTCATAAGGTGAAAATCTCCACCCAAATTGTGCATCATATGTAAAAGACATTGGCTCCTATCTTTGGCTCATGCATGGAGGTACCTCATGGGACCACCTCCCAGGCAAGCAAATGCCAACCTAATAAAAAATCCTATATCCTTGAAAAATGAGGTTTTTATATCTCATTTTGGCCCACATGGTAATCTTAGACTAGTAGATACCCTCCATGCACATAGATTGCCACCTACTGGGTCGCAAACTCCATCAAAATATTAGGTGGCAACCTAGTTTGGGTTGCATGAGCGCTTAGAGATCTATCCCTAAATGTTTTTGGCGCCTGATTTGGGCCATTCATACACACAGTACTTAAAAACTATACAACATGAATGTCGATTTTGATGTGATTTCTTGGTAGATACTAATAGCTGGTGGCTTAGGTTTTCACAACGTTTACATATTTACATTTTGAAGCCCAAGGTAAGGGACTGTCATCTTTGTAATATGGAGCTTATTCATGTGGTTCTACAAATACCACTTGGTGTGAGGTGGAGGCATCAATAGCTGACCATGTTCATTTGATTGTGCACTAGTGCTATGTTTTGCTCACATGGATGAGATCTATATTTCTTAGGCCAATGGAGTTAAGGTCTATGTGTTGCTGACTTATGATTGAATACCCTCATAAGGATTTTGACAATTGTCATAAGCAAGCATTAGCATTTAGATGAGTAGTTATGGGTTAATTTATGGATTGACTATGTGTTATCCGAACTTTACCCCTTCAAAATTTGTAGCAATTTCCATATTCATGATTTTATTATTTTATTTTTATTTTTTTTATTTTTTTGCATTCTCCTTAGAATTTGTTATCTTGACAAGAGAAACAATTCCCTACCTAGGGTCACAACCCTCAGGTTGAAGAATGGCAAGTATCCATCTCAAGGAGTGCACTATTCATTAAAACCAAGCATCACGTGCGTGCATGCCCCTTATTAAAATACCCCTGTATACATTTTATTTTTGCTAAAATCAAGCAATATACTTACAAATCTCATTGCTTTTAAATACATTTCCATACGTACACAAGGGTCCAAAAACAAATACATAAATTGTATATAACATGTGTACAAATGTTTGGAAATGCAAAAATATGGCCCTATTATATGTATAATATCAAATCATGGATTTTTAGTTATAAAGTCGTTACTTAGTGGATGAAAAAACACATGATTCTTGGTCCAGGTCTGACTTGAACGTGTAAACGCGTAAATGCGTACTTTACATATATTTTTCTATAGCCTCATGTATATCTACTTCTTGCTTAATAGCAATATGTCTCTTGTACGTACATTTTGTACATGCTTGTTTTAAATAATACCCCTTTTGTGCACCAACGTGTATAAATACAGTACTTGAACAGTGCACTCCCTGGGGTATCCATTCTCTTGTGTGTGTGTGTGTTCTTTAAAGAAATACATATAAACAAGAACATGACTTTTAATTATAGGATGATTGAAATATGTAAGGTTTACAAAGACCATGCGTTGTTGAAGTTGTACCCAAAGTAAGATAGGAGTGAGCAAGCACAAATACATAGAATTGCAAAAAAATAGGAGGGTCTACCAACCACCATGCATAGAGTCCCTACTCCATGCATGAAGTGTAAGACTTCACTTGATCTTCTAGCCCCTCTTCCACCAAAACGCATTTGGGCCGCGAAGGTTGCCATCAAACGCCCTACGTCACCTTTGAGCACAAAACCAAGGCGGAAGTTGAAGAAACCATCCAATATGTCAAATTCGAAAAGCTTTTGGAGCATGACGATCTAGAAGAGGTGCAATCTATAAAACCTTCGGAGGATATCTCAGATTTGCTTTCCCGAGGCGTTTTGGTAGACCAATTTACTAGAAGGAAACCCGGTCACTTTGACATAAGGCCATGACATAAAAAACTTTCGTGTCGGCGTTTTGAGCTCCGCGCATGAGTTTTGAGCTCCGTGCAATATTTCTTACATGTGTGGGAGTTGTGTCACTTTATTGTCATGCAAAGATTTCATGAAGGAACATTCTATCTTTGTTTATGCCCCCTCCCCACCTAACTTTACCAAATAACCAAAGCCT
Organism: Polytrichum commune; assembly: GCA_950295325.1. Taxonomy (NCBI): domain Eukaryota; kingdom Viridiplantae; phylum Streptophyta; class Polytrichopsida; order Polytrichales; family Polytrichaceae; genus Polytrichum; species Polytrichum commune. The sequence continues at coordinate 19,798,371 of OX485809.1, forward strand.
TTCTTAAAAACTGGGTAAAGCTCCCTCGTTTATAGGGGAGGCATCCAACTATCCCAATGCACCTACAAGAATTTGCTTTGGAGTTTTTTTGAGTAGGTTTTTAGTTAAGTAGCTTTCACACATGTTCATGGTTTTATCTACCAAGCAATGAATTTTGGATAGTTTTTGTCCCATCCCCAAATTCCTTGCTACTCATCTATCTTCTTACCATCGGTTTTTGTTAATGGAGCTTCTCGTGCCCTCATAGCTAAGACTAAAAAGCAACCAATCACAAGGGCGGGAGGCAACAATTTTGAAGGTCCTATATTCTTGCCTCATGTTTAGGTACCGATGGGAGGGTCGGTGCTTGAGGCTTTAAACCTCCACTTTTAAACCATGCCACATCACTTGCCAACTAGGCTCGGCACTAGATAATGTCAATGGTGTGCAGGCCATGTTTTTAGAACCAACTTTTAGGCTTAGCTAAAGTCAAGTGGGAAGGGGACATTAGTTTTATAAATCTAGGTGTAGATCTAGGGACACTAGTAGACTATAGACATTAAATAGTAAATATTACTGTTGTAGACAATAAACATTATAAAGTAAATATTAGATAATAAACATAAAATAGTAAACAATAAATAGAAACCAATAAATAATAAATAGTAGACAATATAAGAAAATACTAAATACTAAAAAATAGACAATATATATACTAAAAAACAAAAAACAAAAACAAAATGGTATATAGTAGATTGTATATACTAAAAAATAAAAAATAAATACCAAATGGTAAATAGTAGAGAATTTATAGTAATAATATACATTACATAGTAAAATATAAATAGTAGATAGTAAATAGATAAATTAGATAGTAGATAGTAAACATAAAATGATAAATAGTAGAAAATCAATAATAAGAAAAGAAAATTAATAATAGACAGTTTATAAATAATATACAATAAATAATAAATAGTATACAATAATTAGTAGGAGTAGAGGACAAATAGTGGCCCTCATATACAAAGGATTAAAACGCTCCGTATATTTTCCGTGAAGTTGAATGACCTAATGGCTAAGGCATCCAAGTGGGTGGGTACATACCCACCAGAGGTACCCGGTAGTGTACCGGGAGGTACAATAGTATATTGTTTTAAATGATAGATGTATAAATAGACAATTAAATTAAATTACCTTGAAATTTACCCATAATCAAAAAATTAACCACGGTCGAAGTTTGTGCATGTTAAAACCACGACATGATTTTGACATCCCGTTTGCTAAAAAATAAGACTAGTCCAGGATGACACCTTCTCCACAGTGGCTGCAACCTCAATGACATGTATGCTGGTCACTTAAAAATGTCAGCTTAGTGTCCCTTTTGTGTGAAAAAGAATAGTGTAATCACACAAAGAATAGAACAAGGATGACAACCCTTTAGAGGCTTCATCAATTTTTGTTGATATCCAGTCCAAATCTCCGGACATGATGTTAAAATATCATGCATTTTATGTTGTGTGACACCCCAAATTATGGAGGTGTGATGTGAAGGACCACTCTATATTTTATTATACTCTTTCGGAGTGTGAAGAACGTGTATGAGAAGGTACCAAATTAAAATTTCCAAAAGGGCCTCATAAGAAGCTCGATGTCTCCCTACCCATATTGAGTAGAGCAGCTCGTATGTCCTCAAAACTGAGGTGGACTCTACATGGATGCCCAAAGAACTCATTGAAGATCCTACTGCTTGGATTCAATACCTCCACAAAATGTTGGAGGATAGGACACCCATAATGAAGATTGGGAGCACTTTTGGCCAATGGTGTTTATATGGTAATCTAGTATATGTTTTTTTGTCACTTTTATTATTATTTTTTGTCCATTTTCATCTATTAACCATTGTCTTTCATTGTCCATTGTCCTTCATTGTCCTTCGTTTGTTGTATTATGTGAGCTCCTATGCTTGAGACGACATTTAATAAATACCATGCCTATCTAGCGCCTTTGTAAGGTAGTCAAAGTCCATAAGAACACAAGGTTTTTCTTGATTGTATAAAAGTCCATGTTTCATGTTTCAATAGCACTTTTAACATGTAGAGGTACGAAGAGCTCATGTACTTGAAGGACTACCTCCGTTAATTGATATGTCTCAGAGAATAGGAAGAGTCCATTGCCGTTGTGAATGGGAATGTGAAAGAATTTGTGGGTGTGTTGCATGCATGCATGGGAGAGTGTGCATGAAAGGGATGAGACATTGTTCAAACAATTTGATGATGATGTGAGTGTGGATGCTATAAGTATGGTGAAGGTGACATACCATCCTCAAGTGTGTCGACTAGCAAGTGAGTAATATGTTAGAGAGCAAAGGCAACAATTTGACATAGACAAGAAGATTCGCCAAGAGTACCGATAGTGGGCATGGTCCCATCAAGGAATGGCCTCTGTCCAATGGACCACAACATGCATGGACCTACATTGAGAGGGAATAGGAGGAAATTGCCTTTGTTCTATTGGACAAGACTCATAGTGAACCTCTATCACTTGACGTAGAGTATCTCCATATTGTGAGAGTGTTTTTGGGTGTTGGTGAGGACTTTATAGGGTTATAAATGTCCTCTAACTCATCCAATGAAAGACATGGATTTGAAATACATACTTGACCTGTATTGTTGTAGATTCTGATAGTTTTAATGATCTCCATTCGGACATTGTGGCATTGCTTGGCAACAAAATTTTGGATGGGCTTGTCGGTTATAATGGACTAATTGGGAAACGTATTGTTGAGGATGGAAATGAATTGCAGGGATGAACGCTCAAGACTAAGAAGCGTGGATGAATGAGAACGAGAAGGACGAGAAGTTGGATGATTCTTATCTATGAAAAGAAAAAGAGAAAGTGATTTAAAAATATAGACAAGGAGACTTCAGTCTATGTATAGAAAGACTTGAATCTTCTAAAAGTATCTCATAGATACTATGTATAAATATGGCTCGGGGGAAAGAGAACACACATTATGTTTTGTGGTGTGTCTCTAGGTTGGGAGGTGAGCTTATGTAATAAATAATTGTTTTCATGAAAGATTAGCAAGGTACGTTACATTTTTGGTATCAGAGCGTCGTGTTCGTTGAATTGCATTGTGTAGCGTTGTGCTTAGGGATTCTTCATTTTTTTCCCGTGTTGTAATTCCTTGAGCGCGATGGTGTCTTTTGGTAGTGCTCATCTTGAGCAATCTCAAAGCCGAGGGATTCCTGACCCGGAGCCCTTGCCTAGACAAGTTCTCGATGCCATCTCCCAAGCCGTCATTATGGCTATGGAGAAACATACACATGATCGTGAAAAGAATAAAAGAAAAACTAGATCTCCTTCACGTTCTACCTCTTCTTCTTCTACTACTCACCCATCCCACACGTTTGAGAGAGGTAAAAACACACTTTTGCACAACATCCGTAAGAGCGTGCAACCACCTACATTTTCAGGGGGAGCCAACATTAAACCTGAGGCAGTTCTATCGTTTTTAGGAATGGTAGAAAATTTGTTTGAGGGGGAACTTTTAGACAAGGAGAAAGTGAGAGCAGTTTCTTTTCTGTTGAGAGAACGAGCCCACCTTTGGTGGACCCGTGTTAAAACTGATAGAGAGGAAGCCAACAAAGATCCAGTGGAAACATGGTCTAAGTTCAAGAAATTGTTCTTAGAACGTTTGTTACCACGTGATCATATCCAAAGTATGAAAGAACGTTTGAAAGACCTTAGACAAGGGACATTGTCAGTTCGTGAGTACAAAGATAGGTTTGACAAATTAGTCGAATATTTTCCGGATTTGTCTGACAAAGACAAACAAATCTTTTTCGTTACGGGACTTCAAAACTCAATCAAGTTTGATGTCAAAGCTTTGAAGCCTTATACGCTTGGAAAAGCATATAGCATGGCCTTAACGTTTGAGACTAGAAATGTTGAGTTAGCGAAAGATAAGAATTTCTCTTTTGATGTTTCCAGTAAGGATCATAGTAGAGAAAAGAAGTTCGGGAAGTGGAAGAAGTCCCAAAAGTTTTCACGTCCAGAGGGACAAAGCAACGTTCGACTGAACAATAAACTCCCTACAAAGATCAAGTAGAACACCGAAAGAAGGGATTGTGCTATAATTGTCATGAGCCAGGACATTTGGCTAAAGAATGTTTGCGACCAGCGGAAAAACGTCCAAAGCAGTCTACAGCGTTGACAATGGAGGTGGAACCGCCAATGGAGTCTAAGGGTAAAGAAATAGTTTGTGTCTCAGCTGCAGTGTGCGAGGAGCGCGTAGCGACTGAACCTACGGTGCTCCAAGTTCAAAGGTCAATTGGCACTCAATCAACTTCTATGTTGATTGATTCAGGATCAACCCATAATTTGATGTCGTCTAAATTTGCATCAAAATTGGGATTTCCTGTCACTAAGACTGAACCTTGTAAGGTTTTCTTACCCAATGGTGAGTCAAACCCGATTGACTGTCGATTGTTGGACGTTCCTGTCATATTGCAAGGAATACAAACCATTGCAAATTTTGAAGTTTGGACAGGAAGTCAATACGACGTCATTTTGGGAATGTCGTGGCTCAATGACGTAGACGCGTGGATTGCTTGCAAAGATGGAGAGGTTCATGGCAAACTTTCCGACGGTAAACCTTTCACAATCAAAGGTACGAGAGCTCTACCTAAAATACCTTTACTTTCTGCTACACAAATGAAGAGGTGTCTAAGAAAGAAACAAGAAGTCTTTGCAATTGATATTCATAAGGTTTCAGATGAGTTGGAATCAAATTGCAAAGAACCAATAAATGTTGAGGATTTTCTTGCAAATTATCAGGATATTTTTCCTGATGAGTTGCCAGGAATGCCAGCTCAAAGAGAGATGGATCATGCTATTGAATTGGTACCCGGTGTGGCACCGATAGCTAAGGCACCTTATAGGCATTCTTTTAAAGAGAATATTGAGTTGGAAATTCAATTAAGAGATTTGTTAAAGAAGGGTTACATTAGACCTAGCAAATCTCCGTGGGGTGTTCCTGTATTATTTCAAAAGAAAAAAGATGGTAGTTTGAGGCTATGTGTGGATTATAGAGGTCTCAATAAGTCTACCATTGAAAACAAATATCCATTGCCCATATTTGATGAATTGGTGGATCAATTGAGTGGGGCTAAGATGTTTTCAAAAATTGATTTGAAAACTGGATATAATCAAATAAGAATCAAAGAGAGTGACATTGAAAAAACAGCTTTTCGTAGTCGTTTTGGTCACTACGAATATTTGGTAATGCCTTTTGGACTTACCAATAGACCTGCCACATTTATGAATCTCATGAATAACATATTCAGAGAATTTCTGGGGGTCTTCACCCTTGTTTTCATGGATGACATATTAGTGTTTTTCAAAAATGAGGGGGAACATAAAGAACACCTTGCAAAGGTGTTTGATGTTTTGAGAAGAGATAAATTGTATGCTAAGAGAACCAAATGTCAATTTTTCCGCACCCAGATTGAATACCTTGGACATGTGTTGTCTGACAAAGGTGTCTCAGTTGATCCTAAAAAAATCGAGACGGTGGTTAGGTGGCCCGTGCCAAAGGATAAGACTGAGGTCAGACGCTTTTTGGGGTTGGCTACTTACATGCGGAAATATGTAAGGGGTTTTGCCAAGATTGCAGCCCCATGACGGATTTGTTGAAAGGCAAATCTGAAAGAATCACTTGGATTCGTGATTGTCATGAAAGCTTTGAGGCTTTAAAGAAAGCTCTGACAGAAGCCCCGGTCTTGAGGATCATGAATCCTTTGAAAGGCGGGCTAGTCTTATGCACAGATGCCAGTGATATGGCTATAGGTGCTGTCCTTATGCAAGAAGGTAGGGTGATCGCTTATGAATCCAGAAAACTTAACAATGCAGAGTTGAATTATCTCGTTCATGAGAAAGAGCTATTAGCGATAATTCACGCATTAAAGGTCTGGCGTCACTACCTACTAGGTAGTGAATTTAAGATAGAGACAGATCATCAGTCATTACGATATTTGACTACCCAATCTAATCTAAATCGTAGACAAAGTCGGTGGATGGAGTTAATGCAAGAATTTAATTTTGAAATTCAATACGTGAAAGGAAAAGTGAATGTTGTAGCAGATTCTTTGTCACGTAGACCCTTTTCAAATGCAGTGTCTTTAGTGAAAGACACTATACTCGATAAAATTAAAGGACGTTATAGGGATGATGTGGTCTTCTCTATTCCTTTTGAGAGTTTGTCGAAAGAATCTAGAACTCAAGAGGAAAGTGATAAGTTTTCTGCCTATACTTTGGAAGCGGATATTCTATATTATAAGTCTAGAATTTGTGTTCCTGAGGTGGGAGATTATAGGAAAAATATTATCTATGATTGTCACAATATTCCTATCTCAGGTCATCCAGGGTTTCAGAAAACATACGCGGCAGTAAAGAAATATTACTTTTGGCCAGGATTGAAAAGAGATGTGAAAGATTATGTCGAGAGGTGTTTGTTATGTCAAACGAACAAAGTGGAGCAAGTAAAATATCCAGGGTTGTTACAACCACTATCAGTGCCTAATAGAAAGTGGGAGTCTATTTCTATGGATTTCATTGTGGATCCTCCTAGGACTCACAAGGGCTTTGATAGCATTTTTGTGGTTGTTGATAGACTAACTAAGGTGGCTCGATTTATACCTACAACTACAAATGTGATAGCTTTGGGAGTAGCTGAATTGTTTCTCAAAGAGATATTTGTGAATTATGGGTTGCCGCGAGAGATAATTTGTGACAGAGATAGAAAGTTCGTGAGTGAATTTTGGAAATCTTTGTTCAAATTATGTGGCACCAAGATTAGTATGAGTTCGGCATATCATCCAGAAACAGATGGACAGACTGAGAGAACCAATAGGAGTCTTGAAGACATGCTTCGAACGTATGTTGGTAAAAGACAACAGTCTTGGGATAAGTGGTTGTATTTGATACAATTTGCTTATAATCAACGAGAGCATAGTAGCATAGGGATGAGTCCATTTTATGCTTTATATGGTCAAGAATGTAGAACTCCAATCTCTTTAGCAACTCCTACCTCTAAAATTGAAAGTTTGAATCAAATGATTTAAGAAATGCATAGTATATTGGAATGTGCTAAGCAATGTATGCAAGGTGCACAAGAGAGATCTAAATTCTATGTTGATCAAAGAAGGAGTGTAAGAGAGTTTGAAGTTGGGGAGAAAGTATTCTTGAAAGTCACGCCTAAACGCTCTGGATTAAAACTTGGAAGGTCTAGAAAATTATCCCCTAGATTTTGTGGTCCGTTTCAAATTCTTAAGAGAGTTGGTCAATTGGCGTATGTGTTAGACTTACCCAAGGACTGGAAAATTCATAATGTGTTTCATGTAAGTCTGTTAAGAAAATACGTATCTGATCCCAATCATGTGCTTCCAGATTTACCTCAAGTAGTTCCTGAGGGGGAGATGTTGGCTGAACCTGAAAGAATTTTACAAGTTGATTTGCAACACCTCAGGAATAGGTCATTCAAGAGATTTCTTATTAAGTGGAAAGATTATCTTGAAGATGAGGCATCGTGGGAGTTAGAAAATGAGTTCAGGGAAACTTACCCAAATTTTGTCTGCGGACAATGACTTAATTTGAGAGGGGAAGAATATAATGGACTAATTGGGAAACGTATTGTTGAGGATGGAAATGAATTGCAGGGATGAACGGTAAAGACTAAGAAGCATGGATGAATGAGAATGAGAAGGACGAGAAGTTGGATGATTCTTATCTATGAAAAGAAAAAGAAAAAGTGATTTAAGAATATAGACAAGGAGACTTCAGTCTATGTATAGAAAGACTTGAATCTTCTAAAAGTATCTCATAGATACTATGTATAAATATGGCTCGGGGGAAAGAGGACACACATTATGTTTTGTGGTGTGTCTCTAGGTTGGGAGGTGAGCTTATGTAATAAATAATTGTTTTCATGAAAGATTAGCAAGGTACGTTACATCGGTATTACATTGTGAAGAACATAGTGGAGTTTACAAATGTTTTGAGGCATAGATCCCTCATCCCTTTTGTGAATTTAGTTGCAATCCCACACATGAACCAACCCACACAAGCATGACATTTTTATTACTATACTTCATTCTTTGGAAGTCTTGACTTTGTCGTTGTGTCATTAATATGTAGGGATGTGCTTTCCCTTCCAACGGAGTTGATGATATTTGCCGACGCTAGGTGATAAGCAATGCACTCATTGACATAATCAAGTCTAGCATACAAAATGCATCTAAATGGGCAGTGAAAGTTGTCATGATGAAAGCGGGAAAATTTTCTCCAAATGGACATAAATGTTCTAGCCACGGGGGGGGGGGGGGGGGTCACTCCTTGTCAAGTTGAACACCACGTGCGGACAAAGTTTGCTACCCTTATATTATATGCCATAGATAATTTGAAAAATGATTGATATTTTTTCTACATCTACATAACCATTGACAATACCTTTGTATATTTTCTTGAAATGTTTAGTCATCTTCATTTTGTATAGTAATTTTTTAGTTCAATTTTGCGTCATTCTAGTTAGAAATGGTATTGTTTTTATTTTTATTTTTAAATGATCATCAAATTTGGTTATCATTTTCTACGAGGTAATAGATATAATGTACATTTTACTCATGAAGAAACATTGATAACATTTTAACCCATTTTGGTGATGCAACTTACCAAAAGTAGATTTGTTTTGGTCGCACGTGATGTTCAACTTGACAATGAAATGACCCCCCATGGTTCCAGCAAATGAAACAATAGAATCAGAAAAACAAAGAAAAAAGTGATACAATAATCTTTTTTTGTGGAGATGGTTTGTAGTATGACATAATTATACACTTTGCTAAATGTGCTTTCAACTCACTCATACACCATGGTGTAATGGCACACATTGTTTTGCATTAAACTTTAATGCAAAGTCCTTCCATCTTTTTGGTTCTTTAGTCTTCCGGTGTCATGTGCATCATTGGATGAGTGACACATCATCATGTCACTCATCCAATTATCGAGTGTGTCTTGTAGCAACGTCAATGTCCTTCAATCAACCAAGGATTATGTCATCATGACCTTGGACAATCAATCACACATATTTGTTAGTCATTAAGTCATTCATTCAATCATTTAGTCATTCGGTTATCAAGCAGCTCCACATGAATCAAATTTCATTAAGTCAATTAGGCACGTAGTCACTTTACAAAGGGTTTCATTGAGTGCCACGGATAACACATACTTAATTCACATAAGAAACATTGGTGTACTCACACAAGGAGGAACAACATGTGGCTTCTTTTGATATGAAGGTGCATTACTAATGAAATACACATATGCCTAGAGGACATGAATGATATGAAAAGCACCTCCAACACAAGTCACATCAACGATCTATAGGACATAAAGAGGTATGTAGCAAACTCAAATTCATTATATGACATAACTAACAAACACTTATTTATGTCCGAAGGTGGAACTAGATTAATTGCATGCGTGCATTCAAGGCTAACTATTGTTCTCCCTCTTTAGTATGACACGTTTGGGAAACACAAAAATATTCGTATTATCGAGGTGCCGTCTTTTCATTAAGATGACAAATGGCGTAAAGTTGTCTTATTATTGAGGGGATACAAAAACATAAGTAATATGAGATTAAAAACATACACAACGAGTTTAAGCAATATAGATAGTATGAAATAATAACTTATAACCCAAAAAAATATAAATATTCTCAAGAACTCTTGAAATAGGAGTCTACATATTTCTAGTGTTGCCTACCCAAGTTAGCAACCGTCATCTTATCGAAATTCCCTACTAAATTTTGAAAACTAATAATTTCATTAACACCAAAATATAAAGAGTTCTCTAATAAGAAATTAGACAACAATGATGCATGACATTTAGCATCACTAAGCTTTACTGTGGGTGGAGGAACATCATCCACATCTACTAAATCTAGATCAACATTAAGAACAAGTTCCCAAGTAGTTCCCAAGTGATAATGGATGTATTTTACATGTACACAACATAGATGAAAAGAAGTTTAACATTAACTACCTCTTTAAATGACCAAATGGAGATTCTAAATGTTGCATTATCGAGTGTCGTAGTCGTATAAAAGGGGGAGTTTTGAACTAAAAAGTTTGGTCTCGCAAAAATGTGTCGTAATATCGGGGGTGTCGTATTAACGAGGTTAGATTGTATGCCCTTCATTGACTTGGCATTGAATGACATGTCCTTTGTATAAAATTTCCTTCATTGATATAATTGACTATGTCTTGAGATTTTAGTTTTCTTTGGCATTGGTCGCTCCATGAAGCTCAGATGGCGCTCTTGAGTGAGTTATCGCCAACTCTTTCTAGGAACATTGATGGTGTGGGCGAGACATGCAACCTGGAGATATCGCGCATAATAAGCTCCTGCTATGTATATGCGTCAAGTTAGTGAGCAAGTATTCATAGAGTGTAGGGTAATCTTCTGCATTCTTTGCCAATGACTTGTATGTACTGTGCACCAGTGTTTGTGGAGCATTTTGAGAGCCCATATCATCATCATGTTCGAGGTCAATGAGGTTAAAAACATTGCTTAATGGTACGTTAAACATTAGGTCAGAGGGGCCATGTGAATATAGAAGAATAGAGTGGTCAGGTCCACCAATGACGTTATGTTCTCCGCTTTTGGTAATGACCACTTCTTGCTCATCTATGAGTGTATCTCCAAAAAATTGCCTCCCTCACCGCTCACAAGTTATCGGTCATCGCTAACTACTCCCTACTCACCACTCACTGCTCATATACAATAATTCCCTCTCTTCCTCAAAGAGGTGGGTGTCTAACCTTGGCCTAAATAAAGATGATAAATCGGGTTATGATGATTATAGAAAGGTCACCTACACTACCGAGATTAGTGCTAATTATGGATGTCCGGTAAGAGAGTTGCAAGTTTCTTGTACCAAAATGTAAAAAATTGGACTATTACATGTGCTTTAGTCGATGAAGTTTTTAGTTCCTTCTTTTTTGGATAAACTTTCAAGGTCAAACCCAAGCTTGCACTTGTAGACATTGGGCTCTATGAGTTTAAGTTTGGGCTTCAACTTGAAAATTAGTCCCAAAAAGTAAGGGGTCAACCTTCACACAAAGCTCCACCATAGTAGGCACACCTAACATGGGAACCACCAGACTTGCAACCTAGAACTTGAGCTTGTGTTTGACAATTGATGTGTACATGACTTGTTTTTAAATTTTAAATTTATTTTAAATTTATTTCGTGCCAAGTGATGATCTTAAATTTCACAAAAATGGTATCCCATCAAACTGTACAGAGGAACGGGCTCCCATTCACGTCATGGTATGAACCAAACCCCAAAGTTTTTTATTTATTTATTCATTTCCCCAAAAAATGGTCTACGATATGTATTTCCTTTCGAAAATGGATGACATCCCGGAAAAAAAATTCATTTGTGAGGAGAGACAAATCATTGCGTACAAGTGTACCTCTCATTCATCCCACATTAAAGTCTTGAAATAGTCTACAAACCTGGCTATAACTTTTTCTAGTTGATTTGACACCGGAATTAGCTTCAAAGACGTTGAATTAGTGTAGTCGAGGTCTTTCAACATGAATTGGCAACCTTGTAAGAGGTCAAGTTCTTATGTTGGATGGATGAGAGGTACGCTTGTATGCGATAATTCCCTCTCTCTAGTCTACCTTAGTAAGGTTATGGTATCGTAATATGACTGCAAGCGAGTGCCACTTGGGCTAAGATAAATGGGGTTGATTCGGTGTACATGATCTTAAATGGACACCTTTATTTGATGAGTGGTTGGGTGTGAAGCTAAGAATGGACACCAAAAATGTATGTGTTGGAAAGAGATTGGATCGTGTGCTCAAATTTGTTAACCTTGACTCAGTGATCAACATAATTTGATCACTTTATCAACTCATAGAATCTTCGATTTGATAATGAATAGGATATTTGTACGAGCTCCAAAAATTATGAGGGAAATGGCCACAAGCACAATTTGGATTTACTAATCGTCTTGCACTAAGGATCACTTCACACTAAACTTTGAGGGCCCTTGACCCATGATATAAAATTTATGTTATTGGTCGAGAGACTAAAGATGGTCCAAGTTCACTTTACACTAGACCTTGAAAGCTCAATGGACCAAAGAAATTGAATGGATGAAAAATCAACATGACATCCTACACACCGGCAAGTGGATAATGTTTCATGGTCAATCGGAGATCACGTTCGGCCCATCAAAAAGAGGTGGGTCTTACGCAAAACTAGGGGCCATGGCAATCAAGTAAATTGCCATTGAGTCCTAGAAACAAATATTGCATCATCATGGTGGTGACCCGAACCTAAACATATATTGTGGTCCTTCGACATGGTCCACTTTGACTTTACATGCTAAGAGCTTGAGGGCCCATCAATTGCAAAAGTGGATTTTTATCTTCCATGTCCAAGCCTTTGGAAAAATTTCAAGGGCATTTACATTTTCATGGTCACGGCTCTTGCTCCATGTGTAAAGCGGCCCTCACTACAACAATTATCTAGTAGCAAGAGTGCTCTGCCCTAATATTACCTTGCACGCGTGATCAATTTGGGTGGGCTATCCAACCAAGACCAACCTTTGGCTCGTTTTGAAAACCACTTTACATCAACAATCACTCACACAACATGATGAAGCGTCGTGCATTCATTATGTGGGCATTGAGAATATAACCGTGGGATACTTAGTTCTCAATCTCAATCTGAGTCTCCTTGCACAAGGTTTGAGCATCCCATGGTTATAATCTCAAGGCCCATAGTATAAATGCACAGTGCTTAAGGGCCACTTCACACACGGGACTGAGAGCCCATGACCATAACACTTCAAGCACTCTCATTGGTGGAAAAGGCGGAGTCAGTCCAAGTTCGCTTCACACAACGCTTGAGGGACCAACAAAGTAAGTGACTGCAAGATGGGTGTAAAGTCTACATGGATTCCTACATGGCATCGAATGGATCGTGCTTCATGGTCACTTGGACTATTCTCAAAAACCACCTTTTGGAGGTAAGCCTAACACAAAACCAAAAGATCTTGGCACTCTGAACGTTCAACACCGTTGATTTATTCTATTTTATCACGTGTGAGGACCCGCGTGAATAGAAATTTTGTGAAATAGCATTAGGTTGAGGGCCCGGTCACATATGACTTCACACTACACTTGGGGTGCGTGACCACACTACATGAGTTTGGAGGTGTGTTGGGACGGCCTTTGGGCACTTTTCTTTTGGGCTCTCACAATTTCACGGTCACGGCTCTTGGCTCGTGTGTGAAGTGGCCATAATACTATCAAAAGTTATTGCAACTGGACTCCACTTGAAGAGTGAGTTGGCTGCCAAACTTTGACCCACTTCAATGACCACCCCTAGATCCTTTTCACGGTACGGTAGTGCCAACAAAATCCGGCTGTCAAAAAGGCATCCATGTGGATAGGCCCCACCCTCGAAACCCTATTTGATGCCCCATCCACTTGACAAGTTAACTTATTAGTAGTAGTTAGAAGTTGGAAAGCCCATCCTTTGCCAGAACTCCGGGCCATAAGTAGGCTTTGGACCACCATAGCCAGATGCCAAGCAGGAAAGCCTATTAGCAAGTAAAAGTATGATTTATATACTCAGTTGCATGTTGCTATGCCTACAGTAGTATAAGTCTGAAGTTTCCGAATGTATTATTTATGTAAGTTTTCCCATTTAATTCAGGGTGGCTGGCCAACCAGTGATCGGGGAGAACCGGCAGTTAGTTACGGATGAACCGGTTGAGTTTGAGGAATAACCGGTTGAAGTAGTTCGAGGCTGCAGGAAAAGTAGCGATCGTTTTAGAGGAATTTATAGAATATACCCCCAATTTAATAAAGGAAAACCGGAGGATGTCAACATGTAACCGGTTGGACTTGCAAACACTAGGACCTCATCCAATTAGTATGTCCGAAAATCTCTCCGATTACTACTGTCAAGTTGCAGACATGTGCAATTTGTAGTCATTCACAATCAAGGGCATGTGTGCACCAAAGGCATCAAGTTAGGGCATGGGTCTTTAAAATGACTGTGGTACCTCATTTTTTGGATAAGATCACAGGGAAGGTTCATGTACTATAGCCCAAAGTCTTTTGGAGGGCACAAGTCCTTAGTTTAAACCCAAATACTTGTCGCACATCTCGTCAGTCTTACCTTCAAGAGTTGTTGCCCCCGAAAAATTCCCTGTAATCCCGGGTAACATTATGCATACTTGTCATGTGGGATTCCATGTCGATTTTTCATCCATTGAAGATGTTATGGGTTGTGGGCCAAAACTACCCTCATGTAAACGTAAGTGGGGGGTTGTGACACTCTCAACTAATGAGAATTCAAGAATTCTCAAGAGCCATGGCCTATTGGCTTATGTGTAAGTATACCCTAAGATATTGTTTAAGCCCTTTTGTTTACGCACATTATGCTCTGCCCTCTGTGATATCACACATGTGGCAACCAAAATGCACGTGATATTAAGGAATTTTGTTTGAGGATGTAGTTCTACGTTTAAGTGCATTAACACTCTAAAGTAGTTAATTGTCCCCACGATTTCATGTCCTACGAGTACATCCCTCATTCATCCAACACAAAAGCCTTGAAATAATATGCAACTTAGAGATTACTTTATTTTAGTTGATTTGACACGGGAATCAACTCTAAAACCCCTGAATCATTGCACTCAAGGTCAATTGAGATGAATCGGCCACAAACCTAGTAGGGGTCAAGGTTTCTATGTTGGATGAATGAAAGGTGCGCTTGTATACGATAATATCCTCTCTCCAGCTGATGTGTAATCGGGTAATCAAAATGTAATGTGCCCACTGTTTAAGCACGTTATTTCTAATGCCACACTCATAAAATCAAATATAAATGCGAAGGGTAGGATGTTCACCTTCCCAATGGATGAGAAGTGGAGTAAGTTATCATCCACCTGCAGTTTTTCATCTCCACCTATCTTCCCCCAGTGCGGACAAAACCGTCGCTTGAAGCTTCTCCGCCGTTGTGCAACTTGCAAGACGCAAGTAAGCTGACCTCAGCTTCGATCGGAGCATCGTGAGAGCACAATGATGGCCGATGCTGTTACTGTTTTAGGAATATTAAATGATAGTTTTCTGAATGTAGCTTCTAGCTTGGGGAGGCAGAATAAACTAGTTTGGAGATAACCAAGGACCCACAAACGGAGAGCTTCGATGCGAAGGCAGCTGAGGGGAAGAAGTAAGCTAGTTAGTTGATTTGTGTACGCGTCTGAGGCACTCAGTTGGTTCGTAAGACTTTAGATTTGGGTTTTGGTTCGATTCCGTCATCTGCAGATGGAGATTTAGCTTGTTATCTCAAACAAATCCTGTACCTCGGAAGTTCGGAGCTGAAGAAGGGAGGTATTGCGATGATGCTGTCAGGAAGTTGGTGCGAGCTAATCTTCTAATGAATAGGGTTTAAATGATGTGAGACGTAGGGAGTGAAGTATTTTGGAGATGATCGGGTTGCTGAATCTGTGCGGGGTTGCTGGAGGATCTGTAGAATCTAACTTGGAGGTAAGGTTGCTGATCTGTAGAACCTGATTTTTATGGAAGGTTTTCTTACACATGTCGACCTTGAGTGATAGTGGTCGCACCCATTGTTCGACCTTCCATGGAAACCCTAGCAGTAGAAGACGATAAACCATGATGATTGAACCTGTCGTTTATTGGTTGGTTTCTAATTTTCTAGCACCACTCCATTAATTGCCCCCATGGTATTGATGTGCTTGAACGTAGGCTTTGCCATGATTTGGAGGGATGTTCACAAGAGTAAACAGGAGAGAGTGAGCTGATGATGGCGGGTTGTGGTTGAGGCATGTCGCGGTTGAGAGCAAGGCATGAATTTATAGAACCTTCAATTTCGAGCCAAATGTTGTTGTTTCAAGGCATGCCGAACTGATGAATGAAATCCCGGTGTTGGGTAGGTTTCACTAGGATTCTGACTGTTTTCTCGGTCTCTGAAAATAGCATCGAAGGGAAGGAAGTAGCATTCTCTTACTGGCATGGTTGGCATTTTAGGTCCCTGCTCACATGGAGATATTGACGAACAGTGTGATGTAATGACCAATCCGATCAGCGCCTGCAGCTGTGCAGCTTCCACCACGCTGCAACCAACGCTCCCTTCGAGATCCGAAACTGGTGAATAAATAAAGCATTTCATCATAGTTCGGCAAGGGTTTCTGACCATGGGTCCCATTTATCGACGTCAGTGTTCATTAACTAGGATAGTAGTTAATTAATCCTTTGATCCTGCGCAAGTTGCCGAATTTAGGAAATCTTGCTGAACTTTGTTGAGATGAGACACTGCTGAATAACTAAACCATTGTCACATCGCTGTGGATGATGTTGCATGATGTGACAATCATAGGACACATATCGCATCTGGATACCAAGTACGTCATCACGTCGAACTCGGCCATCAATGGCGCTGATGACGAGACAACCAGCAATCTCTTCAACAGCATCAACGAAGAATTTGATGCACCTTACATAACCTACACAGGTACAGCATGCAAGAAGCAGGGTTGTGGCACGTCTAAGGATTGCTTGCGGCATGGTGATAACAAATCTTGGAATCCAGAGGATCCAGGACAAGCATGCAAGCTGGATATGGGTGAGGGAGGACGAATTGTAGGTGGTCTGTATACCAAGGACATCATGTCAAACTCGGCCAGCAATTGCGCTGATGACGAGACAACCAGCAATCTCTTCAACAACATCAACGGAGAATTGGATGCATCTTACAAAAGCTACACATGTACAGCGTGCAAGAAGCAGGCTCGTGGCAAGTCAGAGAATTGCTTGCGGCATGGTGATAACAACACTAGGGTTCTGGAGGAACCAGGACATGCATTTAACGGGGATATCGATGAGGGAAAAGAAATTGGAGGTTTCCTGGATACAAAGGACATCACGTCGAACTCGGCCAACAATCTCTTCAACAGCATCAACGGAGATTTTAAAGCACCTTACAAAACCTACACAGGTGCAATGTGCAAGAAGCAGGCTCGTGGCATGTCCGAGGATTGCTTGCGACATGGTGATAATAAAACTAGGGTTTTGGAGGAGCCAGGACACGCATGTAAGGCGGATGTGGATGAGGGAGGAGGAAATGGAGGTGGCCTGGATACTAAGGACATCATGTCAAACTCAATTACCCATGGCGCCGATGACGAAACAACCAGCAATTTCTCCAACAGCATAAATGGCGATATTCTCCAGTGCCACATTATGAGCCTGCTGGACGCACGCAGCTTGGCATCGTGTTCGGCCGTCTGCACACGGTGGCGCGATCTAGCGAGCGCCGATAACCTATGGGAGCGTTTTGTCCAAGAGATTCTGTCCAAACAACCTCTCCTCCCTTTATGCATTATGCACAGAGATGATGATGCTTCCACCATCAGCCGGTTCCTCGTGTACTCGATCGCCATGGTGGACTCGCAACAGCGGGAGCTAACCCCAGGGGAAATTTGTGGACGCACGTGGGAGATCCGATTGAAACCGACTTGCGGACCTTACTGGCTGGGGTTTGATCCCACGCAAGCCGGCAATCCTGGACTAAACCGCTACTTCCACTGCGACGGATCTCTTAGTTCCGGCCCCGACGACCCTATCTGGGGCGGCCAGGAGACTGTCTGGAAATTTGTGCGTGTCCGAGGAGCAGGAACGGTAGAAGAAGGTGAGCAGGGCGTGCAGATAAACAATTGGCCTCCTCACCGGGTGCTGCGCCTCAGAGATGGCCTCTGGGTCATGGATAATATGTATTCGGTCTACATCACCGTCCGCGACAACCCGGCATTCTCTTCTGCTTCCCGAACCAGCGACAAACAGATTATAAAGGCTCCATGCACCTCCTGCTCTCCTCCCACATACGGATTGCTTCCTGCTACTCACAAATCCGCCTCTCGCATCAGTTTGACATCAGATAAGGGACTGAGCAGGTAGTTTACCAATTTCAAGGTTCATCATCTGTTTGGTATTTTGGCCTTCGAATTGCATCAATTACATGGTACAATGCTCTTCTATTGCATTGTACAAGAGCACTTCTTACTGAATTACTGGTAGAGGCACTTCAGACCACTTGTAACTAACTATTCTATTTCTCCACTGTTTGGAGATTTTACATTTAGAGTGTGCAACCATCAAAACAGTACCATTATGCAGTAAAGCATGCTCTGTTTGAGAAATGTTGAAATGGGAACATGTATACACGGGACACTACCGTCTGCGACAACCTGGCATTCTCTTCTTCCTGAACCAGCCTTAAACAGAAATGAAGGCTTAATGCACTTCCTGCTCACCCTGCATATACGGATTCCTTCATGCATCTCAAAAGTCCGCCTCTGACATCACTTTCGCATCAGATAAGTGACTGAATAGGTAATTTGTCGATTTCAAGGTTTGTCATCCATATGAAGTTAGGTAATTTTTGCCCCTCGAATTGCAACAATTGCATTCTAGGCATAACCAGATGCGGGACAACATTGTACAAGAGCATTTCTTACTTAATTACAGGTAGAGGCACTTGTGGTGATTCTTAAGACCACCTGTCAACTGACTTTTTTTTTCTCCAATAATCCACTATTGGAGGAGATTTTACATCACAGCGTGTAATCATCAAACCAATTCATTATACAACAATCTAGGAATGTGTTTGAAAAATGCGAATATGGAAGAAATGTATTCTCTCTACATTACTCACTGCGACAACCCTGCATTGTCTTTTTCCTGAGCTTTCCAGCGACAAAGCGACAAATACAGCTCCTGATTACACACAACTTGCTCTCTGCATCTTCCAAATCTGCCTCTCGCATCAGTATGACATCGGAGAAGTAGGCGTGTTGCATCTATTCCTGACACGTCGGCGAGTGTGGGTGCTTAAGCAGCAATTAGAAACGACACCGTATCCACTTCCAACGCTCATCCAATGTGCCGCTCCCGAATCCACTTCCAAAGTCAGTGGCGTTGGCCGGGTTGGCCTTCTGTCTCAAAAAAAAAAAAAAAGCAAAAAAAAAAATCCACTTCCAAAGGCTAGTCCAATGTGGTGCCCCTGAATCCACTTCTAAATGCAAATCCAATGTGGCGCTCCTAAATCCACTTTGGAAGGCTAATTTAATGTGATCACCTACGTGGATTCGGGAGCTGTACGGCCCGATACTTTTGAACACCATCTCAATTTCTTTTGGAAATTTAAGAATTGGAATATTCCAAATATTTGTTGAGATATTCATATAGGTCATCTCCCATCTTTGCATGACATAAAAGTCCTCCTAAAACTTCATGATTGTGAGATCCCTTCATTCTCTTCCCGAACCAAGCTACCAACAGAAAAAAGGCTTCATACCGTACATAAAGGTTGCTTCCTTCCAATGTCCAGGGAGATTTGTAGGCACAACCGGTCCAGATCCTAGTGTTTCTATGTCAAACCGTGTTACATGTTGACATGTTTCAGACTTTCACTAATTCGAGGCATATTCTCTGAATTCTCAGTAAGTCTTCTGAAGAACTTCCACCGGTTAGTTCTCAAACTCAACCAGTTCATCTGTAAGTAGTTGTCGGTTCTCCCCATTCATTGCTTCCTGCATACAAGTTTCACTTAATAGTGATAGTCTGATAATTTCAAGGTTTGTAGTATCTGTGAAGTGGTGTTTTGACACTCAAAGTGCAAACATGTTAACTAGCATTCTTTATGTGGGTGCAGGTGCTAGACAACATTGTACGAGGTTGGGTATGCCGTTTCGTACTGCCATGTGCTTACAAACACCCTTGGAGGAACTTTAACAATGTTGTGCCGTACAGCTCCCGAATGTTCTGCCTCAAACTTGTTATTTCAGAGTTTGTTGGTTAATTTACTATCAATTCAAAGTTCGCCGCTCATGTTTGTGATATATCACTTATCTGACAAGAAACCAGAACACTAAGCGTTACAAATTCAAAACATCGTATTTGAAAATCCAAATCGGGCTCCAAAAGCATACGGAGTTTAAACCTTAGTAGCATTAGCTTCACTATGAACTACCAAGCAGAATATGAAATTTGCAGTTCTGGACTACCGATTATGTTAAGCATGAGAGTTTCAATTGATCATGCTTAAAGCGGAATCATCATATTGTAAAAAGTGATGCAAGGTGCACTCAACTGGCAAAAAGTCCCATATGCTAGATTTCAATCGAGTACACTGAACAAGCATGAGAATTTCATCCCTTTCGACATGTAGGAAGACTCAAGGAGACACAAATTGTACACTCAGCAAAGATTGCTGCTTGATCGAATTTAAAAAAGGGAATAAATAAACATGTCAAAGAAACCCCTTGGGATGTAGATTATTCAACTAATGTAATGGATCAAAAGAGGACTACTGTATAATCCAGTTCGTCCTTTCTCAGTGTCAATGTTGACCATGAATAAATCTAGAAAATAAATCTACAACTCTATACTCCCAACCTTTTTGGGTTGGACAAAGCAAAATCTACAACTACATTTCCACTATCCTGGAAAAACGATTAATTAAAACAATAAACGGTTTCTGTACAAAGCGGGGTTTTCCAATTAAAAGTTCAAACTGAAAATTAGTCAGAAAAGAACATGTGTCCACTCTCGGGCAACATTACTTGTATTCCAACATCATGTTGTTGTCTGGAGCTAAGCCAATGCAAGCACGCATGATATTTTCCAGCATAGCTCTTTGCTTCGCCAACGCATTAACCACCGGAGTACCAGCTGGTACCTGAATTACCAATCAGAGACACAGAACCGGATGAGGAAGGGCTCCACAGGATGTGTATGCGAGGATATTGCAAAGTTAAATAAAGGAAATGTGCAAGGAAATAAATGTTCACTCACCAGCGGTGCCTTGGTTAGGTAGCTTAAAACAGTGGCAACTGGATGGAAGTTGTGGAACTTTTCCTGCAAAATATGAAAAACATCGACTGTTAGCCTCCATTACTCAGGAGCAGAGACAGGAAAACTCCATTTAGCAGGCACACCACAAGTACAAATACTGGAGAAGAAATCCATTTTGCCCTGGGGGGGAATTGGGAGTTCGTCCTCTTTAATTTTCCACTGGTTGTTTTGGATACAATTTGATCAGTTCTTTCCACGTCTGTTGCATGCTCGAACATAGTGTTTGGATGTAATCGAAGAACAATCTATTCCGGTTCAACCATTTTAACGCCTCGTGGTATGCCAAAATAAGTTTGACAATCAATTTACAGACATAGAATGTTCTTCATTCAAACCTATGCACTACCTCAAAGCATGCACCAAAAACCTACCGAACATGTGAGGTATGCTATGAAAAACAACCAACTCCCAACCAAAAGCTAGGCAGACTCACTAACTTGTATCCATTGTCTGAAAGTTGGATAGTGATCATGAAGTCCTGGTGCAACAATTTTTGTAACATGATGGGAAATACAAAGTGCATACCTCTCCATCTTCCTTAAATGTAATTCGTGTACACAACTCCGCGAGTAAGACCAGATCCAAGATGAGGGGTGCAGCCAAAAGTGAGTCTTCACATGTATTGTGCATCACAATTGTGTTTCGCCCACCCATGAAAATCTCAGAGGTGTATTCATCCATAGCTCTCTTACTGTCACCTACATATGGTACATACTGCACAATACACAACTCTTCACATAAGTATAGTGTTTCAAATTCGAACACAATATAGAAGCCGGTCCATGTCAGGACAATTATTCAGTAAATGACATAAAATGTACCACCAATTACCAGAATTGAGGTGCTTACTTTGATAACAATAACGTGGTCAGGGTGTTCGCCAGGTCCATAAAGAATAGAGTTGCTTGACACCATATCATCCACCACATTACTCTTGGATATTTCCTTCGAGCGGAAAGTCTGAGGTGCTGAGAGATTCATTCCGTCATTGTTTCCGAGATGGTTGTAACTAACAATGGATGTTGGCTGTGCATAACAACAGGAAGTTAGACACAGCAATTATTGAAAATAAAATGTACTCAACCTTGACCTTCCTCCAAGTTTACAATACACACGCTCAGGAATGCTTCTGACCAAGAATGCTCAGGAATTGCTTAACCTTTCAAACCGACTTCTGACCAAGAAGCTTCGGAGTGACACTCTCTTAAGAAAAATGGCTCCTATACGATTTTATTGCGAGCAGAATCCTTGAACCAATGCCAAGCCCAGAAGCACCTCCAAAGTGCTCACCTTAATACCAGCACCAACAAGGAAGTCAACTAGGACAGACTTCATCTTTGTCTGTCCACTTTTAAAATCATCACCACCAATAAGGCAGTTCTTCTCAATGGCATATTCGATAACACCTGTCCAAAATCAAGCTTTAGTCTGGTTTCAGATAGGTCATTAGGATAAATTGATACTAACTGTCACATTGTATCACAAGTTTAAGATCTCATATTATTGTCTTCTGTGAATTATTAACATGACAACAAGTTCAACCATCTGTAGTAGATGAACAGGATAATTAACGTGTGGGCTCACACCTTGTGTGCACACAACACACCTCAATCCAAAAAGAGATAAAAGCCAGGCACTTCGAAAGGTGACTCTAAAATGCAAGGAGATACTGCAGACAAAACACGAGACTTACCAGGAACAAAGGTGTTCTGGGGGCTGCCATTGATAAATGGCACACACTCATGGATGCAGGCAAGAGCAAACAAAGTGGATGGAGAGATTTCTGTCTCGCCTCCCTCCAAAGAAGCAAACAAACTCTCCTTGGTATCGTTGAGGCCAACAATAACATCACTGTAACGTTCCGTGTTGGCAGTCCACAGGACCACAACCTTGTCAACTTTGGTTTGGGTCTTGAATGCTCTGCACAGGCAGCATGTTATCAAGACCATCAGCATTGATTGCATGGTATGGAAAAACCAGAAAATGTTTGTTAGGCTGCAGCCTCCCACGTGATGAGATTGGAAAACTCAATTGGCTCTATTTGCACACAAGCCAACACTACCTGCTTCTCCAATGCATCAATTACCTAATATCCTGAATAATTTTCTCCATCTGCTCCTTCTTGGTGCCCTTGATAATGTTGTTGGCTCGAGACTCCTGATTTGCTGCAATAAAATCTGGGTCATAAATTCCAGGGAGGGGAACCATCTCCTCCATGTACGAGCGTAGTTGCTTCTGCAAGTCAATATCCAGAACACGGGCTCGGTCCATTGCATCCGCAAGGTTCATGTTGGAGATGTCCCATCCACCAAATACAATATCATTAGGGCTCACCTGCGCATCCACCACACCTTTCCACATCCTTAGAAAATACATAACTGCATTTCAAAACACCACAAATGTGGACTGCTTGTCACAAAAACTACAACCTTCAACTATCAGAATCTACCACAATTCAAACACGCAGAAGACACTGTCAAAAAACTGGAAAACGTCTCTAGCAGGTAACTTGATCACACTAGAAATTAAAGTTTCAGAAAACCAGAAATGTGGAATACTTGTCACAAGCACCACAACTTTCGACTATCACAATGCATCACAATACAAACATGGGGGAGACAGTGTCAAATTTGAGAACATCTCTAGCAGGTAACCTGATAAAAGTGGGAGAGGCCCGTGGATGAAACTACAATGGATCCCACTACCATGGCAATCACACCACCGAATTACAAAATGGGAGTAATTTCTCATTCACATACCATTGGCAGGATACTTTTAAAGGGCACATGAATTTCCTCGCCACGGAAGGAACCAACACGGCAAGTGGATGCCTGGGTCAGAGACCCAAAGTAATTCGCGTGCTGCACACCATCCTTTGTCACCCACGAAATTCCTCTGCAAGTGCAAGTAACCCAGACCAATCAATATAAACATCAGCTGCGAGGTTACCACATCCATCCAAAATACAAACAAGCTCATGTCTCATATCTTAACTTGCAAGGCATAGATAGAGCTCGAAATAGAACACTCAAGGGAGGAGTCCGCATGTTCTAATGCCTGTCCCAACGTTACGCTACAAGATCTTCTGATTCTTACGAAGAACTTCTCCAAAAAAAAAATTGAAGAGCTACCTCAGATTCAGTTTACAACGTATTCCAGAAATGGCACTTACTCTCGGTTCGCAATGATTCCAGCAGTGAGAGTCGACCCATTGTTGCCACCCCATCCTACAAGCATCACTCTGCACAGCAACGAAGGAATGAGCTCACATTATCATCGAGGTCTGTCGCCTCCTCGAAAACACATTCAACCTAATTTGGACTCGCCAAATAACGTCCCACATCAGCAACCAAACCCGGAAACCGAAACATGATTCCGTGCAAAAATTAAGCACCCAAAACGAGTTCACCCAAAGCTCCAACGAAGCCAAAGGTAACCACCACCACCACTACCATGACTAAAAGGGACAATGTCGCGTGAAGAACTCCGTCAAGGCAGCTGGTAAATTTAGCAGCCAAAAAGAAGAAGAGGGGGAAGCTGTTTCCATAACCCCAACCCCGAAAAGAAACTTCCCAACACTCAACCTCACAAAAACATCAGACTATGTTATCCCCATCCCCGTCGTATCCCATCCTCGAGAAACCGGTTGATCCCCTAAAAAAAAAACATCGGTGCCACCACCACCGACACCACCCTCGAATGGTGGGTACTTCTTGCAGCGAAACGAAAAAACGGGAGCATACCCAAGCTTGGGGACTTTGCGGTTGGTGGCGAACTGGTAGGTGGCGGATCTGGGGCGGGCGACCCACTCGTACTTGCCATCTGCGTTCTTCTCGTGGACCATCTCCGTGGTTTGGTACTCATAGCTCGACTCTATCTTCTCCTCCGTGTACTCCACATTCGGGCTGTCCACCCGGAAGCTATCGACCAACATCTTGCGAAGCTGGATGGAAGCAAAGAAGACAACAAATTAACTGCCCCCACCACACTCACTCGCTCCCAGCGCCTCTCTCTGTCACTCTCTCTCCCTCCTCCGGCACTCTTTGCTTCGCAACTGTGCAGAGCAGAGCAGACTACAAAGACACGAAGTGAGTAGCTATGCGGCTTGGACGGTGCGAGGACTATAAAGGCAGAGCAGGGGAGCGAAAGGCGCAACGAATCCCTGGAAAATACCCCCAGCCCAGCCGCTCTGTTCCCAAACTCAGATTCTATGGCACCAATGGGGTGCGTTGATGACGCCCCCCTTCGTGCAACGTAAGTAAGTAATTTCCGGGTGAGCAGTCCTGCTCGCTCTCTCCGACTTGGGGCGCCAGATCGGCGAGTGATAATCGAACCACCGATGGGAAATACAAGTCACTAACTAAAAGTTAAGGCCGCCCACTAAAATTACACTCCACAGGGCCGGAATGCAGGCAGCCACAACCTTCTTACTTGAAGAGCAGCCTGAATTCCCCCCTACCCACATCAATGTAGCAGGTAGCTAGATCTGTGACCGTCTGGTGGGTGGGAATTAGGGGGTTCGTCGACTGCGCGAGCGAGGTCGATCTCGCCACAGGCACCACAAGCCGGAAAGGAAGAGCGGGGCGGGCGGGCGCGAGAGAGAGAAAGGGTGGGAGGTGGCGGCGTGAGAAGCGGTCGATCACTAGAGCACCTACCGTTGCGCTCGCTCCGTCGCCCCTACGTCTGGTTTTTTTTTAATCTGCCCGGCTGCCCGGTCTGCCATGCACTTCCATGCCTTTGGACGTTTGGAAGTTTAAGGCCTTTGTCTTGGAGGCCTGCAGTCCCGGCCTCTTTACACACTACATTAAATAGGCTCAGTAATGTGATCTTTTGATCAATGTGATTTGTTTGGGTCAACTTGGGGTTTCATCGTATTCCACAACAAATATGCGTTATGGATTTACTGGTGGGAGATGGCAACGTGAGAAGGGCTCGATCACTGGAGCATCTTCCATTACGCTCGCTACATCTCTCTTAGGTCGTTCTTTTTTTCATCTGCATGTATGCATGGGTTGTCATCCATTTCCATTCCTTTGGAAGTTTGGGTCTTATTCTTTTTTTTATATCCATCTGCTCGGGTTGCCATCCATTTCCATGCCTTTGTACGTTTGGAAGTTTATGTCTTGGAGGCATGGGGTCCCGGCCCTCTTTACACACTACATTAAATAGGCTCAGTAATGTGATCTTTTGATCAATGTGATTTGTTTGGGTCAACTTGGGGTTTCATCGTATTCCACAACAAATATGCGTTATGGCTTTACTGGTGGGAGGTGGCAACGTGAGAAGGGGTCGATCACTGGAGCATCTTCCATTACGCTTGCTACATCTCTCTTAGGTCGTTCTTTTTTTCATCTGCATGTATGCATGGGTTGTCATCCATTTCCATTCCTTTGGAAGTTTGGGTCTTATTCTTTTTTTTTATCTATCCATCTGCTCGGGTTGCCATCCATTTCCATGCCTTTGTACGTTTGGAAGTTTATGTCTTGGAGGCCTGGGGTCCCGGCCCTCTTTACACACTACATTAAATAGGCTCAGTAATGTGATCTTTTGATCAATGTGATTTGTATGGGTCAACTTGGGGTTTCATAGTATTCCATAACAAATATGCATTATGGCTTTACGGGTGGGAGGTGGCAACATGAGAAGGGGTCGATCACTGGAGCATCTTCCATTACGCTCGCTACATCTCTCTTAGGTCGTTCTTTTTTTCATCTGCATGTATGCATGGGTTGTCATCCATTTCCATTCCTTTGGAAGTTTGGGTCTTATTCTTTTTTTTATATCCATCTGCTCGGGTTGCCATCCATTTCCATGCCTTTGTACGTTTGGAAGTTTATGTCTTGGAGGCCTGGGGTCCCGGCCCTCTTTACACACTACATTAAATAGGCTCAGTAATGTGATCTTTTGATCAATGTGATTTGTATGGGTCAACTTGGGGTTTCATAGTATTCCATAACAAATATGTGTTATGGCTTTACAGGTGGGAGGTGGCAACGTGAGAAGGGGTCGATCACTGGAGCATCTTCCATTACGCTCGCTACATCTCTCTTAGATCGTTCTTTTTTTCATCTGCATGTATGCATGGGTTGTCATCCATTTCCATTCCTTTGGAAGTTTGGGTCTTATTCTTTTTTTTATCTAAATATCTGCTCGGGTTGCCATCCATTTCCATGCCTTTGTACGTTTGGAAGTTTATGTCTTGGAGGCCTGGGGTCCCGGCCCTCTTTACACACTACATTAAATAGGCTTAATAATGTGATCTTTTGATCAATGTGATTTGTATGGGTCAACTTAGGGTTTCATAGTATTCCACAACAAATATGCGTTATGGCTTTACGGGTGGGAGGTGGCAACGTGAGAAGGGGTCGATCACTGGAGCATCTTCCATTACGCTTGCTACATCTCTCTTAGGTCGTTCTTCTTTTCATTTGCATGTATGCATGGGTTGTCATCCATTTCCATTCCTTTGGAAGTTTGGGTTTTATTTTTTATTTTTTATATCCATCTGCTCGGGTTGCCATCCATTTCCATGCCTTTGTACGTTTGGAAGTTTATGTCTTGGAGGCCTGGGGTCCCAGCCCTCTTTACACACTACATTAAATAGGCTCAGTAATGTGATCTTTCATCAATGTGATTTGTATGGGTCAACTTGGGGTTTCATGTTATACCACACCAAAATGTCTTGACTCGTGTAGTATTCCACAACAAATATGCGTTATGGCTTTACGGGTGGGAGGTGGCAACGTGAGAAGGGGTCTATCACCGGAGCACCTTCCGTTGCGCTCGCTATGTCTCTCCTAGGTCGTTTTTTTTTTCCATCTGCATGTATGCTCGGGTTGTCATCTATTTCCATTCCTTTGGAAGTTTGGGTCTTATTCTTTTTTTTATCTATCCATATGCTCGGGTTGCCATCCATTTCCATGCCTTTGGACGTTTGGAAGTTTGTGTCTTGGAGGCCCGGGTCCCGGCCCCCTTTACACACTACACTAAATAGGCTCAATAATGTGATATTTTGTTCAATGTGATTTGTTTGGGTCAACTTGGGGTTTCATATTATACCACACCAAAATGCCTCGACTCGTGTAGTATTTCACAACAAATATGCGTCATGGCTTTACGGGTGAGAGGTGGCAACATGAGAAGGGGTCGAATACTAGAGCACCTTCCATTGCGCTCACTACGTCTCTCCCCGGTCATTTATATTTTCTTTTCATCTGCATATATGCCTGGGTTGTCATCCATTTCCATTCCTTTGAAATTTTGGAAGTTTGGGGTTTTATTTATTTTTTATTTATTTTTTATCTGTCCATATGCTCGGGTTGCCATCCATTTCCATTCCGTTGAACGTTTGGAAGTTTATGCGTTGGAGACATGGGTATGGGGGGCCTTTACACAATATACTAAATAGGCTCGTTAATATGATTTGTTGGGTTGACTTGCAATTTCATCCTACAGTATACCAAAATGTCTTGGCTCATGTAGTATTTCATAACAAACATGTGTCGTGGCTTTGTGGGTGGGAGGTGACGGCATGAGAAAGGGTCAATCATTGGAACACCTCCTGTTGAGCTCACTATGTCCCTCCTAGGTCTTGTTTTATTCATATGCCACTCTACCAATATTGTCATCCATTTCCATGCCTTTGAAAGTATACAAATTTATGCCTTGGAGGCCCGGGTCCTGAGCCCCTCTATAGACCACACTAAATAGGCTCATTAATGCGACCTTTTGATTAATATGATTTGTTACATTGACTTGTGGTTTCATGTTACACCAAAATGTCCCGACTCATGTAATATTTCACAATATCATCATGGCTTTACGGGTGGGAGATGGTGGTGTGAGAAGTGGTCAATCATTGGAGCTCACCCGTTGCACTCACTACGTATCTCCCGGTTCGTGTTTTCTTCTTTTCATATGCCCAATTGCCCAAGATGCTACCAATTCCATGCCTTTGGAAGATTGGAAGTTTATGTCTTGGAGGCCTGGATCATGGGCCCCTTTATATTACTAACTGGGTTCATTAATTTGATTTTTTTATTAATATGATTCATTGGATTGACTTGCAATTCCATGTTGAGGTTGTCGTGTCTAGTAGCATGTCCACACTAGAACCGACAATCGGTCCATAGCATGGGGAGAGTTTTCATTTTGATAGGAGTTTGTCTTATATGTAACGAAGTGAACAAGAAAAATTACAGTATATTACATCTAGTGAGGTTACTATGAGCAGGATGAAGAATCCTTACTAGCAACAATTTATTTGGGAAAGAAATGAACTTGAAGTGGTGGTGCAAGAAGTGGTCGATCACTAGAGCACCTTCCATTGCACTTACTACAAGCACTTGGTTAGTTTTTTGGTTCATCTGCCCAGTTGCCCAATATGCCACCCATTTCCATGGCCTTTTGAAGTTTATGCATTGGAGGCTTGCATCCTGACCTCCTTTACACTACATTAAATAAGTTCATTAACGTGACTTATTGGATTGACTAGTGGTTTTATCTTACACCAAAATGTCTTGACTCCCGGTGTAATCCACAACAAAATATATGTCATGGCTTTATAGGTGGGAGGTGGTGGTGTGCAAAGTTGTTGATCATTAATGCACCTCTTGTTGCACTCGTTAATCCATTGTCTAGGATGCTTAATTACGTGGGCCATCTTTGCATGTACATGCCATTAGAATTTGGAAATTTGCGCTTTGGAGGACAAGTCCATGTGCACTATAACACTATATGAGCTAATCAATGTGACCTTTCAAAGATTGAGATCTTTTAAGTTGACTTGCGGTTCCAAGTTACGTCAAAATATCCAATTGTGATCCATGAGTGGGAAGTATGTCATGTAAGTTGTCTAGCGTTTACACAAAGATGTGTGCAATAGTTTTACATGGTGGGAGGCAACAATGTGAGAAGAGGTCAATTGCTGGACCATCTCTAGGCACATTTGCTAAGCCCTTCAATTCTTTAATCCCTGCATGCCCATATGCCAAAGGTGCCTCCCATTTCCATGCCTTTGAAGTTTGAAGATTTATACTCCAAGTCTCATTCCACTAAATATGCTTATGAATGTGGCATTTTGAAGAGTATGACATATTGATTGATTTGGGGTTCCAAGTTACAACATAATGTAATGTTGTGATCCATAGTGGGGAAGTACACCATATAACGCTCACAACGTAAACAACACAACCAAAATTTGAAGGTAGGGATTCACATGGGGGTGGTGATGGGATGAGAAGTAGTCAATCACTAGAGCATCTCCCGATGCATTTACTAGGATTTCTTGTTTGTATGTCTTGCATGCCCAACTGCCTAGGGTGTCTCCCCATTTACATGCCTTTGGAAGTTCACACATGGAGGACATGCCCCTTTACACTACATTAATCAGTAAACTTACAACCCACCTTCTAATATGCATTTTGGGGTGCTTCGATGAAGAAAGTGGATTTGATATGTAGTCGGTATATCAAATGTCTAAGGCAGGGGGAGCC
Organism: Polytrichum commune; assembly: GCA_950295325.1. Lineage (NCBI taxonomy): Eukaryota > Viridiplantae > Streptophyta > Polytrichopsida > Polytrichales > Polytrichaceae > Polytrichum > Polytrichum commune. The sequence goes on from OX485809.1 coordinate 19,828,871, forward strand.
AAATCCATCTCCAAAACCATCGCACGCACGCGCGCGCGCACGCGCGCGCACACACACACACACAATGAAAACCCCTCTAAACACAAGCACTATAAATATTAGACCCAACACTTTACAGTAGGGTGCAATATTCTATGTAGTAGACAATTTTAGGGGAGTCAAGTGTCACACTAAGGTTACCAAGACTTGGGAACAATATCAAGGAACCAATTGGATTTTAATTTTATTATGTGCTTAAGGGGGAATCGATTGCCAGCTCCAGCCAAACTTGGGTTGTGAGCATGATTTAAATTGGGTTTGAAACCCTTATCAATGGCATGAAAACCATTTTGTATGCACCTTGACAACAACATGATATCACTTTTAAGGATACACATGTATCACTTACCTTGGGCGTGATGACTACCACGGTATGATAAGTGGTAGGTGGCATATTGGTTCAATGCACAAACTCCATGCTCTATGATTCCACACAATCAACATGAGGGGAGCACAACCTCATGCAAAGGATGATGTGATATGTTGACCATCAAGGTAATACAAATTTATGTTTTGTCCATAAATGATGACAAAAATGACAATCATGATCATTTTAGGAGCAATGATATCCTTTATGATGAGACTATGAGTAATTGTTTCCTCGCCATGACTCAACGACCAATCCAACATCGTCAACTAACAATGAATGGTTTTTGAAAGAATGTGCAGGATTTCATATGGGTGCCACTGTGGATATAAACTTCCCAGTGGCCATTCACCAAGTAACTTGCAACCCATTGAATGATGAAACTCTTGGAGGAAACCACATGAGCATTGTCAATGACGTACAAGGAGCAATCCAGGGGCCCATGCATCCCACTCCATGCCATATACAAGATTGTGGGACATGATGTAATTGGCCCAACATGCCACATACAAAAAATAGAGAAATGGACCACTAGACCAATGCACAATTGGCATGAGCATTGAATGCTATATATGAAATAATGTTTATAATCAAAACAACATCTACTTGATGCATGACATTTCCTTGCATGTCCTTGAGGGATCATATCATTACAAGGAAAACACGAAAAAATGACTACGACCATGCGACCGGATATGATTGTCAGTTTTAGGGCAGTCATGTTTAACCAAAGTGATGACTAGAAGTGATTGTAGTCATCATATGACTAGGTTTTTAATCATATTGGACATCACTTAGATGTGAACCATGTAGAGAAAGTGTTGGGAATATGTTCTCTCATGATAGTCATAATGGACCACATCACTAAGATTAGTACTTAGTTGACTACGATTTTCAAGTCCTAATAGTGAATGGTTTTTATATTGCATTTGGACTTCCTTCGTACTTATTCATATCGTGAGTCCGGGGTCTTTGATCATTTCAGCAAATGTTTTATGGCAATGGCATTTTTGTGGTTTGTATATTGTATTTCGACAATACAATCATTTTTTTTTACTTATTTGCAATGCTTTTGAGTTCTATTACTTTTGCACAACATCATACTTTATTTCTTGGCTTTGCAATATGCAAATACATAGTCTATACAATCACAAAAAGAATGATATACACCTATACCTACTATCTTTGTCATGCGACCTCCTTTCCTAATGTCAGACAACATCATCTTCCAAATCTAGATGTTATTTCACAATGTCCAACGCTCGGCTCAACATCTTCCATAGTTAGAACCCTGCATCCCCTTAATATAGAGGTACCAGGTGTCGTGTCAATGGAAGTGGATATGGGCCTTAGGCCATGATGTTCTTCGGATTTGCCTTACTACAAACTATGCATTTTAGGTCTTCTATCTACCTTTGATGATATACTTGAGCTTCGTAGATCTCTTTGTTAAATAATCTTCCACATTTTTTTTGTCATCTATAAAAAAAACAATTGCTACATATGAAAGGGAAATATAGATGAATTTTCTGAATAAGGGATCAATCAATCAAATTTGAATAGTGTGAATCATATGCACATGCATTCGATACTAAAAAAATCGTAAAGCAATTTAAGAGAAGAAGCATTGCAATTAAATGCGTTGTTCGATAACCCTCGTATAATGAATTTATCTATTACTCTAGGACCTTCAATAGCTCTACCTCCTCAAACTCTTCTTCTTCCATGGTAGTGACATCTTCGTCATTCTCGAGTCCATCATTAATTGCGGTAGGGTTGTTGTTATACCTGCCCAGACACTATGTTATCATTCGTACAACTTTGAATTCTTCATGTTTGCTTTTAGTATTTGGAGATTCCAATAACTATGTTCAAATGTTGTAGTCATAGAGTAAAAAATAAGGTCTACATTTAATTATCCACATGATTTCAAAGTTTGTAGTTCTAGAGTCCATAACAATGACTACATTTTGTCATCCGTATAGAAGTCGACTACAACAACTCGTTTTAGAGACGACATCTAAAATCTGGAATTGCTAACTCTTGCTAAAACTATGCCAAATGAAGGAGTGGATTCATGCCTCACTCAAGGCCATTATAGTGGTTCAATTTATTGGATAATATGTGAATAGTTTATATCCCTCTTAACTCTCTCGTGTTGCTATAGCATAGCATATTCCCATACTTTGGGTTCCATGGTGTAGGCAACGACATACAATCCCATTGCACATTGGCAATCTCCTCCCTCCCAAGAGTTATAAATGAAACATACGATGTTTACATTCAAAACATCCCCATTTTGATAGATAATTGTCTTTAGTTGTAGCATATATTTTATAAACCATGGGTTTGCTTTGTACATACTTTTGCATTCCGTTTAAAAAAATAATTTCCCTACAAATGACAATAATTCATCCTTGACCATTGTTGCTTGCAATGCAAATACATCCATTTCATGTATGGATGTGCTGACACTCTAACCTCCTACTTCTTATTCCAATATAGAATGGGAATGAGCTTTGGAATTGCTCATGAGCCCTATTGCCTATGAAAAATAACCATCCCAAAATTACGAGCCAACCTTTGTTGGTCGCTAAATGAACTAGGCTCTCCATTCTTTTGAAGTAGTAGAGTAGCTGAAATTATAGAATGTTAAACAACAATTGTTGCAACCTGCACATAAGGTCTTTGCATTTCCTATGTTTGAATGCAACATGGCAAACTACGCACCATCCCACCTAGATACTCTTTAGAAGAAGAAAAACATCAACGATGTTTAGCAAACATATTATGATTGATTTCTTGAATTTAAGATCTCGCTTGTACTCTTGAAGTTGTTTACGGATGGTTTTATCTGACAACATTTTTGCACCCATGCATTTTTTATGTGGGCATGCGTAACTTGTGAGTTGTTGTCTATTTGCTTTCTTCTCCTCTATGTCCCACAATTATAACTGTAGAAGATCCTCTTGTGATCTCAAATCCATTTCCAAATGTTTCCATGTAATTGAAAGGAGTTCAATTTTCTTTTTGTACACGACAGTCTTGCGAAGGACATATACAAGTCTAGCGATGACGGTTGGATTATTTAGAATTTTACTATAACTTAATTTGATCACATCTATGCTTAGTTAGTAAGTAAGACAAATTCCAATTAAGATTAGGTTAGGGTTTTGCTACATATGTCAAGGCAAAAGATTTTGGAGGAGTTAGTTGTTACTAGTAGTTGCATGAGCTAGTAGTTAAAGTTAGGCTCTTGATTCTTTATAATTAAGATGTTAGAGGATACTTGTTAGAGAGGATTTGTTATCCATGTAAGAGGTTTTCAGTTGCATATGGAAGAAAAAGGTTCAAGGAAACCAGATATGAGGCATTCTCATAGTGGTAGTACTTGCAAGTAAGGTCAATGCTTGGGATTAGCAAACTCCCTTCTCGGATCGTTATGATGGTGTGTAGGTTAGAGTGATTTGGTTGTGTGACATGGTAGCTGTAGAATACGTTTAACTAAGGACGAATGAAGTTAAAACTAGGAATGTACATACATGCTAGAATATAATATATCTAAGACCAACAACATATAATGAAAGAGGTTTATGATTAGGTGTAATTCACATCATAAGACGAAATTGCATATCCTAATAAGTCGGGTTGGGATTTGCCAAGACAATGGTTTGATTTTGACTAGGAGGTTGGGGGCAAGATGGTCCATTACCAAAATTCAACCAATATTCTATCAAACATTTGACTGTATGATATGCAACAACTTACATGCAAATTACATGCACTTAAGCTTTCATGGCCTCAAATGTGGAGCATTTTGTTACAAATCCACGGGTAGATCACTCCTTGTCAAATTGAACACCACGTGCGGACAAAGTTTGCTACCCCTATATTACATGCCATATATAATTTTAAAATTTATGATTTTTTTTCTACATATACATAACCATTGATAGTAACTTTTGAATAGTTTTCTGAAATTTTTAGTCATCTTTGTTTTTTTTAGTAAATGTTTTAGTTCAATTCTGTGTCATTCTAGTTAGAAACGGTATGTTTTATGAAAAAAACAAATCATCAAATTTCGTTACCATTTTTAAGTATGTCATAGGTACTGTGTATATCTACTCATGAAAAACATTTGATAAAATTTTGACCCATTTTGGTGGTGCAACTTACCAAAAGAAGATTTTTTTTGGTCGCACGTGATGTTCAACTTGACAATGGAGTGATCTACCCGTGTACAAATCATGTGCTTATATGATTTTATTTTTATATGATTTAAATTTGTTCCTATTTTTGTTGAATGAGATTGAGTGCAAAGGATTCTCCAAATGAGCACAAATGTGAGTTCCCAATGTGCACATTGGAGAGGAGAAAATTGGGACAAACACAAATTTATGTGGAAACAAATTGGAAGTGGAGCACAACATATTAAAGACATGATCATCATATCCAAGTGTACACAACACACCACAACATATGTATCTACTCATCACACACAACCAAAAAAACAAACTACCTACTTGGGGAGGTGACTATCACAATTTTAGAAAACCACGTGAGATATTAATAAATAAATAAAATCAATTTAATGGTACAATTTATAAATTCGTTAGATCTACCATAGCATTGAAAATATGTCCCCTAGATGATTACATGTTAAACATGGTGGTGGATAATTCCTCCACTTTAAAAATCAATAAAAAAAAAATAGGATCATGGACATAGGATCCCCCCCCTAAAAGTTTGTAATAGGATAAATAGAATAGTTATGGGTTTGACTACTTGGATGAAGAAGTGTGTAGTTTCTGTCCAATTTGAATCAAATGCATTAGTATGGAGGGAAATGTCGCCGGATTTTTTTGGGGGAAGGAATGTGTTGGCACTCCTTAATGGCCATTGGGTTTTGCAACAGTGTTGAACATGTCGAACCTTGCTCAAGTTTTGGTAGAGCGATTTCATGGTAAGTCAATGCTATAGTATTTCGTTCACTATTTGTTAATTGTACGGGTTTTTTTTAAATGTGCCAAAAATTAGCCTCTCTTAAAAAATAAAAATAAATATAGGGTGCTAAAATTTATTTCAAAATAGTTTTATCTACAAATAAAGAGGGAAAAAATATTGAGAGGTGCATAAATATGCCCCCATTAAACAACACCCCATTATCACACGTAGTTATGAAACGTAAGGGGGTGTGATTGCCACGTGGACTCATCGCACTTTTGTTTACAAACAAAGACAAGTTGAAGTTGACAAACTGGAGTTGAAGCCTATCACTTACTCAATGCCACCTACAAGATTTTTGCTAAGGCTCTACAAAGGCGTCTTCAACCTTTGTTGGTGGAGATAATTGATAGCAACCAAATTGCGTTCCTCCTCGTGAGATTCATTTTAAACAACATCCTCCTTATACATGAATCAATCCAATGGGCTAAGGAGTTGTGTCAAGATGCAATCTTCCTTAAACTTGACTTTAACAAAGCATATGATAGAGTCATTGGACCTTCATGTTTCAAGTTATGGGGAAGTTAGGGATGTCTAACTCTTGTATCAACATATTTGGATTGTTATTCTAGTGCATTGGTCTATGCCAATATTCATAAGGTAGTAGTGGTGAACGAATGGCATGGATGAATCTTGACAAAGATTGATAAGAGTTGCCCCCATTGTGGCTCACTAGTTGTGGATTCGGTGGAGCACAAACTCTTCAGTTGGCCTTTGGCTCAACAACCGTCGCGCTATGCGGCTAACATCATTTGGCAACTCTTTGCTAAAGTAGATAACCTTGGCCCTCATAAACATTTTTTCAATGATGCAGTGCCTCTTCGATCCTCTTTGCATATCGTTGAATCTTTTGGTCATACTTGGTTCTTCTTGAAGAGTGGTCTTCCGTGGATTATTAGATGCCAACGGAATGATCTGGGTTTTAATGCCCTCCAATGGTTGGTGGAGAAAACACACCAAGTTGTGTGGGTTTCCTCACTTGACTATGGAAGACTTGAGTGGCAACAAACTATCACAAATTTAGCAAAAACACCAAATGTTGCTCATGAAGATGGTCTTAAAGAATTCGACAATGTTTGGTGTGTCAAATGTCTTATTGTTACTCGTAACAGTCTAGCGATTACTTGAAAAGTTAGGCCCTAAATGGGAATTATTTCTTAAGTCCGCTCGTTTGCTATGTGTCGCTTGAGATGGTTGTACTTTTCCTCCTGCAATTGAATTCGCTTTCAATTTGTGCCCCCCCCCCCCCCAAAAAAAAAGAAGAAGAAGAAAAGAAACACTCATAAAAATTAAACACCAAAAGGAATGTTTTGTGAAGAGACATTAAAACCCAATTCCAAATTTACTCGTTTTTAGTGAATGCTGTGATTGGGACAAGGAATGGGGAGAACTTACTGCTACACTAAATACCATATTTAGTATCAATTACTGCTTGGAATCACGCAATGTTATAACTATTTACTGTATATCTCGTTTTTGCAATAAAAGTCGAATTGGTTGTTTGAACATTATAGAACAATAACATCTTTACTTGATAGAAAAATACTTTAATAGTCAAAAGATGTCTCATTGTGTAACTCCAAATAGCAAGGGACACTAAATACAATATTTAGTGTAGTTACAACTAAACCAATTGAATTTGAGAAATGACTAATTGAAGTTCAAGACTTCAAGAAAATTACTGATCTTAGATGAATTTGTAAAATATACCTCAAATAAATACATAAAACTCGAAAGATCGTAACTTATAACTGGACAATGGATTGTGACTCAAGCCCTAGCTTGATAAGTTGTTAGAGCCGAACCACCAATTCTTGATCATGACTCCATTTAGAATCTATAGGGTACCGGAATTTCGATAAGGCCGGGAGTGAATTTTGATCAGGTTGCAATTGACAATATCATGACACATGTCTCTAGTTTTGAGTGCTAAAGCGAGGAGATATTTGTCTCCATATGAGCAGTTATGGCAAATTCTAGACATTGGTAATATGTTCGGGCCAACTTTTGGCTTACACAAAATTCACAATAATTCAATTTAAGGACTAAAATTTTAGGAATTTTGTAGTCCTCTTGATTTTTGTCTTCCTACACTAGAAGATTTGCACCGCCTTATACTTCTCTAAATCTGGCCCATAATCTCTTAATTGACCGGTTGTGGGCACCTCCACTATACTTCCACTTTTGGTTTCCTAAAATGCCTCCCTATAGGTTGGTTGTCAATTCATCCCGATTTCAGTTCATTGGATACATTTGGGACATAACATTACTATGCAACTACATGATGGTTTCTTTTCCAAGGAAGAAGGTTGTGATACAAAAACTTTAATAATTTATTGTTGCTTGTCGAAAAGTTCAAAGTACACAACTTGAGTGCTCCCCATAAATGGGAAAACCCAAAATTAAAGGGTAAGTATGCTCATGTGATATCTTGTCCCACCAAAACACAAGCAAGGAGTTGTGTATGTTGTGGATATGCCACTATGACTTAGGCATTAATTTACTCCAAAGTAGCAATCTCAAGGCTTTGCAATTGGAATCAATGTTTTTCACCTTACCCTCCCCCAGTTCACCCTCCCGCTCTATAGATGTTGGAGCATTCACCCTGGTCTTAAGGCCTAGCATGGTCATAGACTGATTCGTACAAAAGTGGTATGTAATTGGTTATTAAAACATGGCCAAAGAGGCATAATATTATTCAGATCCATAACAGTGTTATGTGGGACTGACAATATTCCACAAGACCCGGATATTTCCCACATTTAGTCTGAATGTGGGAGATATCCGGGAATATCCTATGGAATACTGTTAGTCCCACATAACATACAATATTCCACAGGACTCGAATATTTCCCACATTTAGTTTGAATGTGGGAAATATCCAAGAATGTCCCGTGGAATATTGGTAGTCCCACATAGCATTCTTATGGATCTGAATAATGTTATCGGAGTAGTAAGAGTTAATTCGGCTTAAAATATAAATCACTACCATATACAATGTTCCTCTACATTTTCACCCTCCCCTCTTGTAACCTACTTTTGCATTCAAGCATGTTAAATTGTTCACAAATTCACAATCTCCAATGTCAAGGCTCGCCTCCCAACGTACAGACACACACAAAACATGATACATGTGTTCTCCTTCCCCCAAGCGTTATACCCATCTATTCATAGTATCTAAAAGGTACTTGTAAAATTATAAAGAATACTATTAAATTTAGTATATGCTTCCTTATTCATATTCATGGATCATTCATTGTATAATCCTCTCTCTTCTATATAGATAATATGAATCTCACTTCTCATCCATCAACTTGTTTTCATCCACACTCCTTAGCCTTGGGCATCCATCCTTGCAATTTCCGTCATCCTCAATATCCCATATCCCAATTAATCCATTACGCTCCTCCCCTCTCCAATTAGATCATTGTCCACAATGACAAAATTTAGTAAATTTCTTGAACTCGTTTTCTTACTCCATGATGCCTCATCCTCCTGATAGTCTTTCCACTTAGCAAGAAATCTCATGGATAACCTATTCATGAGGTGTTACAACATCCACCTTCAAAAATCTTTCAAGTTTAGCCAAAATCTCATCCTCAAAAGCTACATGAGGCAAATATGGAAGTACATGATTGGGACCAGACACGTATCTTCATAACAAAATTACATGGAATACTTTATGAATTTCCCAATCCTTAGGCAAGTCTAATGCATACAACACTTGACCAAATCTCTTTAGAATTTGAAATGAACAACAAATATATGACACAATTTATTGACCATCCAAGTTTTAACCCCATGCGTTTAGGTGTGACTTTCAAAATGACCTTCATGCTAACCTCAAATACTCTCAAACTCTTTTTGATCATCATAAAACTTGGACATCTCTTGTGCTCCTCACATACATTGCTCAGCACATTCTAAGACATCATGTGTTTCTTGAATCATTTGATTCAAACTCTCAAATTTGGAGATAGGAGTTTCTAGAGATATAGGTGTTTGACGTTCTTGACCATACAAAGGGTACTCAAAATGTACTCATTCTTTTGCTACTATGGTCCCTTTGGTTATAAAAAAACATTGTATTAAATACTACCACTTATCCTAAGATTGTTGGTTCATCCCAATGCGAATTATGAGCATGTCGTCGAGACTCCTATTGTGTATCCGTTTCTAGATGCTATGCACAGGGTCTTTGACCCCACTTTAGGAGACAATTTGGTTGAAATAATGTTTTGTTGCATTTTCATCCTCCTTTATGGTTGGTCTCATGAAACTTGATCCATCTTGTAGTTTTGAGCATAATAGAAGAGAAGGAATTATCGCATAAAAGCATACCCCTCATTCATCCAACATAAAGCCCTAAAATAACATGCAACCTTACATATAATTATAATTTCAGTAGTTCATACATCCGAATCAATTTTAATGACCTTGTATTGGTCTAGTCCAAGTCACTTGAGATGAATTGACTATCCAAGACAAATCTATCAAGGGCCAAGTTTGACGTTGAATGGATGAGAGGTGTGCTTGTATGCAATAATTCCCTCTCTCTCTATCTCCAAGATAATGGGCAAAATCACATGTGTTTGAAAATCACTGTAAATGGCTCTTTATTTTGATACAAAATTGCTATTTTCCCTCAAATTTTGCCACTTGTCATGCTCACATTTGCTAAGACCTACTTGTATCGCACGTGGAAACTTCATTATGGCACATGAAAAGATGAATAGAGAGCCCTCTACAATACATATACTACTAATTCCAACACAACAATAATTCAAATCTAAGAAAACACACTAAAATGACATGTGTTTGAAAAACATTGGATTGCATGCTCAAACCATTCTAACCATTCTAGGCTTGATGGTAAGCATGATTGGGGAGGAACTTATATGACCACTTAATGAGCATCATAATCTTCACTTTGATAACAAGTAAGATATTCACATAAGTTGTTTGTTATAAGACAAATGGCCATGGACATGATTTGGATATGCTAATCATCTTGCATTTATTGCGTGTTTCGTATCATATGAGAAGTAGGTCCAAATAGCAAAGCATCTGAATAATGCACTTCTACCTTAAGCCTTAATTAGCATGTGCGACCACGAAGTGGTTGAATTATGGTAGAAATACCAAGTCATCCATTTCCAAACCTCTATTGGAGATATGCCTTTCACAAATATTTGAGTTAGGTTATAATACATCTTTGACTGTTGGGATTGAGCAAAAGAATTTGTAGATTCTACACCATGGAGAATTTTGAAATTTGGGTGTCCAAAATGCAAACCGATTGCTAGAGATGATTCAATCATGTGCCTCTGGTATTCTATTTTGTGTTTTGATTTTGTTACCTACTAATGAGTACATACTATCTCCACCACAAATGAAAATCTAGATAAAATTTTATGCTTACAATGTACGTGTTTTCAATTTCATATTTTTAACATGGAAAAAAACATAACTAATTTATATATGATCCAATCATGTTGATGTTATGCTTATATCTCAAAAAACACTTCTCTACTTATGTAGGATTTTGCTTTAGAATTTACACTCCTTCGAGTAAGCAAAAATTACTCGTATACAATGCTTTTACCTTTTGAAAATAGGCCCATGCATTTAAGGGTTTAATGATTTTTCTCTTTGTGGGAGGTGAATGACGCCATTCCACGGTGCTAGGCATGTAGGGTGCCCTAAGACCTTCCCAAGCACGGGTCCCACTTGACAAAAGAGCCCTAGTTTGTGGCTAAATTGATCCTCTAGTCCTAGCTTGAAATTGAAGTTCCCGAAATAAATGATGGAATTCAATAGACCACATTTGAATAAAAAGATGCTTTGATTCTCCCATTTACACCACAAGTAAACGTTTAGAGCATTGCGCAATTCCAAATAGCAGCTGACACTAAATATAAAATTTAGCATAGTTTTGACCCAAGATGATTTCCACGGGTAAAGAGGCAACCTATTCACAAAGGCAACATAATTGCACATATCAACGAGATCAATAATGCATCAACACTAGAAAAACCCTGGTCTTAGAACACACTTCCAATTTGACACGGGTAGTCACCGCGACATCACCATCTCTACATGTGTCGAGTCTAATCTACAACAATCTTAGATTGAACTCGACACATGTATCGTAGACATGCTACTAACCGTGCAGCACCACTTACCGTGCATGTCACGATACTCCACCATGCCACTTACCGTGTACTTATAATCTCGGCCGTCAAATTATATCACATGCAATCTCAACCGTCCGATGTCTCTCAAACTCAATCATGACCGCGCCAATGACCTAAAACATCACCGTCAACTCACACTCATCATGGAGTTTCCTTCAGTCGAATCACATAGCAAGGTGTAGATGTAGCAATTTGATGAAGATGAAAAGAGCAGACCTTGCCATGGCCAAAAAAGAAGCAAAAATTTCAACAACAACTTGAGAAGAAAATGGCTACACAAGTCAAAAGGACAATATCAAAACCTCATCAATTTCCTATGCCTACAAAGAAGAGGGCAACATTTGTAGCTCCTTTAGTGAAACCTAACATGCACGGTTAGTGAATGGCACATTGATCACACATTGATGCATATAGTTGTGAACTTGATTGTAGAAAGGTTACAACTTTTCAAATACAATTGTCATTTCATTTTACCACAATACTCTCATCTCATTTACTAATTACAAATTTTTTTAAAAAATTTAAAAAGGTTTAACCCACCTTGTGGAAAACCATTTGAAACCCAAATATGCACGGTTAGTAGCATGTCTACGATAAATGGAGTTGTATCCTCCTGGCTGCCCTTGTCAAATGGGAAGGAAGTGTGTTATAGGCCCCACAATCTTAGGAAGTGCTTGGGGCTTGTGAAGGGAGGAAACCGCTATGCGTACAATACTGGGCACCAGGTGTTGCACAAGCATAAGAGAGATTGAAAGAAAGGGGAAAAGCGCAAAGGTTAGGTATTGGATCTATGTTATATGGCAGGTCACCATATCCAAACTGCCTGAATGGATTTTGGGTGTCGTGGTGTGGCGCCACATGGCCCCCCCTCGTGGGGTCTCGTGGGGTCTCGTGGGGCCTTCCTATTGCATGTGGACACCTGGCGGCCTTTTAAGCACTTGGCATGCTTGAACTAAAGGCCTTCTCCGAGCACCCAATCACCAACCATGCAAATGTTTGGCCTCCTATCCATGCTTATAACTTGACTTAAGCTTACATGTAAGGTAGAAATACCATAAGCCGTTAATCACCCTCTAGCCGCGCACTAGACCGCCGTCATAATGGTGAAGTGCCATTTCTAAAATTGCTCATGGCTCGGCAGCAACTTCAATGCGTGTACATTTAGGGTTGTTTTAGACTTAGGGCCGGTTTACACTACGGTGGAGAAGTCCACCGGTCATGAAAAAAAGGGCGTTTCTCAATTGTGATTGGTCGAAAATGCAACTCTTGACCGGTGGGTGTTTACACTAGGTGAAGAAAACAATGGTGGTGAACTTTTCTCATGGATGATAAAATGACATGGCCGCCTACATGGCGGCACTTTTTGGAGTTGGGCTTCTCCAGAGGAGGAGTTTCTTGTCCGGCCTCAAGAGGCCGGAGAAGCCCAACTCAATAAAAATATTTTATTGCCTTTAATTCTTCTCCGGCACATCCACCATTTGCCTCATATAACCATGTCTTGGCCAAGCATTCTTGACCGACCGGAGGCCTTCTCCACCGTAGTGTAAACCGGCCCTTAGAGGCCGGGCCAATTCATTGTGTAAGAGGCTTGAAATTCTCACTTGTGATTGGCCAAAAGGCTGAAATTGGCCCCAACCCCTTTATACCTAGAGGTTGGGTTGATTTGGTGGTATGCATTTTTTAATATAAAAATGCATGGTATGAAACCGCCCAAGCTCATTGAATTGGGTGCACCCAAAATGGAAGGCCAATTCTTGGCCTCGGGCCCAATGCCAAATTTCAATAAAAAAAAAAAATCTTTAATAAATTTTTTTAGCAAACTGTATCCATTGGATTATGTGGAAATATGAACGGCTCTATGCTAGATTATGTTCGATCCGTTGGATTATGCTAGATTTATTGAATCAGCCTAGCTTCTTGGCCCGAAGGCCTTTACATATGGGAAAATTGGCCCCCATTATAATTTTATTATAATATGTAGTTGAGGCCGGCCTCCAACCAAAAGGGGTTCAAATTTCAAGCAATTGGCCTCAAGGGGAATTGGCCTGGCCTCTAGGTGTAACCTGGCCCTTAGTGTAGCCAATGGGAGTCAAGTGTTAGTGTACTCATGAGGTAACCCATTTAGGCGATGTTCTATGTGGAAATGCGGATTACCGTGTTCGGTGTAGGGAAAATCTAGTGAACGAGTAGGGGTTTGGACAACTTTCCACTTTGAAAAATCGTAGCATTTTTATTTTTTTTGGTTTAGGGCAGAAAAATATGAGACAACTTGCATTCTTCATGGATCCTTCTCGTCTATCTTGGAAAATTATCTCATGATTGTCAGTCCATATCTTCAATGCAAATCACCTTATTTTCACGGGTTATGGTATTTCTACCTTACACCTATGTCCGGGAAGAACTCGCGGTTAGTTGCAGATGAACCGGTGGAGTTCGAGAAATAACCGGTTGAAGTTCAAGACTTTTGGAAATTTACCGATTAATTTAAAGGAATCTATAGAAGAACATACCTCAAATGAATAAAGCAAGATCGGAAGATGTCAACATGTAACCTGTTGGATTTAGAATCACTAGGATCTTGACCGACTACGTCCAAAAACTTCATGGGCATTGATGTACACTATACTCGAATCACGACCCCTCCATGGATTTATAGGCTGCTGTAAATTCGATCAAGTAGGAATCGATAATGTCATGACACATGTCCTTGTTTTGAGTGCTAAAGTCAGGAGGAATGAGCGGTTATGGCAAACTCTAGACATTGGCAATATATTCGGGCTAGAGCCCTACATCGGGCGCCCATACCCATGCCCATGCCCATACCCACCCATGCCCATGGGTTTTGGGTGGGCATGGGTGCAATATTATTGTTCATGGGCGGGCATGGGTGGGCATGGGTGGGGCATAATTACACAATTACACAATTACACAATACACATTACATAATTTTTGAATACATGGGCGCAATTTGAATAGCATGGGTGGGTATGGGTGGGCACATGTCATGCTATGTGTGGGCATGGGTGGGCATGGGTGCGCACATGTCATGCTATGGGTGGGCATGGGTGGGCATAGGTCGTTGCTGATGGGCATGGTCTGGGTATGGGTGCAATTAGAAAGGAAAATGTTGGGCTCTGGTTCGGGCTAACTTTTGGCTTCAAAAATTCCTGAATAATTTCCATTCAAGAAATAAAAGTATCAAAGAATTTGTAGTCCTCTTGATTTCTATCTTCCTACACATGGAAAATTTGCACTACGTTATACTTCTCCAGATCAAGCGCAAAATCTCTTAGTGGTTATTTGTGTGTGCCTCTACTCTATATTATGCACCCCAATTAAGTTAGTGTTGTACCTATTTGGGTGTGTGGGTGCCATTCGGTTCCTTTTTCATGTTCTCCAAATTCTACCATTTTTTGGGTTACACAACAAAAGTTGTGTTGTATTGGCAAAAATATGTTTGAAAATCGGACATCCTATGTTTGGTTATGATTATTGAAAGTACATGTTTATTGATTTCTTAAGTAAAATAAAACCACTTACGTCCTCTTGATTGTGTTCACTATTGAGTGTGGAGTAGTTACTAAAGTATGTGTTTGTTCTTTGATCCTCACTTAACCATACACCAATCAAATCTAGGTGTTTGATTTCAAAGAGTAACTAAATAAAATATGCATACCTTAATTACATTACAAAGTAGTTGTGTCATGATAATGAGAGAACATGGTCTCAAACAACTTTCATGGTTCTAAACAACATGCTTGTAAAAATGGTGCAATCAATCTATACCTGAGGGGTCTAGATTGGTCATTTATATGGTGTTTAGAATTGGTTTTTCAACCTAGTAGGGTGAGTATCTCCTTGCATTGATATGGACAAGATTTGGCATGAAAGTGGTGTTGTTCCTTGCATTAGTGCCACTTCATATTTTTGTGCTTTGGAGTCACTACGAGGATCACATAGACAACCCACTGTGCCCTTGGCTATTACATGGTGCCTAAAGCTTTCACACAAGTAGATCTAGGTATCTTGTGGTTGTGGACCAAAGAGTTGTCCACACTATCTTTATGATGACTTGGACGCTAGTGTGAACTCCTTGGGTCCAAATTCTTTGCTCTTGATGAATAGACTTACATAATTTGATCATAGTTTTTATGGTCTTGGACCCCACTATGAATGTATCCTTCGGCACCCTTTATAGTAGAGGTTGAGTTGAAAGCTTGCACTTGCAATGTAATGGTTGTTTGATGCTTTGGATTTGACAAATTTTCATCCCAAGCTCAAACTTTATAGCTTAAAAGTTGCTTGCAAAAGTTAGGGCAAGTGTGAAGCTACCATTCTCAAAGTGGCACGTAGAAACTAAACAACGAAGAACTCATGCCAAGCTAAATAAAGCTTGGAAGTCTACATTTTTTAACTAATTGGTCACCTGGGTTGGAATTTAGTGTGGCCCAAATTAATTTCATAGAACTTGCCTTGGTTAACATTACTAATTTCATAGTATTTGCCTTGCCTTGTTTTAAATTTTCATCCGAATATGCAAATGAAAAAACCCACACTAATTTTTCAGATTGGAAATTATAGTGGGTCACTTCAATATATATAAAAAGTAGTGTGAGTGAATGGGAATTAGTGTTGCCCACACTAATTAGACAAACAATACAATGGCTTGGGTTCACAAAAAAAAGAAGCTTGAGAGTCTACAACAAAGAGTCTTCTCATTGGCCAAGACCCTCTTACTCAAGCTTGTCCATTCCACTCCGCTTTACAATTGAGCTTTCAACAACTTGAGAGCTTGAAGTTTCTACCATGCTTACAATATAATGCTTAGGCGGCGCCTTTAAGGATTGCATGTGGAATGACAATGACAGCCTATTGGTCAAAATCCTCAACTACCTCATGAAGGTCACCCATGAATGTTGAGAGTTTGACCTCTCGTTTCGTGGGTCCCAAGCCAATGGATTTTCAAGTGTTATTGAGTTGGGACACATAATCCTTTTTGTATTAACTCTCTTAGTACCAATACTCTTTAATTACATATGATAATCACCATTTCACACTTGCTCATACTATCGAGAGCTTGACAACTTGTTGAGCTCTCAATAGTTTGAGTTGTGGCCAAAGAATTTGTGATACTTCCAAGCATCAATTTCCCCATAATTGCAAATTTTAGTTCCCTTTGTACAATAGTGTTACTCAGTCCAGTGGTTCAACACCCTTTTCTAAAATGGGAATGCTCCCCTTGGCAGGTTATACGTGGCCCAACATATCCGACAATCAAATTCCGGCTCAACTAGCATGTGGTTGTTGCAACTTGCCCAAGCAGTGTCGATGCCCACGCAGTAGGCAAGCATGTTGAGATTGTCTAGTTCCAATGAATAACATCCATCTGTTGGGAGTTGTCTAACTCTGGTTCATATCTTCTAGTAGGAGTTGTCTAACTCTAACACAAAATCTTTTCAGAGAGAGGTGTCTAACTCCAACGCAAAGATCTCCGATTGGGAGTTGTCTACCTCATGTGCACAATTTCCTTCATGGTTTGTCTTAGCCTTTGTGCACCATTCCTTTTTGGGTTGTCTAACTCCAAACACCATTTGCTCACATGCTAAGTGCAACAAAATATGGTTAATATTTATTTCTTGCATAATCAAACATTGAATGTTTCAATCCATGTATATCCAAATACTATTTCAGAGATTTTAAGTTGGATGAATGAAAAGTACATGCGTATGTGGTAATTCCCTCTCTCCGATGAGTTTGACATTCCTCTATAGCAAATGGAGAGTGAGGTAATTAGAGTGGATGTTCAAAAAACATGAGATTTAAACTCCCACCCACCGTAGAACTAGGCCTTAGTTCCCACCTAGTGGTGCATTTCTTATTTATTTATTTTAAAATACACATTTAAAATGCATGGTAAAAAACTCGGCAAATTTTGAGGTGAATTTATAATAAATTCACGACTACAATCAGTCCATGTCAGTAGGGAAAATATAAACATGTTCAACTTTATCATTTGTTCCATATTACCATATAGCATTAGTACCTTCAAACTCAATGATAGTGTCTGAGCCTTGAGTGTTGCCACACGGACTGAAAAATACTGGAATACATTATGTACCACATGGCACACCGGACAAGTCGTGAATGGTGGTTTGCATTTGCAATGTCTTCATTCTTGGATCAATACTTGGGCGGAGAAGAGCTTGAGAATTGATCTTAGAAGAGGGGAATGTTTTCGATAACGATTTTCCATAAAGGACCTCAAGGATTGATGTCTTTGATGATTTAAAAAAAACATTTAAAAACAAAATAATAAAAAAACATTTTATAATGCCACCTCTTACCTCTAGAATAAAAAATGCAACACTATTCCCACCACATAGAAGTGACCGTGCTATTCTTGCGTCAATAGTGACAAGGTAAGAGTCACTACACTAAAGAATCCAATTAGTGTAGGTGGAAAATGGCATGGATATAATTAGCATGGGCCACACTAATTTTCTAGTCAAGGTGGATATAACGTGGGTCCACCCCTAAGTCTTCATGAAGTCTTTCTACCAACACCTTGAATATTAGTTATAAGACAAAAATAGCATAAAGTAAAATAAACATCCAAAATTATTCTTTTGGAAAAAAATTAATGTGGTCCGTACTAATTATCCATTAAAAATCACCATGGGCTAGAATATCATTTGGCCCAGATTAAATCTCGTTATGAAAATTAGTGTGGGCTCTAGAAAATTAGTGTGGCCCACATTGCTAGGAATCTTCAGTATAACCTACATACCATTTCGATGTTAGGTAGAGTCACCGATTCACGTCATCTAAAGCACAACACGGCACCTTGAGGAATGTGATTGTTAATTCAATTTCTTTTTACCATTTGATGTCATTGACACACGAGCAAATTTGGAGGTTGTGAAATATACTTGTTTTAAATCAAGAAGGTAGAAAAACGGAAAGCAGTAAAAAAATAAGTTGATTCGGCCATAAAGAGTGGTTTGAAAGTTTGTGCAATATTTTTCAGAGATGGAGTAGAGGAAACGATGAGGAAGCAAGTTGTTTTGTAGTTTTATTCCATGTAGATAACTAGTTGTTGTTTTTCAAAGAGGCCAGTATGTCAACCCCCCCTACTTGTATAGTAGAGTCTCCTGAATTTGAGCACCAAAATATCTGACTTTGCATACGAATGCACACATAACGGTTAACTCCATGGCACTCAAAAGTGATCCCAAGTGGTGTGGAACAAGACTTATCCGGCCAATCAACGATATCCAGCCTATAACTACGTCCTTTTCGAGCCACCGATTTTATACTTGGCTATTTCGGGTCCACTCAAGAATCATTCTACTCCTAGTCTAGTCACTTTAAGTGGTCATTCAACGTTTTGTGTTTTTTTTACCTTATGTAGGCTTTAAGGTAGCTATGTCCAATTGCAACACATCAATAATTAGGCACCTATATTTGAGTGGTATGTGGTTGGCTCTGAATCTAGAGGTGGATACCAAAAATACATGTCTTTGAAAAGTATTTTACTATGTGCCCAAAATATGTTAAGTGATCTAGGTTCATTGGTCAACATGATTTGGGGGGGGGGGCATGGAGGGGGATCTATATGACAACTTAACGAGCACAAGAATGTTGACTTTGATAAAGAATACAATGATCACATGAGCTCCATATAATGACAAGGTCTGGCAATCTGACGTGAATTTGAGCCCATTGGCCCTACCTTGCTCAGAATTCCTCTTAGTGCAGGGTGGGGTCTACTGACTACCTTGCAGTGGGTGGGCTCTTGGCTTCCTACCTACCTAGCTAAGTTTTTTTTTGTCAAGTAGAGAGAAGATTTTATAGTAGGAATCAAACCGCCAACCACTCCATTGGAAATGGGTACCTCTCCACTATCATCAGTAGTTCAGGGTCATCTTGGACCTATATGAGCTCCAAAATTTATGAGGTAAACACAACATTACACAACTCATTGGTTGTGTTCCATGGGGCTAGGTATAACATGAGCATAATTCTATAACTTTGAATTCCCTGTTAATGGGCACCTCGTGTTGTGTGCTATAAACTCTATGACAAACAATTGGAAATTGTCAAGGTTTTAAAATCGGATCCCATTTCTTTAGAAAGTGACCATCATGTAGTTGCTTAATAATGTTATGAAATGGTCACATGCACGATTTGGATTTGCTACACTAATTATCCCATTTAGTGTGTGTTACTATTCAAAGTCACGCAATACTATAACTATTTAATGAGAATGCAACACTTTAACAAGAAAGTGTATTTATGTTCTATAATGTCCAACCAATCTATTGAACTTTCGTTAGTAAAAAAATGAACTCTTGAGTAAGACATTATTGCATCATGTAATTCCAAATGACGAGCTCAAATGGGATAATGGGTGGAACTACCTCACACTAATATGCTATGAGAAGTGGTCCAAGACAACCCTAAGCTACCAAGTGATAGTGGAGAGGTACCCATTTCCGAACATAATGGATGGCAGGTTGATTCCCCTGCTGTGAAATCTTCTCTCTAGTTGACGGAAAAAACTCAGTTAGGTAGGCATGAAACCAAGAGCCCACCCATCGCAAGGTAGGCAGTAAACCCCACCCTACACCAAAAATATTCTTATCAAGGTAGGGCCAGCAGGCTCGAATTCACGTCGGATTGCCCAACGTTGGTTATTTATTTATTTTCTCCAACGAGAAGTGAATGTAGAGAGAATATTATCCAAATGACACACATCTAGCTTATTACCTCCATTACAATTGACCGGGGCAGGTCAAATGTAATGGAGGTAATCTCGAAATCCATGAGTCATGCATGGAATTTACATGAGGATCTACAAGTTAGTTATTGTGGTATATATGGTGGGCTTACTCGGACCATGATGTGGTGTCCCGCTCATTTGGAGTGCCCACACAAGGTATAACCTATGTGGGCCCTAATTTGGTCACACATAGCTTGGTCCGGAGTCCGCACACCTATATTCGATTCTTCCATGTGTGGATTTAGTACCATATGCAATACATTCATGAATACGTGTTCTTTTTTTATCGTATATTAAAAAAAAATTGATGCATGTTCTAAGGTGTTTGTAGAGTGACCATAAACAATTTATATGTAAAAGTGAATAAGGCCATGATGAATAATGCTGGTATTTTCAGTGAATAGTGTTGTTATGAATAATATGTTAATGAATACTTATAGGATGAACAATGCTTTCTAGATCTTTTGGTGACGTTAATCTTATAATGTAAACATATTTAATATCACCTTTACTAATTTCCACATGTAGTATTAGTTCTCCCTCACTGATTGGGACGATCGATGAAGTTATTCCATGTCCGTAGTCAACTAATGGGGCATACGAGGATCTTCGCTTTTCAAAATGAAAAGATGTTTGAATATGTAAGCTCCGAAAATCATGAGTTTCTTTATCATCAAATCTTTAGGGGTTTTTTATTACTCCCTAGTAGGTTATTTTGATCAACCTCTTAGAGGTTCCTAGACCCCGCTAGTTGAGAAAGTCCTACAACATTGGTCATTACAATGCATTCGGCCACTTTTGAATAGACAAAATTGTCCTTCTCTAGCTCTATGATTTTTAGAGGTGTAGATACGCAATGTCAAAGTTTCACTTGCCTCTTTATTTTGGGGGGGGGGGGGGTAAGTGTAGTTGACTACCTCGTAGGTGATCCCAACTCCCTTCACAATTCTATCTCCAATTTATGCAGAGGTGATAGACAACCATATTCAGACCACTTCCCTCTCATCTTCAAAATATGTTATAGTGCATGATCAAGGCTTCCAACCATGTCTAGTCAAGGTCAAGTTCTTAGTCTTAATCCTAAGAAGGCAAACCCATATGTTTTAAATGTTAAAGACGAACTCCCTTATGTGCAAGGTGAGACCTACACTTCATTAGAAGACTACGCTCAAGCCTAGTTACACTTGATACTACACGCGACCTCACCCATCTTCTCTAAAACGCAGGTGGCAAACAACAAGGTAGACCATCCAACACATGGTCTGATAGCGATTGTGGAGAGGCCCAATGACACTTTATGGATCCATTTTAGAAAAACATAATTAGTCAATGGGCGGAATTGAAAGAGGTAAAAGTGAGAGGACAAGCATGTTTTAGGAAAGGAATAACTACTTTGGACCACATCCTTACATTGCGCACTTTAATCGAACAAGAAGTATTTGAAGGTCGATGTCTTATTCTTGTTTTGTTGATTTCAAAAACACTCTTGACACAATCCTAAGTGACAAGCTTTGGGAATGTGTCCAATGATTAGGTGTACCACCTCATTGACAACAAATTGTAAAAGCCATGTACACTACGCAAAAGTTCAAATCAATGATGACACACATGATGAAGTAATGTCGGACATTGGTGTTAGAAAATGATGTTTCCCCCCCCCCCCCCTCCCCCACATTAATCAACTTGTCCATTGACAAATTTGAAACATATTTGGATGAGATTAATTTGGATTCTTCGTGTCTATTGAACATAGTGGTTACCGTTCTTCTTTATGCTAACAACATTGTTCTATCATCTATAACAGGAGCATACCTACAAAGACTTTTGAACATACTATATAAAATTTGCACTTCTTCTAGCCTTGATGTCAATTTATCTAAGACTAAAATCAAGATATTTGGTTGCAACAAAAGGAAATTAAAGCAAGAGGAAAAATTCCTAGGTAAGGACCAAATTGAGATAACCCATGAATACAAATACCTTGAGATTGATATTGCTTGATGTGGTTACTTTGAGCCATCTAGTTAAAGGCAAAGAATCACATGTGAAGTTGTAGTTGGTGTTACATGTTGGGAACTCAAATCCCATATATTCAAGGCTTTGGTGCTTCCTACTTTCACATATGGCACTGAAATATTGAGAAGTGGTTTGAAAAAACTCTCATTACATGGATTTCGAGAAGGCCATGAAGATGCATATGATCTCTCATGTCCAAGTGTGTTCTTTGACTACCTATCATATTTTGGTAGCTGAATTTTGAGAGCTTCCCATAGAATTACACGTTCTCATGCTCACTATGGGCTTCCAATAATGGTTTGCCCACCTATCCCTCTCTTGGGTAGTCAATAAAGCAATGTCACTCTCCCAACACCTAGCCGAACAAGGATTTCACACCTGACACAAAATGACAACCATGTGGAAGACATAAAGGGGTCTATCCCATTGGGGAAAACCCATGACAACCCAACCACATCAAAAATAGCACATGATGATATGAAAGAGGCTTTTCTTTCTAAAGAGTCGAACTCCTTCTATCTCTCATGGAAGAAACTAGATAACCTCCACCTCAAAGTTTTTTTTTTCCAAATACGAATGTGAATTGTACTTGAAGCAACCATTGACTCCACCACAACGCAAGATTATCTTTTACTATATTTTATTTGGTATCTATATTTTGGACATTGGATTACCTAATCCATTGCTTGGGATCTATCCAAATCCCACCCGGGAAATACCTCACTCTAAACTACACCATTTCACCATCCTTTGAAAAGATGAATTGGAAATACTACACTCTAAACTCCGTAATATCACACATGTGGCAACCAAAAGTGCACGTGATAATAAGGAGTTTCATAGTGTTCATATGAATACGTGAAAAAATAGAAGTAATGTAACATGTGACATTATGGAATGACACAAAGTGCAACAACGCAATAATGATAATAATGACAATGATAACAACATGATGCGTGTGGTTTGAATTCTTTGCTGGTTTACTTTAATGTCAAAACCCATTATACATGAGCGGAAAAGATGATAACAAGAAGTAAGAATTAAATTAAGAACATCTGTTCCCTAGGGTTTTGAGACATAAGTGAGAGAGTGACATAGAGGTCGTTAATATTACGGAGTTTACTAGTATCTATTGTTGTATTAATAGGGCTTCAGAAAACTACCACAAATAGCATGCTCTTATATACATGGGGAATGAACTATAAATAAAACTACACTGTTGACTTTTGTGATTGGAATGTGTCAAGTTTGAAGAAGTCCTTGCTTTCCAAGCGTCAATAGCAGGTCGAAAGGTTATAGTTGGATTGTAGAATTGGATAAATGTGTCTTTATCTTTGTGACAAGGACTCCAAACAGTACAATTTTTTTCTTCTTTCATATGAAGCACATGTATTTTGGTATTGCTAAATTTGAGTTGTAAGGTAAGTGGTCCTAGAATGGACACTTCTTTTCTTCCACTAAACCCACTTATCCTAGTCAAGTAATCAAGTGCGAGATGATTCACACAATCCAAAATGAAGCGACAATTATTCTCCTTGTGAATTGAAATCAAATTTGATATTTAAATGATCGGGACGTCGAAAAGGCTAATGGGATTGGAAGTACATTGAGATGGTCTCAAACCGGCTAAATCTTTAGAGTGGCGGAGTGCAGTAGCTTCTGTGAGATAGAGGCTAATGTCCACTTAATGGTCTAATTAAAAGAAAGACGTGAGGCTCTCTAGAACTACACTCTCAAACAATGATGGAAAATCATCTCTAATGTGATTGTATAGGGGACATTCCAACACAAAATATGTCTCCTTTTCAACCATATCATATGAGCAAAATTGGCATAATCTACTATGTCTAGAGGTAGGGACACTCAACCATCATCCAATCTCAATGCCAAATCTATGATCCCAGGTGCGGTAAGCATCAACAAAGCAAGAAACATCCTATGATACACTTGATATTGCACAAAGACACATGCATGGGTATGTCCATCTAATATGTCTTTCTAGAAAGAAATCTACATTTTGTGCAAGCCTTGCAATATAATGTTCTCTTGTATTATGATCTAAAGAAACTAAAATAATAATGTTTGTAAGTACGAGAGCCTCCAAAGAAAATGTGCTTCATGGTTGTAAGCAATGGGTTTGTTTGTACAAACAAAAAAGTATATCAAACATGCACATGCAATATTGACTATATGACTATATCATGGCAATAGCAGAAAAACGGAGAGTCAACTTTAACATTACATGAAATCATATTCAAAATTGTTGAAGGATTTTGAATAGGTTGGGACTTGAGTTCAACAAATTAAAGTCTAGAGACAAGACCTCTCCATCACCACTCATTGTGTTGGATGACAGAGGAGGAACCTCCTCTAAAGGTGGCCTAGAAGGCTCGTTTGAGTACATGATTTTCCTCTATGATTGTCTACTTCGCATTGCTTGTTTCATATTACCTAGTTTGAGAATCTCATTATGTTGTAGAGGTTGTTCAATTTAGAGGCATCAATGGAACGCATTTAGAGTTGACAGGGAAACATTTACATAGTTCCCATTACGAGCAGTTGGGTTCAAGTTTGATTGAATTGAATTTCGATATGGTAGGATTCGATTGGATTGGGCAATATGGATGCCGAGTACTACATATTCTAGTTGGAACACGCAACTCATGCCCATGTCACTTGTCTCCATCAATTCAAAGACATGCCAAGCAAATAGGCTAATATTTGAATAATTGTTGAATTTGAAAGGTCACGCTTGATTCACTCAACACATGTGCCAATGCCACATTTTGATGTTCTTGATTAAGAACCAACTGCCGATGTTGGTTTGTAGGTAGTGAACGACATGCATGTTGAGTACATCCAAAACATGACGGAAGCCCATAACAAAAGGAACATAATGGTTGGTATGTTCCCTGCCCCACGAAGCATTGATACACAACTAAGTAAAACTATGTGTGTTAGTGATTGAAAATAAAAAACATAAGGAAGGAAGTCATTTCTCTCTATAATAAGAGAACAAAACTTGAGGAAAATTGAGTTTATTTTCTAGAGTTTGATTCTATCTAAAAATCACACAAGTGGCGAGAGGAGCAAAGAGATGCATGTGCACATGGGTGGCAAAGAAATGAGAAGATTCTTAGCTATATAAAGATAAAACATGTTGGCACCTAAAACTCAAAGAAACTCTCCAAGAGTTTGTGGTTACACTCAGACAATGGACCATTGGGGGATTTGGCAACCCCATATCATCCTCATACTTTATGGTTAACCCTACCAATGCCCGGGGAGGATTTTTGGAAACAACCAGTCGAGATCCCAATGTTTCCAAATCCAACTGGTTACATGTTGACATCTTTCAGTTTTTCTTCATTGAGTTGAGGTAAATTCTAGAAACTCCTCCAAAAGGATCGGTACTTATCACGAGCTCTTGAACTTGAACTGGTTATTTCTCAAGCTCAACCGGTTCAACAATAACTAACGGCCGGTTCTCCCCATTCAGTGAACTCCACTGAGGGGCGCATCACATTGGCCACTTTTGGCAACATTTGTTACCATCTCCGGCTATAATAGTGTGAAAAGTGGTGGGCCAACAACATCTGTTTCTCAACGTAACCTCCTGCAATTTCATGACTGGGCACCAGATGCAAATGTTGGTGTGATCGGGGCATGAGCTCACAAGTGTTTGATGTTTAGAAAAGTCTCCAAATGTAATTGTGGGTTGTGCTCAAATTAGGCGGAAGAGAAGGTTCCTTGTAGCAGCAGCCAATGCCAACTGGGTCAAAAAATTGGCGGATGCAAAATTATTTCGGGAAGGGTAGGCAGGTAGATACTCCAGTAGACTGACTTTTGGAGTGAACCTGAGGTCCTCCCCCACGAGATTCAAGGGAAAAAAAGTGGGCCACCACCTGAATCTCTCAAGATTCAACTCATGTATTTTTGGGAGGATTCCAACATCATTGAATCCTCCAAAAACATTTCAATCGCGTGCCAGGCAACATTCTGATAATTTAGACAGATTCCTATTCTCATACTACAATGGCACCAAAGCAAGCAGCTTGCTGAATAAATTAAATTCCGTTCCCAAGTACTTCACGAGTAGGAACTGTTCATTGCATAATTGCTCATGCACATCTTTTTCCTTCGTATCAACAATGCAAGTGGGAGGGTTCCTAAAGCAATTCAGGACTTTCTTGACCAGTAACTAAAGTTAAAGTGAATCGTTTACAACGTTTACATCGTGTTGTTATTCAGTTAGTTTTTGTACTCGGACACGGATGTTTGATTGCTGGTGCATGGTAACGTGAGCATCAAAGAACAATCACATAACAGACACATGTGTTAAAAGAGATTGGACTGCGTCTTCAAAGTTTATAAAGTGCTCCATGCTCAATAGTGAACAGAAATCAAGAGGGCGTATGTGTTCAGTTAAAGAATCGACAAAAATGCAATAAATGAGACGAGGTTCGATTTTTTAATCTAGTTCTCGTGGATGTTTCATCATATATTTGCTGTTTGAAGTCGCAAGTCTGATCAATAGTAGATGGAGAATAAAATCGACGTACTGGCCACATCCCAGGTTGTCAAAAGCATTTGAAACTGAAAAGGGGTTAAGTATGAGATCTGAGTTAGGGGCCGACCTCTCCTTCAGTGTCTGGGGAGATTTTTGGGTATAAGCAGTCAAAATCATAGTTTTTCCAAGTCCAACTGGTCACATGTTGTGATCTTTCGGCCATTCTTTACTGATTCGAGGTATATTCCATAGATTCCTCTAAAAGGATGAGTAACTTTCCTGGATTCTTGAATTTCAACCGGTTATTTATCAAGGGGAGGCCACACATGTTTGAAAACGTCAGTTTCGATACAGAGTTTGGTAAGCCGATTTAAAAGAATTTTGGTCTTGGCATGTGCCTAACTTTGAGGAGCTGGGTTTCAAGGTTGGTCCCTTTTTTTTTTTAAAGTTAAAACCGTACGTTTTCACCCGGAAACAAAAATTTGTTAGGCACATGTCAAGGCCAAAATTCTTTTACATTAACTTACCACAGTCCTTTTCGAAACCGGCATTTTGAAACAGGTGTAGCCACCCCTTCAAAACTCAACCGGTTCATCTGTAACTATGCGGTCACTTCTCCCTGTTCATTGCTCTCCTGCCCTCTCAATTTCAATTTCCAAAAGTCATGCAATCAATGATTCCCCAGGTCTGACGCGGTTTTATGTATGGCGTTGACTTTGTGGCCTTGTGTACATACTTATTGCATATTAAGCATGCTTGGAACCTGGAATAGCCACAAATAGTAAAGGCCAAGTTGAAGGGCATTTGTAATGATGCGTGCTTCTTGGAATGTTAAAGCAGAGGAGCTTCTCCTTCTGTGCTCTTCAGTGCTTAGTCACATTTCTTTTGCATTGGGCCCCCTACGAAGGAGATTTATATAAGTTAACTTACAGTAGGCGTGTGTTGGACAATGGTTTCAGTAGAAAGACAGACAGGTAGGCACATGTCTAAATTGCTCAAAGATTCAGGTCAATGACATTTCGTGTAGATGAGTATAAAAACCGTCATCACACGAGTTCGAATGGGATGCAGGCGTTAAATTTAAGGTAAACGTGAAAAAAAACAGAAGATAATCTATCAGCAACTCTCTAGTCACATTCTAAGTCAAACTGGTCTTCAATAATTCTCTTGATCCATATGCAGAAGTTTCGAATGTGAC
This sequence comes from Polytrichum commune, assembly GCA_950295325.1. Classification (NCBI taxonomy): domain Eukaryota; kingdom Viridiplantae; phylum Streptophyta; class Polytrichopsida; order Polytrichales; family Polytrichaceae; genus Polytrichum; species Polytrichum commune. The sequence continues at coordinate 19,856,984 of OX485809.1, forward strand.
CAGAGAGCAATCTGCAGGTCAGCAATGGTAAGGAATGTTTGAACGAAGTTATGAGTTTTATGGGCATTATTCAGTTTTTTTTTCATGTTCTCCAACTTCTCCTGATTAGATTTACACCACAAAACTTGTTTTGCATCAGCAAATCCATGATGAAGCACCAACAAAAATTGGATTGAAAATCGGACCCCTCCTAATTTCATAATGGTTCTCGGAATTGCATGTTTGTTGAATCCTTAACTGAATACACACGTTCTCCCGAATTGTGTTCCCTATTGAGTGTGGAGTGGTTAATATAATTTTTTGATGTAGTCCAATCTCTTTAAAACATGTGTCTTTTATGGTGTTTGTTCTCTGATCCTCACCTAACCACACACCAATCAAATATAGGTGTCCGATCAAAAAGAGTAAGCAAACAACACCTGCATACCTTGAACGTATGTCTATGGGAGCAGATTTGCGTGGTGAAGACATCAAAGTTGTCATGAAAGCCCTCAGGTATGGCTGCTTTATAGTTTGCTTCTAAGAAATTTGAGCAAAGACTTAGAGCTAAGTTCCCTTTGATTGTACATTCTGAGATTTGACGCCCTAAACCCTCTACACATCTTTCCCGGTGTATGCATTGCCGATGTTTCTAAACAATCTAAGAGGTCAACGATTTTGCATCAGAACCAGAAGTTGGACTAGGACCAAAGAGACATTTAGACCTCTTTCTTTTGATGAGTCCACAAAGAGCCTATTCTACAAAAAGGAGTAATACCATTTCCAGATTAAATACAAGTTGGATTAGTAGCAAAATCATAACATCTAACCTCGCATAGGGACAAGTGGGTATAGGTGAACCTTCAAAGTTGATGAACACATATGTATCACAATCAATCAATATTCCATGTCCAAAAGAGACAACAAAAGCCGCCGGCTTCCTGTAGGTGTAGGCGTGGGTGCAGTTGAAGGTGAAGTTGCAGTTGCTGTTTTCCTTGACTGAACAATCTGCAAGTTGTACATAAGATTCAGTGAGCAACAACTAGTCAGGTGTACAATAGACTTGAATTCCACACAAAAATCCCCACAAATCCACTGTGTTTTTTTTACTTCTAGAAATAGTAACATTGCTGTTCACATAGTCTGAAACTAAAGCAGTCATTCCATCCACATTAGGGGTCCTGTAGATTGAACTTTCAGGTCTGAATCTGATTCGGGAGAGGTATTCAGAACAGTGAATTTGAGAGAATGGTAATGATTTCCATAACTTACCTTCACTACAATGATTGCGACTACACCACAAACGATCAAAAACATAAAGGCCATAATACACTTGTCTGTTGCCATCTGCACATGAATTTTATGTCAAATGTTTCTCCAGGCAACACGAAAAGCAGTATTGACAGTGATTGACAAGAGTTACAATCGGGATTTGAAATGTACAACAAACTCAATCGAGGTGGCTTTCTTTCTCAAAGACTACCCAGAAAAATGTATGTAATGTCAAATAGGTATTTGCAACTGCAAGACTATTTAGTGCATGTTGGTATACATACAGGCACACCTGTTTCCCAATCTCACGGACCATCTGAGTAGCTTTTTTGATTGAAAACTGTATGGTATCCAACTCATTCACAATCCTTCCTAATTGCTCAGTCTGCGTTGGAAGCCACCATCACCATATTGAATCAAAAAGGAAATACACAGTTAATAAAATTTATGGAGGCATGGTGAAAGAGCCTGTGCACATTCATATCCACAAAATTGGAATATGAAATAAAATAATTGAAGCCAAGCGTCTAGCCTTAAGTTCACCTGGGCTTTAAGTGTAACAGCAGTTTCAGCACCAATGTGCATTGTGTCTTCAACAACCTGCAAAAACCATGTATATCATCAGAGTTACAATGATTGTTTTGTTGATGCATGCATTTCAAACTTTACTCAACATGGTATGAATTCAAAGTTGAAACCATTAATATCATTTAGGGCACTTTAATTGTGTGCATACTTTCTTCGAGCGCTCTATTGACCTGTCCGTTTCATCCAGGTTCTTTCTCCCAGTGAGAATAAGTTCTTGATTGGACATTGCTGCCAGGGCCAACAAATTCCACAACCACTTAGCTTCAAGATTTTGAAACGCAATAATGATTTCAATAAACCACATGGTTGATCATCTTCGACATCCTTATAACTGAGCACCTAAGTAGTCTTCAATGAAAAGAGTTCCTATTTGTTGTGTGATAATTTCAGGTTTGTAAGTTACCTGATGCCATCCGCACTCCATCATTCCCTGCTGAGCCTGTTTGTGGCCCACCTTCTAAAAGGTCACGCGTAGGAGCCACTGAACTTGCAAAGGTTTTTCTAAGTGCCACATATGTATTGAGCTCCCTGATCTGTGCATGCAAACTACACAGTCGTTCTTAGCATATAGAACAATTTTCCTGACTTACTCAGCAATAAACAACACAAATCTCTTCTCAAAAAATGTAGACAATGCATAGCACGTCCAACTCCGGACCAAGAAACTCTAATGATGCAGAACAGACTTGCATGGATCTATATTAAACTTGATGTACTTTAGATGCATCCTTTGTTTCAATCTAGTTGCGCAAAATAGTTTTACACATCAAGTGTATAAGGAGATCAATACAAGAGCATGCTTCTTCTGCAGTAGCAGGGTGCCGAGCTCAGAATCCTTTTTTATTTCAATTTTTTTCATCTCCACATCATAATTTTTTATCAACCTGTATGCCATTATAATAGATGTCAGCACCTTGCCATAGTCAGGGTTACCGTGGTTTACTTAAACTAAAAATTTGTAAGATGCAGATTCAGACTTCCGTGTAACTAAACCGTCTAGTCTTACCCAATTAGATGACAAATTGTCAGAATCGAAATTTCTTACGTAGGCTAAAGTGTACAAACCGCTTGGCCTCTCGCATCTTTCCTGTAAGCTCCTCGAATTGCTTTGCTTTCCTGGACGCATCCCTGATTTTGTCCATCGCTTGGAATCCATTCCTGCAAGGCAATGTTCACTTAACAAAGGTTTTCCTAACAGTCTTACGTAATAGGTCCCCAAAATATGATGGTTATAAGGATTTGCGAGAAAGAAGGTAGGCAATCTTGATATCGTTGTCGATTTCTTCTTCGTTAGGCAATACCTGACACAGAAATTCGTTTCTTCTTTAATAACAGATCGTTGAGCATGCAAGGCATTATTACGAGTGTCCATCTGAGGGCCAAATTGTGAGATTCCCAAACCACTTCACTACCAGACCTGCTCAATGTGACACGAGAACTTGCATTGGGTTCTTGCCATTCGTCACCCAATACAAGCTTGCATTGAATGCCATGTTTCTTGCAATTCTTGCAATTTCTTGCGATCACCCACAACAATGCATCGCAACAAAGGCTTGCTAACCTTAGAAAATCATCAGCTGTGTGACGGTATACACAAGTACACTGGCAATCTACTTTGGCTCATTACAGATCATTGAGCATGCCAGGAATTCTTAGGAGTGTCCAACTGACGCCAAATTTAGGAAATCGTAAACTGCTTTACTACTACATCTGTTCAATCTTTAAAATCCTCATGATCACAGAATAATTTGCATCATCTTTAATGTCTTGTATTAGCATGAAGTGAGTGAAATTAGGGTTAGGGTATTTGAGTGAATGACGACAAGAATGTATTGGAAGAAAGGAGACTCCACGAGGACAGAGGGTGTGAATTATCGATTGCCCTCGCGTTGAATAGAGAATGCCTCAGCGAAATACGAGAACTCACGAGAGCACTTTGTATATGGCTTGGACCTCAGCCTCGATTGCGGCCAGCTGCGCCGGCACATTCTCTTCCTCCATTTAGAAACCCTGGCTTTCGAATTTCTGCCGCAATCAATGGCCAAGCATTCCGGCTTTCTCACCTGCACTACTTTAGCTTATAAGCCACACATTGCAAACTTCTACGGACTGCATTCCTCATGTTGAAATGATGCGGGGAGTTTGAATGCGAGCCCATTCACCTTGGTAAACATCACTTTGGAAAGAAGGGGAAAGGGCGATAAGCGGTAGCCATGTTTAGGAAAGCAGAGGTCACGATTGGTTTCGGTGCCAGGGATGTATCCCAAACGCAAATGGAAATGAAGAGGTGGACAGAGGAGGAGCATGTGAAAAACAAAATGAGAGTGATGTATCGAGCTGTTTCCTTCCTGAACCCATATAGACCTGTTCGCAAACAACCCTCCTATCTGCAATTCTCTGTTTCCAAAGTAGTCTATCCCATCTCGAAATCTCCACAATCGAACAGATTAAAGCAAAATGAACGATGCAGCTGAGGATCACGGCTGGCGCAAGAAATACACGAAAATGGGTAAACCCTCTCGTAAGGAATATCTTCCACTATCATAACAAAGACAGTGCTGGACTTCGAGGACATAAAGCGGTTTTAGTTAGTTCGTCAGGTTGAATTCCAAGATAAATTCCTGAGCGGCTTAGTACATATATATGGGATGGATTTTAGGTCTGACATACAGAACTCCTCGTACATCTAAAGGCCACTTCCAACTATGAAGGTGTGAATAAGACGATGTATCTCACCATTTATCTACCAGAGGTTTTCATAACCATGTAGATTGAAAAGCAGAACAAAACAGAGGACCATACTAAAAGTTAAACACAGCACTCAGGATACATATCAAACAGATATGGCTCAAAGAATTCAAATTTATTCATAAAAGACACATACAGAAATGTTTACCCCAACTATCATCAAATGTCCATCCCCTGCTCTATCAACAGGAATGTATTTCGTGCATCAAATCGGTCAAGTAGGAAGCATAACATCCACTTGACCTGATTAGAGAGTCGCGAGAACAAGTTGATAAACATAGTACATGTAAGAACTATAAACTAAACCAAAGAGATTCTGCTATGAACTGTGCACAATCCCAAAGAAATTGATCTAAGCAAAAAATTGTGTTATCCAAGGATGGACAAGCAAAGATCTTCACGACAATTTACAAAGCTTTGGTCGGCTTGTAAACTGACGACCGTTCGATCGGACCAAGGCCGTAACACCTCCTGTAGCTCCTGCCAACAGCAGAGTATACATGTACTGGTACGCGTCCGAGCCCACTGCACCATAACCTCTATTTATTATTCATCCTGGATTTATTAATGGCAATAAGCAACAGTATGTAAACGTCACCCATTAGACATACATAACCATGTCACGCATTCTCTAAGCAGAGTATGTAAATGTGTTCAGATGAAATGCACAGATTCTGTTTAAAAGGGAATATAGTTCAAAAGAGCAAAAAATAAGCTTACATTGCCTGGCAGACAGGCTAGTGAAATAAACACCAGCCATAATTGCAGCCACAACACCTGGTAGGAACTGCCTCACAATTACAAAGACTGTATAAGAAAAACTCATTAATAGAAAGGAATAGGATATGAAATACTTTTAGTTAGATAGAGACAACTCAATATGGATATAATAATTCCAGTTTACAAGTCCACACATAGGTACTCACCGATAATGCACCAATGCCAGCTTGCCGCAGTGGAGAGGGTGTCCCCCTATTCACAGTATAATGACCAGCAACAAGATCCATACTGTCCTGTTACAATATCCATAACTTCATTAGCATAAGAATTGAAACTCTAGCAGATGTTGCAAGGACAAAAACATTATGGTATGACCAGGACACTGATACACCACTGCTGTTGAATGAGGAAGGCATCAGTCCTGACCTGTCTGAGTCCATCTCGGAAATTGTTGTAGTAGTACCGGGCAGCAGAGTTGAACCCATCTTGAATGAGACCCTGAACTGTCCTCTTTCCGTATCTGAAATAGAATGAAGGAGCATTAATTGTAGCTCACTAATGCTTCTCAACCCTTACATTTGATTCATGCGTTTAAGTAACCCAACAACTGTCCTCAGCTAGATATCTTGCTCAAAGAAATCTTTCATCTTCCACTACTCCTGGTTAGTACATTTGGTTATAGACACTCCATGTGACAAACACAGCTAGAGGCACATGGAGTAACATTTATCAAGAGCTTCAAGAGTTGCACTGCATAAAACAGCAAGAGTGGATTTGTGCATAGAAGTGTATCTATAACTCCGAACTCCAGACAACAAAAGAGCACGTACCTCACAAAGTCGCCCTTGAGAGCCCCAGTTCCCGAATACTGAATGCTGATATCATCTCCATGATCAGCCCACACTAGGAAGAAACAAGAGGCAAACCATAAATTATCATAGCTAGAACCTCAGCTAGCCAGAGTCGTACACCAGATGCACTCAATACTCTCGTGCAAGTGTATAATTATAGACTGAAAGCTCTTCATATTTTGCAAGCCCGACAGCCACGAAAAGACATTTTGATCCAAAATAGAAAAGTTCCCACCCACTTCCAATCAGTCAACAACCTCAGCATGGAAATCAGGGTACCTACAAACTCCTTGGCCAAATTTCACATGATATATGAAACTTTTCATCATAATATACTGAAATGTAGCATGTAAAGTTCCTATGTACATAAAACTATGCTAACAAGAACTAAGGGCTCATCCCAGTGTGAACGGAACTAAATGCAGCCATCTAGAACTTACATATACTCCCACTCTTAAGATAAGGAGAAGTGGCAAATTGCTATCTATATCTGTAACTACATCATGTGGTTATGAAAATGCGGTCATGAAAACAATACATATAAGAAAATTCAAAAACATGAACCCTTAAGGAGCTTGTGTCAGGACTTACAAAACTTAAATTTCTCTTCCAAGTCCTCAAATTGTTCAATAGTATTGTTTTCCTCAAATATGCCAATCCGGTTTAGTTGGACTTCCAGAGCCTTCCTCCCAAGCAAGCTCTGCATTTAACATTGAACAACCTCATTGGGAAAATGAAGAACGATGCTTTTGAATGTTTTGGAAAAAATAATTAAAATCAACTCTTGCACAAAATGATCAGAACCAAAGATGCCAACAAGACAAAATGCCTAAGAAAATACTAACCTGTGTGACATTGGTGCGGTCCAAGCAATCAACACAATTGGTTCTGACAACTCCCTTCTGCACTTCTTGTTTCGTTTCCTTTGGGTCTTTCAGGAAATATCTGTCAAGATGAAGGGAAAATTTGTTGACAATCAGAACCACTACTTAGTATGGTGACAATTGATGAGATAGGCCTTCATTGAAATTCCCTTAACGAATTCTTGAAGATTAGGAATTCCTTAAGGGATTCCACTCACAAGAGAACTCCAAATCGAAAAATCTTAATCATTAAGTCCTCTTATTGAAAAACGACTAAAGGGGTCCATCTGTTTATAATGTATTACACCCATATACATGTTAACCTGCACCCTAAACCCTAGACTCTTAGCAAATCGTAGGTCAAATCTCACCCTTGCTTGCTTAGATCCTCCCGAATATCATCATACAGGTTAGACAACCGTTCAAAGTGAATATGACCACAGATGTGATGAAAATCAAATGGCAGATACCTATCAACACATAAAGCACACACGTTTAAATTATGATCATTGTCAGCCTTTACATTTAAACAGTTACTGAATAAAAAGCTCAAAACTAGAATTTACAGAGAACAAATTGCAGAGAATAGAAAGATAACTTAGGCATAGGTTTTCTTCGTCCCATTCACCAAGTTAATAATTGCAACACTGATCATGAATAGACATGCAAAGACATAATGGACAGATATACAAACACTCCCATGTGATGCATGCTAAATTTATCAGCACACATAACCAGACTTGAGCTCTTGAGTATGTGAGTAGGATGACGCCAGCCATTCGTCACATTACCCCAGCCATTTCTCGAAGGAATATCTGCAATGTCTCACCTTATGGACTCATTCGTGATCCTCTGCATATTTTCCCCATAAGCTACACTCAAGACACCTTCACTGCCTTGCTGCAATTTCAAGATAGCAAGTTACAAGCTTGTTTCAGATGACACATGCAGTTCATAAACCAAAATTTGAACATACTGTAATACTGACTACAGAAGGAGCTGACAGTGCCTGTGACGTTCACATTGAAATACAGCAGAAACAAACAGGCTACTATGCTAAAGTAACAAGAGGTGCAAGACGAATCCAAATCAACCACATAGCCAAACAAGACATATGGTGAGGACCTTATCAAGATATGATATACCTGATTAATAAGATCAATGGCCAAAACATCACCATACCGTCGTTGAAGGTCTTTGAAGTGTTTCTCAATCACAATAGGCTGCAACCCCACACATGTAAATTGTTGCATGCTTCAATAATTTTCCCCTCACTAATCTAGAATCAAATATGTAGCTCAATTCAGAAAAACTTGAGCAAAGCAGCTCAACACTGACAAGTTATACCGTATTTTCATTGTTGTTGGTCCGGATCTTTGGCTTGTACGTGAGATCCACAATTTGCTCCCATAACAATGGAATCGAGCCCCGCACCTGCCACCTCATTTATGCGCCAAAATATTGAACAGAACATTGCATGTGATTCACAATAACTTGTTTCATTCAGTTATCACACATTAAAGCACTTAAAATCATATACATGAAAATGCATGCAAAAATTGACATGAACCTGAGTATATGAAGCAAGATAGCCCTTTGTCTCAAGTATCTGTTCGGATTCTACAAAATTAGCCACATTGCCATCCATGTCGGCACCTCTTCTCCACATTCGTGTCCCTGATAGATAGTCCGATTAAGAGATATTTATGTGATGCACTTTCCAGTTTCCAAATCCATTAGGTATTAAACTAACAAGGCTATGAAACCTGCATTCACAAGCCATCTGAAAACATTCTCCAATCATTTCAATGATTCGAAAGAAATAGAAAACCTCAAAACTACCTGTGCGACGATTGCAACGGCGTGCAATCAACGAGACTTTGACTGCCTCGCCTTTCACCACAGATTCTATAGTCTGAAAACGTGCACTGCCGTTAAGGATACTAATTCCCAGTGGAAGATCAAGTAAAAATCCTCACCAAAACACAAAATACAAACCTAAAATAAGCTGCAATGTGTCTAGACTACATGGCAAACAATATATTTAAAAGACAAGATTCAAGCCAAAAAAATTGCATCCATTAAAAATAGAAATAGAGGATATTGCCTTGAATGAGGGGAAGGATGAAGGGCTCCAGCTGCTCAAGTTCAAAGACACACGGTAACAAAGTCAAAATTCAAATAAGAACGATCCTACTAAAAACTTCCACTAAATCCACAATAAACTTTGACCGTTTCTAATATATGGAAAATCTTGATATTCTCAAATAGAGACACGTCGCATGCCACACATACACAAATCTTCAACGGATGTTTAAAGTCATATACACACTCAAAAACTATGAAAAGAAACGAGTCCAAATGATAATCAAGGGCCTTACTTTATTTTGAATCAAGTCCTCCAGCAATGTCTTGTTCCACAGATACTTTTCCTCCGCCTGCTCCCAACAATGTAATTAATTAAATTCCTACAAATAGACTTCTACATCTCATTCCTCCCCTAACCTATTAAATAGGAGGAACATAAATACAACACACACACACACACACATCTCAAATAAGTCAAAAACCACCACCAGTACAGTGATGAAGCCTTAGTGAGAGCCTCTTAATCAAGCCAGAAAATTGTACCTGTTTCCAGAGAGGAGTGCTTCCCCCAACATCTTCAGATCTCCCTGCACTTCAAATTGAGCATAGTTTTTGAATTTCAGAACTTCAGAGAAACAGAGCTATTCTCAGCAAAAAAAGAGAGATAGACACCTCTTCAAATTAAGACTTGACTCAATAACAGACGTGGACCCTTTTGTGATCTTTTGAAGCCTCCGCCACAGCCAAATGCAAGGCATGGACATTGAATACACAACCAATAGAGAAACTGAACTAGAAGGAAAAGACTTCTTTCATAATAAGCTGGAAAATTTCTCAGAGGCATCAACTTACTTTAAAGTCAAATCTGAATTGTAAGAGAAGTAAAGACCAGGGGTTGACTCCAGCGACTTCAATAAACTCACAAAGTGGGCCTCTTCTTTCTTCTGCAATATAAAAATTTGGTTGAAAGAAGATGTGAAACAATTCAAGATCTATAAAGAAGAGTCAGCACTATGCTTTCATGACAATGCACTACATAATAACAAGAAAACGAGCAAGAAAATATAAAGGAGAACCTCTTCAATAGTTGCAGCAGGAAGATTCTTGTTACAACTAAGAACTTTCATGGACGTCACTTTGTATATGGGATGGCCCTTGTAAAGCCCCAAAAGCTTGCGACCAGTAATCACAAGAGCATAGGTTCCTGTACTCACCATTTCAGGCAAATATGAACACATCAACCAAGTACCTACAAAAGCCCTTACTATATATATATATATATATGCATTTTTTTACATTATACAGATATAGATATAGATAATAAAAATTGCCATTGGGCAGTACATTTTCCATCCTAGTATCAAGACATACTTGCAAATTGCAATTCAATATGTCAAAACCCATCTGGTAACACCGGCTACTAAGGAACTCTCCGTCAAATCTTTTGTAGTTATGGGCACTACAACTTACCCGCTACAAGCCGCAGGAGTCCCACCAACCCAAAAACAATCTGAGTATGCGGGACATTCAAGTCTGTAAGCTCACCTACAGCATACACAACATGAACTTCTTAGAACCGTCCCACCATGGCAATGATAGGACATCAGAGCAAAGATCACATAATCAAAGAACGTCCAACAACAACGCGAATCCATTGAAATTCAGCGTGGAACACAAAATTGCTGACATAAACAAACTTAATGGTCATAAACCTACTTATTGAGCTCAAATCCCCAGTTGTACGATCTATTGACAGGAACTTTGTGGAAAAAGAATCAGTAGGCTCCAAAATATATTGGTCCGGAAGCTCCCAGAGGCGCATACGCGTGCACAGTTTCGGAGTATCTTGAACCTCCCCCATCTCAATCTAAAGTTAGTACAAATATGACCTGCTGCTGCACACGTAATAAACCGGCACACGATCAATCTCCTGCTCTCTATATCTTTCTTTGCGAACTCAACATCCAGAGATTCTCACAAATTTGCACCAAGAACATCCTCACATCACACAATTGCAGGATGAGGATTTGGATCTGCTGCAAAACTGGAAAAACTCACCAATCGCAGAGCAGGTAGCAAATCTATACAGAAAAATGTTTAATCTGGTGAAATTGCAACCTATAGGTGCAAGAAATCATTCAAGCGGGGCGAATAGTGATGTCAAGCGCAATAGGGGGATTGACAAAAAAGAGAAGGGAAGGGTGTCAGGATTTTGGTTTTGCCGAGCGCAACTAAGAGGGTGTCTTGAAAGGGAGCCTCACCAATTCATATTTACGAATTTTATACCTACACGTTCAACTTCTGGAGAAGTTCACAAATGTGCACCCAAGAAAAAAATTCCAATATAGAATCAAGCCTTAGATCTACATCAACGACTCCCAAAAAAGTTCATAGAGATACACAGATTCACAGTAGAGTGTAACTAGGATTTAACGAAAAATGCCTTTCCAATTTAAATTTTCCAAATCTCAGTCCACATCATCAGTTTCTATAGACTCAAACTTCTACCTAAAAGCCAAAATTTTAAAAAACAAATTCGAATTCATCGCATACAACAGAGTCTTAAATCTCATGGAACAGCAAGCAATACTTGTAGGCAATCATGTGCATGGCATGGAAAATGAGAGAGGCGAGAAGGTAAAGCCTAGAGGAGGTTTGGTGTTTTCCGACTCTTGAAAGGAAAACTGACCAATTTCAACAATACCAATATACTAAAACCCTCGCTATCCTCTTTTATTATTCTCTTCACATTTTCAAATATTCAGTCTACACGTTGGAATTTTGTAGAGTCTTACAAAATTGCACCAACTGACATTCCAGAAATACCAGTGCGTGATCAGGCTTTAGATCCACATCAAAAGAAAATCAACAACATTATAGATGCAGAGATTCCAATTTCTGAGCAATCGTACAAACGTGCACCTTAAACACCTCTTCGAAGAACACAAACTTCCAGATTAGGCCTTAGATCTACATCAAAACCGAGCCGGAACAAAAAACAAAAAAAAACAAAAAAACACACCAAACATCAAAATAAATAAACCCAAAATCAACCAAATGCAGAGCAATAGCATACAGCAGAACGTTGAGCTCTGTGGAAGTGGAAGCAATGTGAAAGAAGCGATCAAGAAAAACGGATGACACAACAGGAGGAATCAAATAGCTCACAAATTGGCTGTGAAATCTGAAAATAGGAATCTGAAAACCTCACGGGATCGTTGAATGTCGAAAGAATCTCACATAAACCAAAAACAAAAAAAACTTCGTGGGAAAGCACAAGCCTTCATCTCCCGCAAAACAGAGCCAGAAAACATAAAAATTGAAATGCAGAGCAGAGAGGGGGAGAGAGAGGGAGAGAGGGATTGCCACCTGGTGAAATGGAAGCAATCGATCGTGTGCGAGAAATGAAATCGGGGGGAATGAAAGCAAGAGCGGAGGGTTTTTGGAGTTTGGCAAGTGCAGAAGCCCTAAGGTGCACTCTGCGCTAAGTTTACTCCTGCTTCCTTCTTTGGCATCGTGACGCCAAAGCTCGTCACGCAACTGAGGCCTCTAAAACCCTCGCTATATTCCTCGCTATATTCGCTTCTTCTTCTCCTCCTCTCTCACAAATCATCGAACTTCGCTCAAGCATCGAGCTTGCCCTTCCTCCATCATGTGCGGCTCAACCATGGGTATCAAAGAGCCTACTCAATTTCAACTTATTTTCTCAATCAAACAATCTCCTTAAAAGATCAATGGAGGAATAAATCTATGTCAACAAATGGTATGTTTCTCGTAGATGACTATACATGAAATCGTCAAGACCGAGATCACGTTTTCCTTGTCTCCAAAGCCCCATCAAGATTGTCTCTACGATTGATTAAGAGTTAACCCTTTAAGGTCTAAATGGCCCATAGACCGGTTAATAGGCGGATGCATGGGTATCAATAATAAACTTCAATAATGGTACCAAAGAACCTACCAAGTTTCAAATTCATTATTTCGATCGAAGAAACTTGTTAAAAAGATCGAAGGGGGAATAAACATGTTTCAACAAAAGGTGTTGTTTCTAAGAAATGACAAATCATGAAGTTATCAAGAACAAAATCAGTTTTCATTGTCTGTGAAGCCACATCTAGGTTTTCTCTATGGTTAAGAGTTAACCCCTTAAGGTTTGAGTGGCTCAATGTACACTCTTGTATATTTCTACACATCCCACACAAATCCTCGCCAAGTCTAAAACAATTCTATGTTTATGTGTTTTGAACTTTATTTGTTAGATATTTTTGTCAAGGAGATCATAGAAACACAGTCACTTGTAACATTTATATGTAATCCACTAAGTATGTATATGCATCCAATGGTACACCTGTCATCGTATTTGAACCCAAATTTTGAATTAAATCAAAGCTTTCAACTTGGTATAAAATGCGCACTTAATGGATGCATGGATTTTACATAATTACAATTATGACATTACTAGCTAAAGTTGACATTATGCACAAATAGTATATGTTCTTGTTTGTGGAGAGGCCCATGCAGAGCTTGACAAATGCTACTTAAAATTAAGGTTTAAATCTCACGGTCACACCACCTAGTTGAAATTAAGGTCTAATTAGAAGCTAGCTAACTTTTGGGACCTTGCTCTCGGGGGGGTAGTCATTGGTTGGAGTAGCAATACACGTGCGAACAAATGGTAGGCTATTTTAAAAACATGGGGGCTAAAAATTATAAATGAACTTAAGAGTAATATAGGGTATCAAAAATGGCACTGGACATCTTTAAAGTACTATAGGGTATGGAATAATAGGTAATTTGGAATTATAAGTAATGCAAGCCATTTTTCTATTAACCCAAAGTAGAAATTTACATAATGATAGCATGTGAAAAAAAAAAAGAGAATTGAAAGTAATACCCCCCTATAAAATAGTGGTTGTTCACACCTATATCCTTAACTTTTTAACACACTGCCCCCCCCCCCCGAGACCTTGCTATTTGTGAAGAAATCTTAACTCTTCCAAGCCGCTAATGCTAACTAGCTTCTTCAAATGAGTAACCCAAGTTATTTTCTTGAATGCCCGCCTTCCATTTTCTTCGTCTGTTTTTTATTGTGTTGTGGACTGCATTGTTTCTTACATCATCCTCAATTAGCATATGCATTTATTTTATGAATATATTATTAAAATTACAAAATATGATTAATATGCCATTTTCAATGTATGATTTGAGACTGCTCATATTATTTCATTGTGAATATAACACTTTATTTGATTTTAATCATAATGAAACACAATGTGTGTGGGCCACAAAATTACAATGTATGCTAATCAGTGTCATGCTCAAAACTTGGGCAAGTTGAACAAAACTTTAGTTGGTCAACCTTATCTTCTCCCTTGGATTGATGAATATTTGATTACTAGTAATTACAATGTGCAATTGTGCGATTGGTTAGCTAGCATATGAGTTAGTTGATTACACTAACTCCTATTGTTAGCTAATTCTCCTAACTAGGTGGTGTACCCATGATTTTAGTTAGCTAGAAATTTGGTTGGCTAATCTTCACTAACTCATAAGTTAGCGAATTCTCTTAACTAGGTGGTGCAACTCGACCAATTATTTTCACAAATAACAAACATACTTCCAAATACAATAATTAGTTTAGGTATTGTCGTTAACATAGATACATCCAATCCTAAATGTCCAAATAGTGTTCAATACGATGTCACCGGCTACCTATACTAAATTGTTGTTTAAGGAGCACGTATTTTGATTCAATGATAAGAAACTAGATTTAACTCAAATCACGGAGTTTGGGCTTTGATGGCTTGCCAAACAAAATTCAAAACTTGATTTTTTTTTTCTTTAATTTATAGCCATGATTAGTGTGAAGCACGATGACAGAAAAAACATTGCTTAGAAGTACACTAAATATTATATTTAATGTCACTTACTATTTGGAATTACACAATTTATATTTATTTATTGTATATCTCGTATTTTATCAACAAATGTTAAATTGGTTGTTTGGACATTATAAAACTTTAACAATGTTATTTGATAAAAATATATAGCATTGTGTAAATCTTAAATAGTAGGTGACACTAAATGTTATATTTAGTGTAGCACTCAACTAGCAACACTATCATTGATCTTCACAAAAGCAATTTGGAAGTATCTTCTTTCAAAGCATAATATGAGTATGTAGTCCACCAAAATCTACAACATTTATTATTCTATTTTATGTTTAAGCACCTAAAAGGATATGTTGAGTAAGTTGACGAAGAATAATGTAAACTAGGTAACACTTAGTGAACACAAAATGTCAATTATCCAACTTTCGATCACACATGCATAGTGCAATGTAGCCTCCTATGTGTAGGAAATCTAGATCATTTAATAAATGGTAATTTTGTCCTATGTTTTACACGAGAGCCTAAGTCTATAATCAAGATTGAAGCAACTTTCATATACACAACATATAGTTGGCTTGACCTATTTCTATGTAAGAAAATTTTGAAGAAAACATTGATTAATTTTTTTGGTTTTTTCAATTTTTTTAAAAACCTATGGAATTAAAACCCCATGAGAACTAGGATATACTTATGGGGTTTTAGTAAAGGTGAGTACTTTCCCACGTTTTGGTCACCTAAGTCCTAAACACTTTAGGCCTATCATTACATACCAAATTTTAGCATCGTACAATGTGAATATAGATTGAATTTTGGGTGGATTGTGATAGCTTGTTGTCTTATAATCTCTGGGGGGGGGGTAGTCATTGGTTGGAGTAGCAATATACGTGCGAACAAATGATAGGGTATTTTAAAATCATGGGAGCTAAAAATTATAAATCGACTTAAGAGTAATATAGGGTATCAAAAATGGCATTGGACATCTTTAAAGTACTATAGGGTATGGAATAATAGGTACTTTGGAATTATGAGTAATGCAAGCCATTTTTCTATTAACCCAAAGTAGAAATTTACATAATGATAGCATGTGAAAAAAAGAAGAGAATTGAAAGTAATACCCCCCTATAAAATAGTGGTTGTTCGCACCTATATCCTTAACTTTTTAACACATTGCCCCCCCCCCCGAGCTTATAATGTTCTTTATTGCAACACTCAAACACAAACTAACTTGGAAAGAGATTGTTGAAGAGTTCATATCATTTAATATAATGAGAGAACACGTAATTGATATGAACAAGTTAAAATCATTTAGGGGTTCACCTTTGTGGATTGTAATGCTCATTCATTGCACCATCTAAAAGGTTAAGTTACCAAAGGCCATAATAAGACTCGGATAGGTGACTTTCCTTGCATTTGTTTTTTGGTGCACCCTACCATATATGGTCCACCCAATCATATTGTGGTATAGGTGAAACAATGTTTCAGTCTGAAACAGGGGTTGTGATCCTTGTGATGCACTTTTTGACATTACATGTAGAACTAAACCAACTCAAATATGGAGCAACATAAGAATGCACTATGGTGATACCATCATTTTTTATTTATTTTTATCATCTATGCCTTAAAACCTCAAAAGTTATTAGACTTGAAGTTCAAGTAATTGTTGCCAATGTTTTAAGAAAATCATATATGTATAGGCACAATATATTATACCCTTCACTAAGCTTTGCTATTGAATTTACTCCAAACAACAGAAGACCGAGCTGACATCGAAGGGAATTGTTTTGAAATTGTGAATAATAAGAATGCTCAAAACATTTAGCGAGTGAAATGTAAGCTAGTTACTCTCGATCCCAACACTTTGGCGAGTTTGGGTACTTTAGAGTACTATTTGTGCCAATTCTTTGGTTCAATTAACCTTTCAAAGTGGATTGAAACCATACAATTTTTGGATATTTATATTATTTCTCAACTTCTTTATATGTTTTCACTCAAAGAATTCCAAACCTAGTGTCGTCATATAGGGACATTCGTTGTTGGTACCCACCTTGATCATACCCCGCATTTCGTACGAGATAAGGTACGGTGCTTCTTGAAAAACTTAATCCTCATGAAAATGCTTCATTTAAACCCTCGTGATTGTGAGAATGTAGGATCGCATATGACATTCCACACTTGTTTATTATGCCCTACATATTTTAGTTATCTCAAATCCAAACCAACAACCCACAACCTTCTTAGAACCTATGTTCGAGCCTTGTTTATGTCAAGGAGTGCTATGTGGTAGACTTTATCGTGTGTGTGTTCATAGGTCATGCTAACTTTTTCAAATTATCATGTTTTGTTTTGGTAGGAAACCATCCATGCATACATACATACATACATACATACATACATGCTATGTGTTCATTATACCCTTAGTGTTAAGTGTGCATAATAGATCACACGTTGAAATAGGGACACCTGTCTAGGGTGACAATTTACTATCTGATAATCAAGTTGAGACCATGCCATACTTCTAACAACAACTAAATAAATAAAGACAAGTGACCCAACATGGTGTTTCAAGTTCACTTTACACACAAACCAAAAATCATGGCCATGATAATCTAAGGGCCTTTCAAAACCATTTGGTGTATTGTGAGAAATATGCCTTAAATAATTCAACTTGGCCTGGGTCCATTAAGCGGACACTTCACTTGCCACTAGGAACCAATTGCGACTCACATCAATTCAACAAAGTGAACCATTCATTCCACGCCCAAACCCTCAAGTATAAAGGACGTGCAAAGAGGAGTTGTTGAAGCTACAGAGCATGGTGTGGCTCATACCATATTTGTGCTTGAGATTGATTATCATGCTTTCCAATGGCGAATCACAAGATTACCACCCAATTATGCCAAAAGATGTTGGGCAGTGCATGCTAATACATGGACAATGTGCAATGTTAAAGTAGGATATGGCAAAACACCATCATGAGACATGTTTAGTAGGGTTAGTGGTACCAACGTTAAGCGCTAGGAAACCACTTAAACATACGATATGTTTCAACGGAGGAAACTTGATCTAGATTTTGTACAAGAACAATCGAAGTTCGAGGCGGACAAAACCGATGAAATCAACAAAACTTGAGATGAAATGCACTTAACCGTTGATAACAAGTCTAAACCTAACAGAAATGGTAAACCATGCTAAGAATGGGTAAAGGATAAGGTGGAAGACTAACAACATGCCTTAGATACCAATAACAATTTAATGGCGACTCTTAGGTCGTAAACAAAGGTAGATAGGCATATAAAGAGGGGAAAAAGAAAGGTTGGGACAACCATAGAGTCAAACAAAAAAACCGAAGGCCCTTCAAAGGGGCCATAAGATAGGGGGGACGCTAAAGTACCCCCAACGAACTTTTAGGGGGCATGTCAGAGAAAAAAACAAGGTTGCCCGCCCCCCACGCCGTTGACGTCATTGACAGACATGGTTGTCACTGTTCCGTCCATCGCGAACGACGCATAACACATGCACCTGCCATAATACACATGTGATTCACATAGTCATCATTCAGTTTATATAGCGTGTAATGCCTATAATTTTGGATCTGAGATCTCACAAACACATGTCATTCACATCGTTGTCATTCAGGTTATGTAGCGTGTAATGCCTATAATTTCGGATTTGAGATTTGAGATCTAAGAGTTATCCTACACCAAATGCTCATTCGTCATTTTCGTGTGTATGGCTTTGGTGTGATCATGTTGTGATCTTCTTGGTATGTGTACACACTCTTGGTGGGCAAATGACACAGTAGTAAATGTTGCAACACCATCTATCAATACACACATTAGTGATAGGGACAGCTAGTTGATTGCAGATTGTACATGCACACATGGTGAAGTGTGTGGGTTTGGGGTTTTAGGGTTGCACATCATTTAGTTTAGGGTTTAGGAATGGCTTCAAGTTTGGAACCTTCTCCCAATGGAGGACTGCATGTGATGATGGATGACTTGAAACTCACTGACCAAACAACATTCCGGGCACAACAAGTGAACATCATTTTGGCATTGAGAGAGAGAGTTCAGAAACCTCCTATTGGTGACTTTAGAATGGAGGATTTAGTGTGGACAAACCATGTCACTACTGGGAAAGGTTTACACAAAGGTTTAAAGTTGGCTGTGATTCTATGGGAAAGGTTGGACGATTTCATCTCTGGAGAGGAACATCACCCTCTCTACCCGTACAGATTCAATCCCGAGGTCATTAGGCGAAACCTGCCTAACTCACTAAGATCACCTCGTGCACATAGTGCGGCACTTGTAGTAAGGTTCGATTTGTTGCTTTCAAACCTTCATTGTCTATGATTCTTTACTCTAATTTTTCTTCTGCACCGTTTTTTTTTATTACCATTCATTGATCCAACTATTTGCACATGTCTTTCATTGGCATTCATGCGTTATTCGTAAGGGGTTACATGCCCATCCATGTCATTCAGGGTTCATGACCCATCATTTGGTGTTTCCTTGTGTGAATCACAAACACCGATGCAATTTTGGTCCAGAGGACAAGTCTAATGTTGTGCCACATGACATGCAAGCCCTTCTCAGATCTACACAAAAACGAAGGAAAAAAAATGCACGATCAAAAGAAAAGAAAAAGGAAGAAGGTTGTACCTGAGTATGATTCATTCCCTGTGAACAAAGCAACTGCAGCCAAGGTTAAACGCATTGGCAAAACTGTTGTTGGTTGCTCCATTAAAAGGGGATGCCAAAGGTGTTTTGTTGCGAAAAAACCTTATCTTGATCCCTCCTTGTGCATGTTGGTTTATGAGAATACAATGCACCTCAATTCACGTGGTGAGCACTGCCATGGATCAATGGTTAGTGGATTCCGGTATGCGTTAGGTGCTGGCATCTCAGAGAGCATGAAGCACAAAATTGCTCAGATGCATGTTTTTGGGCTATCTCCTGCACAGATAATGCAACAACACACCAAGGAGGTAAGGGATTTGGCGCTTGCTAATGGCATTGTTACACGCGATACCTTCCTATTGCCATCAGATGTTAGGAACATTTGTAGTAAGCGTGCAGAGGAGCTATGGATGAAGGACCTTTCCGACCCAATCAGTGTCCGTATGTGGACGCTAGAACACCCTGACATCGTGTTCTTCTACCAAGAACACTCGTTGATTGACTTGAATTACTCCACTAAAAATGACGCGCCCTTCACCCTTGGCATCCAAACCGAATGGCAATTGGAGATGATGGCAAAATTTGGTCACAACAGTGCACTCTCCATTGACGCAACTTTTGGGACTAGCCAAACATGGGTTTGACACATTTTGTGTTTGGGTTTTCATTACATGTTTGTTATTCAATGTCATGTCATGTCATTCCAGTTGTGAATATTTTCTTCCAACGAATGACTGATTTTTTAGGTGAACTATTTGTTTGTGACAGTACCCATTATACACAGTTATAGTGTTTGACGATTGGAGGAACGGCATACCTGTTGCTTTTTTTGCAATTTCCCGTACGCGAGAGCATGACCTTATACCAGTCCTTCGATCGTTGCACAACATAGTTACAACACGCAGAGAGAATTGGTGTCCTTCGTCTATCATAGTGGATAACGCACAAGCTGAAATCAATACATTAAGGTAACTTCGTGTTTTTTTCATATGTTGGTTATGCTTTTCTAGCACGTCCTTCATGCGTTTAGGTTCTTATTGTTTCTTGCATGTGCAGGCTTGTGTGGCCAGACGCTAAGATCTTCCTATGTCTTTGGCATGTTCGGAAGGCTTGGGCAGAGAATGCTATAAAAAAAATCTCCACGGTCGGAGAACGTGCTACGGTTCTACAGATGGTTGGGGATATCATGTATGGAAAAGGGATTGACATTGACGATGACCCAGTTGATTGGGTTCTTCAGCAATTGGATAAGATCACCAACACGAGGCCACGATCAGCAGCATTCATGAAGTACATGAATGACACGTGGAGATCAAAGGCATCAACGTGGTGTATGGGAGCAAGGAGGATACCTCATGCTGGCCATAACACAAACGCTGTCATTGAGTCGTACCACTCGAACCTCAAAAACATCCTCAACTCTTCAAAATAGCGGTTCGTTGGAAGACGTATGGATTGGCTAATCTATCATCTTATTGGTGATGTGCTCACACATTATTGGTATGGAGTCCAATGCAAGGCTTTTGGATTTGTAAGGAACAAGAAACACGAGGGCATTGTTTGTTCTGCGATAATACGTGCATCAACAATCCCTGATACAAATGTCATGATTTGCATGGAGGAAGACAAAGCATACGTTGGATCGGTGAATAATAGTCCTAAGGTGTGGACGATACACTCACCTGACTCTGAGTGGGCACAATGTGACTGTCCCATCGCACTCGAGGGCATGATGTGCAAGCATACGGTGAAGGTGTTTAAGATGCTCCATCCCAACATCTTGGACGGCATCATAGTTAGGGAGGCTGGCACTCTACATGGTGTTCAACGTGCAACTCCCATGGCCCAATGTTATTCCGCGCTCACACAGGTCCAGCGACACGATGAACATCACACACAGCCTGCCAGTGCAATAAACATCAATGAAGAACATGAAGTTGTGGATCTACAAGCTACAACCATCGGTTATATTGGTGGATATGACCATGCCACTTTCATAGAATCACAAGATTCAATTGAAATGGTCTCCCACAAATCATTGTGCAATGTTTCCAACACTGTTGAACTCTTACAAGATGAGCCACTGGGCTCCCAAGTTGCGATGCAAACAATGATTTATAATGTATATACATCATTGGCAAGGAATGCAGAAACTTCCCCTGAACTTTATCCATACTTGCTCGCTGACTTGAAGCACATCCGAGGCAAGCAGACGGAGCTCATTGCACGTGGTGTAGCCCACTTGCATGCTACACCCACCACCTCATCATTCCCAGAAAGAGGCGGTGACAACTCTCTTAAGCGCCATCGGGACTTCATCGAGACACTTTACCCCAACAAGAAGACAACCTAGACTGAAGCATTTCTGTCATTTCTATGTGTATGTTCTTGTAGTATATCTTGTGTGAAAGGTCTATATTGAGTCCACCTATTTGTTCATGTTACCAATATATGTTATTTTCAATCATATAGTCTTTCGACATGCATTGGACTTGTAATGGGCAGTGTGTATTTCATGTAGTTATTCTTGTATATCGCTTTCAAAAAATGCCTTTGTTGTTGTCATTATTTTTCTATATGAATAACAAACATTTGGTGCTACATTGAGGGTACATTGAAGTTGTTCAATGACTGATAAATTCTTTGATTGATTAAAACTATATAGTTGATTAACTAAAGGTAGTACTGAATGACAAATGGGAGTAACTCATTAAATGTCTAAAAGAATTGGAATTAGCATGATCACAATCATGAATAACTATATAATTGAATCTTTGAATGTCGTTATGACTGCCTGACAATATGTTATATTCACAATATGAGTATATGATTGACTAACCATATTGAATGACTGAGTGATTTATCGACGTAGTCAATCATAGTGTCAATATCTACATTATTCAAGGTTAGCATGACTATCAAACTTGGACTGATTAAAGGCGTACTACAATGTATGATTGTATAGTTGAAAATCTTAATGACACAAAGATATCATTTCAACACGAATGAAAGACAAATGAAGACTGCATCACAACACAGTAAATGACATTGGAACAATACGTACTCTAAAAAATATTTACATATTACATTGTATTACAATCCAAATGGTTTTGTGATAAAGCTATGTTGCATCATTTCTTGCTACGTTTTAGAGACCTATGGCTCCGTCGACTGGCGTATTGTCTTGTATTTGCATCAATGTCATTCTTATCGCGCATAACAACCCTCACAACCCAATCCGAGCCCTTCCGCATTCCAGCATGAATAACATCAATCATAGCGTCGTTTATGATTGTACGCTGTCGGATAGCATCAGCCTTCTTGTATTCAAACACACAACCCTGCAAAATGAAGGACACAATACATAAGTTATCGCACTCGCACGTATAAGGATACAAATGTCAATGAGGTGTTATTCTAAAGTTCTTCAATAATTATTACGTAGTTCGGGTTATTCGATGCGAAGGGTCGCTACTAACCTCACGTAAGGTACGAGGTTTATGCCTCAATGCCTTTGTGAACTCCATTATATTCTTGATAAGATAGTATCCACATGCCCATCCAAAGTTCAGCTGAGGTAAAATAGGTAATATCCAACAATCCGACGACAGTATCCTCTGCCACTTGAGCAACCTCTCTTCATAGCCTCTCCTCGCTGCCCACATTTTTACCAACTGTATGCGGATGGTGGTATCGGAGTGCAATCCAAAGCTTGACAAGGAATTCATGTGGAAAAACATGTGATCCCCTAAAATATAAACACTCCAGTGATTCCCGCAAGTATAAGGTACTATAAGGGTTGTCATGTCCAGCCCCGGCAACGCGGGATACTTTTTATGCACAAACTTTATAAACACCTCGATATTCCCAGCCGGATGCAACTCAACAAAACTTTTTAAAATTTGTATAATGTACAAAAATATACATTGCAAGAATGACATACAATAATACATGTTGATCTTACCATATTTCCATAGAGATATCATTGGCCGAATGCATTTCTAATTTTCTCCCCGATGATCCCGTCCTCCAACATCTTATACAAGTGTTGAATGCAAGATTGAGGGTCTTCAACGAGCTCCTTAGGCATCCATTGGACAGGCGTCTCGGTAATGAGAACGTATATAACACTTACTTTGATAAGCACGGACGAAGGATGAACATGATCAAGGTTCTCATCAGGAAACTTAAGCTTCGTTTTCCGCCACGCCCGTTCTTCAATCTCCTTATGGGTCAGATTGCGTGTAGCTGGTGGCTGGATGACGTGTTTGGAAGATCGTGGATGTCTTACCACATGGAATGCCTCTTCATTAGATGTTGTCCCCAAACTAATACACTCCAACTCCTTGGAAATTAGTGGTTTAACTGTGGGAGTAGGGACATCGGAGGCTTCTCTTGGCAATTGTGTTTTAAACACGTCCTCGAAGCTTGCATCCATGGGGTCTTCGCTGTGGCTATGTCCTTCAGAGTCATGTTCGTGTTCATGCTCTTCAAACTTCACACGTTGAACAATACCCTTCACCCGCCGCTTTGGTTTGCTATTGGATGGTGAGTTTGAAGGTTTCGGGAATGCCTTCACAGCCAGATTGCGGTGTTTCAGAGTGGGGAAGTTCAATGTCTCATGTCGCTTTTCTTTTGACGGGTGCAGGCGGCTTGCAAACTATGCTAGACTAATAAACCTTCTCATATTTCTTGGCAATCATGTGAAGCTCTCCGTGGTTGCTTTTCTCCCACGTTGGGTACATCTTTAACGCTATAGACCCCTTGTATACCTTACACGGGTTAAACATCTTATGATAGGATGTCATGTTCTTCGATAAGTGTATTTCTTTGCAATGTTTGCAAGAGAATGGATGCCTGCCATTATCCAACCTTGTGGTAACCATTCTAGACTCCCAATAAGCTTCAACTGTGAGCGCTTCGTACTCTACTTCCAAAAAGAGTGCAACATAAGATTTTCTGTTGTGTGTCATAGTGCATCTATAGAGGCGTTGTCCTACGAACAACTATCACAACAACAAAACTATATGAGAAGACAATATATCATAAAATATTTCAGCTACATTCAAACCCTCTTCAGCTGGACTGCCTTCGTATGCCATAAATCTGTCACTAAAGTTCTCACCCCTTCCTGCAAACCAACGGTGCCTCTAACGACCATGTCCACAAACTTGGTATGCCCGAGGAGCTTGATCATTGGAGGATCCTCTACGACGTGCAAGCCGAGATCCAAAGCCTCTTGGACAAGCGTGGCAGTTATCCATGGCACTTGTGCTCCAACTACTGGCGCCATGTCATGCAGAATTCTGCATGACATCACCGAAATCACAACTGTCAATAATATTAGAATATTGTCACCTCAACTATCTTGTGATGTCTCTTACAATTAAATGTCCAGTGTTCAAGTTGAGTATGTGTTGCCTCGATCGCAGTAAGAGTCTTATGATATACTCACTCAGGAAGGTACATAATCGAATTGGAGGCCGAATTACTGAGAGTGATGGTGAACTTCTAAGAAAATTTGAAGAGAGAGAAGTACTCACTACAAGTTACCTATGTGTCGAGTCTTGTGGGAAATTTGGGAAGTGTCTTGGAGTGAGATTTTTGCCTGCGATGAAAAGAGGTCACCTGCTGCTCTGCACACACTTGATTGGAACCGCAATCGCGATGGATGCAAATTTTTACGTACCACCTCGTTGTGAAAAACATACACACCACATTGAACTACATATCAGTATAAACGTCACCAAGAAACAAGCGCTCGCCTTTCTGATGGACATTGCAACTGATGGCGAAGAAGAGAAAAATGCTAAAATGACAATTAGTTAAGTTCGGAATGAGACCTGAACATAAGGTGTGATGAGAACAGTATAAACAAATGTGGATTATTGAACCAAGAACTCCTTATGTAAGCTTGTTTTCCAGAGCTTGGTTTTCCTAGTTTTTTCCTTGTGTCATGTGAGGTTCATAGTTGACATAAAGTAACAATCACGCACCTTGCAATAGTAACTCTGTGGGTACATAGGAAGTCTTATGTAGTCAAACTTCTGGTTTTGTGTTATTAAGAGAGCTGACTACGAAGGACTCAGGTAAGAGACAAACACTCATAGTTTTCAGGTCAAATTCAGTTGGACATATTAATGAAGGGGGAAGTCACCACTTCATAACACACACTTGGCTTTCCCTAGCCTGAACTTGTAGAGAAGATATTATTTCATATTCGTCTTATATTATTGAGTTTTTACCCCTAAGATTTTGAAAACTGGTTACATATTGTGCCATTTCAATCAATTGACTTTTAACTAAGGTATGTGGATGTCATTTGGTAATTTTCTTAATCAGACATCTATATTTGAATTGTGGGTGTTCGGTGTGGATCGAAGACAATACACCATAGTAAAGACACATGTTTGAAAGAACACACATCTCCGAATTTTATTTTATTAACTGCTATACACTCAACATTCAACAGGATTGGGGGGACCTACCTATTCAAATCAGAAATCAATACACATGCACTTCCAACACGTTCACGTATTTTAGAGTCAATAAAATTTTGACCATTCATGAATCCATGTAATTCTGTCGAATCACATCCAAATTTCTCAGTGTGTCAACTGAGAACAACAAAAAAATCAATTGGGGCAAGGACTTCTTGATGACCCCCTTTGCAAGCATGGGAAAATTTCAATAATCAGTCAAATTATCTCCGAAGCATGCAGGGAACAAGGCAAACAACACATGCTAGTTGTGCAATAAATCCTTTCAGGGTTAACATTCGTCATTACATACAAAACTTTGATGTGACATTTATTCATCTATACACTCAAAACAAAAGGCACTCTATACAACAAGGAAAACTACATCCACATCCTTGACTTTGACACACATATATAAAACATTAATGAATGTTTGTTAACTGGTGAATGAGATGATGAACCTGTACAAGGCACAATATTCACTTCACGAGCATTGACGTTGATTTCCTTGTTTCTAGCATATATACTACTCCAGGAGCTCCACAGACTCCTCTTACTCAACAGCAAGTAAGATCTTGCCAAAATGAGTGATCTTGTCCGCAATCCTGCCACTGTTACACCACAAAATCTCTCAAGAGTAAGTTTTGCAGTGTGCACAACACTTTTGTAGTATCACAACAAGTCTGACAAAAAGCTTTACCCTTAGTAATCGAAGCATACATGATCATAGCAGCAAAAATAGTACTCGCAAACATAAAGAAGCAGGCGTCCGATAGGAGCGAAAGACTCATTTTTTCAATTATTCATAGACCACAGGGCTCATTTGAACTGTGCAATGCATTACCGGCCTGCTTCACAAAAAAACTCCCACAAGTGCATCTTGAAAGGATGCAAAGACTCATCAAATGAACCTTCTTCATCACAGATCAAAGCCCTAATGACTCAATGGCCTCAATACATGATTTGTCTGCTACTGTAATATAACTGCAAAGCGAAAACATCAAGAACGTAAGAGTGGAAGCAGGTAGCGATTGCGATGCCCAGGTAGCGATTGTGATTGCGGTCATCAACCAGCATATATACTACTCCAGGAGCTCCACAGACTCCTCTTACTCAACAACAAGTAAGATCTTGCCAAAATGAGTGCATGCTTCAAGATTCTCACGAGCTTTACATGTTTGTCCAAGTAGAAAGATTGTGTCTATTACAACCCCAACAGTACCTACTTCGATCTATGGCCAAACAGTCTTCAAAACTTCTAGCACAATTTGTCCCTTCTTTTCAGTCAATCTTGTCCGCAATCCTGCCCCTGTATGAGCCCAAATTGTGTGCTCATATGTGTCCTTAGGCATAGAAGTTAGTAGAATTGGGAGCTGAGATTTTTTATGGATTGTTAAAAACATAAAAAAAGTGCAAGCTTCAAGCTTGGATTAGAATTAAGTTTAAGTGTGTGTTGTAGTGTGTAGTTTTGGTTGATGCCTTGGAATTGTTGACAAAGGCCTAGTGATGAGGGGGAGAGCTTAGTGTGGAGTCAAGGGGGTTGGGCTTATTAGCCGATTAAGGCTCAGTTGGTGTTCTGATTAGGGGGGATATACTGTAACCTAGGATTTTCCGGGCTAAGGGACTGGGGCCGTTAGGAGCTAGATGAGCGGCCGGATACTCTCTCTCTCTGTGTATGTGGAAAAAACCAGGAGTGACGCCGCAGCAATGCGGAGAGGCTGCAAAAGCATGGGCAACATAGAGAAGATTCAGGGTACGAGGGTGAAGTTGCAGCTTGAGTAGGGAATCTGCCCTTGTGGGCTGGAGTTGTGTAGGAGCGTCAGTTGATGGGAGAGAGAAGGAGACATAAACAGGGGAGGGCGAGATGCTGAGGAAGCTCGAAGCACGGAATCAATTGGCAGGAAAGGGAGTTAGTCAGTAAGAGAATTTTGGGCCCTTATCGAAGTCTGGATGGGTATTGCACAAAAGCAGAACAAAGGAGGTGAGTGTGTGGGTAAATTCGGCGCACTGAAGGAGGTAGCTGCCAATCTGCCGAAGGCCAGTGGGATTCGAGAAATTAACGAGGGCTCAGGAGCTACGGGGAAGGAGATTTACTGCAGGGATGCATTGCTCAGTGCATGTGGATAATTCCAGCGTTTCACTCAGATCGCCGAATTTTGATAGCCTCTCACTGAAGGTGAAGGAAATCATCATTGTTGGAGTGGGGGGTAAGGATCTGCCTAAGGTGATCAATGGCGGCTGAGGTTTACGCGAATTGATCAGAGTGCAGCTAGTAGTTGAGGCCAGGCAGTAATCATCTGAGCTCTTGAAGCTCGGCAGAGGCTGGAAGGCTCATTGGTCGACTACCAGGGTGGCCAGAGAGCTGCGAGCATGGCGAGAGAAGTAAACACGCAGTCTGCCTAAACTGGACCGAAGGCAGCTCAGCTAGAGGGGTCAGGTGGCCACCGAGGTCAATCTGACGGGCGGCGAGGGCATGTGACGGGTTGGTGACGGGCACCCCGAGTCTGGGAACAGCGTAGATTTCCAGAGTCTACACCGAGACTGAAGGCCTGCTATTCTCCCGGGTTATGGGTTAGATTAGTGCATTAGTGGGGGTGTGGGCAAGGCCATTAATCATATGTTATTTGAGTGGGTTAAGGGTTGTGGTAGACAAGGGGAGTAAAATTTAGACCTTAGGATGAATAGTGTAGTTGGTTAGGAAGAGGATTAAACAGTTGGACAAGTGATGGGGTGTTAGAAGGTTGTGTGTGTTGGATGGGCACAAGGTGTGCCAGTATTCTTAAATACCGATTACCTTGTGGCCCATAATAAAGAGTGGATTTGTTTTAATTGTGTGATCACTGTACCCTAAAGGGGGTTAATGAATTGAGAAGGGAGGGAAAGGCATGTGAGCTCTAAATCTTCACCTGGACTAGGATGCAATCAAGGGTGGGGGTTTAGGGCTGACACCTTGTTACGCCACAAAATCCCTCAAGAGTAAGTGTTGCACTGTGCACATCAATAGCTTCATTACTAGCATCCTGGAGGTCGATATCACCAAGCTAAATTGGTGGAAGCTTCTTCCTGCCCAGGTAGCAATTGCGATTGCAGTCATCAACCACATTGGTCCTCATTCACCTTGAGACTGTAACCAAGAAACTACGGATTTGAATATGCCAAAAGAAAGTGTAGCCAGCGATTCTAACCTTGAGTGTCGGAAGCATCAACTGCATCCGGACGCATTAACCACCATTCGGGATTAGACAAGGAACCTTCTTCATCACAAATCGAAACCCTAATGACTCAATGACCTCAATACATACAAAACCTTCAGAACCTCTTGGACGAGATCTGAACCCTGTCTTGGTTGAGGAAGAAACACCCCGTGAAACACCGACTACAGACGTCCTCGGAAGGAAGAGAAAGCGAATGTTTACTTGGATGGAGGTGTTGTGTGCGGCAATATGGCGAAGGCCTTCAATGGAAAGTCTTTGCTTTCATCTCTCCTAACATCTAATACAATAAACCTCTCCTCCCTCCTACAACAATCATTCTCAGCTCCTAAACCCTCAACAAATGAAGACAATAATGAAAAAGATTTGTCCTGCTCAAACTCTTAACACGTGTAGATCCGATTTCTCATGCAATCTCTCTCATAGTATCGAATCCATCACATAACATGTCCAATCTCTCAACAATCACTCTCAAATTATTGACCATAAACAAATCATCACAATAATGAGAAAGATCGCACTTGAGAAAGAAATACAATAATGAGAGACGGCCATGAATGACACCAACCCTAAACCCTAGGATGACTCACACTCTCGAATGACGCGGCCCATGTGATCCACACAATGGAGTGTGCTTCCGTAATTCATTCTTTTTCATCCATCAGTGACTGGCACAGCAGGTTACCGGCGTGGGGGGGCGGGCAGCCTTGTTTTTTTCTCTGACATGCCCCCTAAAAATTCGTTGGGGGTACTTTAGCGTCCCCCATAAGATAGCCTAGGAATAGCGAGGATAAATGAAAGATACCGGGAAGACTAACCTAGACCCAAGAATAGTCAAGAAAAAACAAAAAGCTAAAAATGCATGATTGAATTGAAATGGAACTGGATGCAACAGCAAGACCCAACAATCTAAATGGCGATTGGGAGCCGAAGGCGCGAGAGTGGCGTGCCATGTATAGCCAACACGGGCGGGCAATGCGTTGGACGATTAAACTCGTTCAAGGTGAAATAAATGAGGATAGTACTATCATAGCCGAATTCAAATTCAAAATGGCTATAATGTTGAGGGGCAACAAAACGATAAAGAACCTAAGCTATAAATCAGCTGCAATGGTGAAGAATTCTGAACCGAACACACGGAAAAAAATTAAGGGCATATCAAAGGCTATCTTTGAATATGGGGGCCAAACAACTCGCTAAAGCGGAGCGGGAATTGAGTGCCACTAAAGAAGAACAAATTGATGTTGTTAAAAAATGTAGACTGAACCTGATCGTAACATAAATTTTTGGGACAGTATGTATTGGCCAGTGACGCCGATGTGGGCCGTCCATGACGCTGAAATACAAACATAAAATCGCCCTGCAACAAGGCTAAGAGTCGAGAACAACGCCGCATTTAACCAAAGATACATCAATTCCGTACATAAGTTTCACAAGTGGACTTATGAAAGGGACACTAGCCGCCCGAAGATTGAAACCACAACAGTCGAACTATACGAGCTCGCCCGCCCCAACTTTAAAGTTGAAGTGATCAATGCGCACAAATTGACGAATTCCTGCAAGGCAAAAAATACCTTCTCAACTTGTGGTAGAACATGGTCGCGCCGGGAACCCCGTTCTTAATCAAAGTTGAAGATGAAGATAAAAACCCCATAATCAAACGGATGTGGTAAATCATCTAAAAATGAAATAGCAATTGCACTTCCAAATATGACCAAATCACATATTGCATCTTAAGTTAATGTCAAAATATATCTTTAACAAATGACTTATTAGCACGTTTCGAGTGTGAATTAAATTTTTATTAATATATTCGGCATATAAGCTAGAATTTGTGTCATGCATACCTAAGTTATGGGCCCCAAATTGTCAACCACTAATACTTCATTGATGTCCTTGGAGATTTTAAGCAAATATATTACCTTTGTGGCTTATGAGGCAATGTGAAAGACTGTAAATGAGGCATATTTATACACGTCCTTTAAATTGCAAATGAGGGTAAATTCTGGAATTGCGAGATGTTGCAATGCCAACTTGAAGTTACAATTTTTTTTATAAAATAATCAACACAAACGCAACCGACTATTCAGCCTATTCACGGACTTGCGACCTCCGATCCTTTAAGCTGCGGGATTGCTTCTTCGCAATACAACCATAGTAGCAATAAAAGAAAGAAGCATCGAAGTAGCAAACACATAGAAACTAAGCCAAGAATGAATACGAGGTTGGAAGGGATTGGCCACAAAATTAGAAGCAACCACACGATTGGACAGAATACACACAGTTTTATGAAAATCAAGGAATCAGGGGATTGCAAAACTAAAAACTGCCATGGAATTAAAAAGAAGACATGCGGTGGTTGAATAGGAGTTTCTAAAAAAACTCATAAGGATAAAATCTAAAATAAAATAGTTTTTGACAAGACAATCAATTTTTGAAACCATCTCAACTATACCTTGAGGATTGGTAAATATATATTTTTATTAGTAAAATGTATTAGTAAATATACATTATATTGGAATTTGACATGTTTTATAAAATAAATTTAGAGATTGAAGGTTGTTTTTATCATCAGTAATTGCAAATAATTTAAATGTGAATGATATGAATGGAACTCTAAATATTGATACACCTTCAAAAGATCACTCCAACTTAATTGTCCCTTGCAATCAATAAATCTTACACTAAAAGTGAGAATAATTAAGATTGAAAGCTCTTACTTCAAAGTAATTATATTCAGTTCATAAGAAGAAATGGATGTTAACATTTTATTAAAGGCTTCACCAAGCACGTTAATGAATCACGATATTCCGTAAGTGAATATAAATTTATACAATATATCACCGTGATTTTTTTTATATAATTTTACAAACGAACAACCCACGGCATTCATAAGTAAATACGCAAATTAAAATGCTCACATAGTGGAAATCTATCCGAATTGGTTCCTTAATCAAGACGAAATATACTTACAAAAGGTAAAGGTAATGGACAGACCTTCGTCATTTTTTTTTTCACGCATTCCAAATCATAGGAATGCGAATAACGACACAAAAATTATTCAATGTACACACCTAGAACGACAACTTTGAAGGACGAGAATACATAGAGACTATCGACAATCTGGATAATGACAAAATGCTAGGTACGCAAGTGAGGTTGGATAACAAAAAAACGAGAGCTAAAAAATTATACAGAAGAAGTCGTAAGATACCGTGACGAGTTGGAATTAGTTGGGAAAATCGTCCTGAAATAATTTACGCACGACGGGGCCTACGCGCCGGAATGTTGGAAATGGATTTGAGCAGCGTGCTCAATTACACCGGAGTATTGTAGATAGGCTTTTAGATTGGGTTCCAATTAAGAAAACCACACAGGGAAGGCCAAATGAGTGTCAGGGGTTGCATCTAGGGATCACCATTGAGTTAATTGATAGATTACAAGAGAATTAAGATGTATTTAGGACAACAAACACAGGGAAAAAGACTTCTAGAGTGAGTTTTAGGATTGATTTAATTAAGGTTGAGGGTCACTCACAGCAGTACATGCAATTGATCAGTCACTCCCTCACAACCCACTCTCATCAGTAACATCACTCTTATAATGTGTTTTGCAATTCAGGGAGTCACAGCTCAGCCATAGACATTTAAGTACGCCATAGTCTCAGAAACCCAAGGCAAAAACTCCTTGAGGTGAACCATAGTCTCTTCAGTAAAGTAGCCAAGTATCAAAAGGCCACACCACAGTTAGTAAGGATATCATGTTCCCAATTGACTCCTCCTATGGTTAAGTGATGGATTTAATTAAATTAGATATAGACCACAGTAATGAATTATTTCCTTAGTCAGTTTTAGACTTAACACTATCTCAGTGGAATTGAATGCATTAAAATAAATTATTAAAATTAACAAAAGTCTAACGTGTGACAGTAACCTAGTGACCGAGGCTAGAACCGAACCGAACAGAGCCAGGACCGTAAGAGTCTAATCGCAGGACCATAGTCTACACAGCACGGCCATAGTCTAGTCACCAGTAACAGTCACAAGTAACCAGTGTCAAGTCACGTCTGAAAGGTAGGGCCATAGTCTGAGTAACCAGTAACCAGTAACCAGTAGCCAATCACCAGTAACCAGTCACCGTCTTGTTCTCGGACTTGGAGGTGGCTGCTTTTCCTTATATGCTTGCCTTCCTCTTCTCACCCAAACGATATGGGTTAAAGGGCAGCTTAGTTCCCTCTCGCGCGACTCCTTCTTCGTCTACACCCGGCTTCTTCTTTTTCTCCGCCAGGCTCCTTCCTTCACAGACTCCTCGCGATTGCTTCGACGTTCCTCAGCTCTGCATTCCTCAGATTGAATTTGGTAGAACTGGGACATAAAATTATCCTCGTGGAATTTCACATTCCTCATTCCTCACGAACATAAGTAATCTCAGGGAAATTGTGAGGTTTAAACTATTTCCCACAGTATTGCCTCAGACAATCTTCAGATAAGGATACATGGAATTAGCTCCTGTCACAAATGTTCAATTTCAACTTGCACCTTTATACAAATTTTCAAAGAGATGACAAAGTGTCTCTCCATCGTCCATTATGAAGTCACATTAGATAGATTAAAACTAATCCAACCATTTCACATGATCGAATCCACACTGAAGAGATGAATTTCACATTCACCCGATTTTGACTTAATAAGTTTCCACTTTGGACTTACATTCCAATTACAGGTTTCACACCCCCAAATTTACTTGTCCCTCATCCAGGGTAAATGCACATCAATTCACAAGAGAGATTAATACTTCGATGTTCCGATATTAATTAATAAAACATGATGTGCACAATTCAAAGGCTTCACGCCAAAGGTGATTATCTCAGAGAGACTTTTAGCCACTGTAAATTATTTGTCGCTCCCTTTCTCGAGAGGACTCCTGTACTTTAGTCACGGTAGAACTTCACATTCAAACTCGGTGACTTATAAACTTTCACGATTAAGTTCGCACAACGAACAACTTACTTCTTTCACAGAAGGAAGATGACACAAATTTCCTGGACTTTTCTCAAGCCAGAAAGAGACACTTTGAATCAACAAATTCTCAACGAACACAAGTACAATCGGATTCACTCTTCACACATAGAATTGGTAAAATAGCTTCACGCTGATATATTATGTAAAGTGAGATATACACACAAAAGGGCTTCACACCCAAGCTTAGGAGCGCTGAAAAGTATGCACCCACATGAGACTCTCTTCTCGAGAAGACTCCTCTTTCCCCTCTCCTTCTTCTTCTCTATACCCCCTGAGCTAACTTCCTTGTCTCTTGGGGCCAGATTTCATGAGGCTCTTCGACTTGGTCACATGTCTATTGCCCTGCCCAAAAGACTCTTCCTCTTGGGATCTGTTTCATATGAACTAAATGTTTCACCCTTAGCTCATTTCGGATAATTGGTCACTAATGACTTACTTTAACGTCCATTTCACATTCTGAGTGCCA
This sequence comes from Polytrichum commune, assembly GCA_950295325.1. NCBI lineage: Eukaryota > Viridiplantae > Streptophyta > Polytrichopsida > Polytrichales > Polytrichaceae > Polytrichum > Polytrichum commune. The sequence continues at coordinate 19,891,841 of OX485809.1, forward strand.
ATATGAATTCACATCCTATCAAAATTCTAAAATGACTATTCTGAGACCAAAAATTGTACCACAAGTATTGAACACTGGTAGTCGCAACATTCAACGTGTTATTGGTAAAATTGATAATAAACCCGTAAAAACAACGAGGCAAAACCGATTTCAAAACTGCAGCAAAGGCTAGACTTGATATTCAAATATCAACACAGAGCGCGAAGGCACGATGTTGGGAGACTAATACGAAATAACCATCTAATCGAGATATGAGAAATATTGATCCTACTAAATTCCACAATTGTGGCTGCTTGAACACAAAAATGTGCACTATTATAACGAACTTGTAGATGTGTTGAACTGGAAATCCCCCAAAAAACAACGTAAGGTTTTGATCTATGATAAAATAAGTGATAGAGATGATGTATGTAGCAATAAGGCAAATAATATGCGAGTTTTTAATCGAAGATGCAAACAATTTGGGTGATTCATCAAATCATCAAAGCAATCAAAATTACAATCAAAATTTGTGAATTATGTGATATCAAATGCACAACATGAAGAAAAATAATTCAGATGAGGCCCTGGGATGTAGACCCTGAAATGCCGATGGTTGAGACGCGAATACTTTAAATATTGCAAAAATATCGACTAAAATGTTTGCAGCAAAAAATGCACAGTTTTTGAAATCTAATGCGAAGTGACATTAAAACTAACTCTAAGGAGAATTTCTCAAAGAGGCATCGGCAAGCCGTCAAAAAGGACCCGAGAGACGAAACCCCCCTCCAGGCCATATTCAAAATTCCAAAGGCCATGAAATTTTTTTCATGGCCAAAAGATATTAAGACTTTGAAATGTATATTGGAAGAATCAAAGTTATTTGGGTCCATCGTGGGATGCTAAAGTATGAATGATGAGTGATGAGTAGTATCAAGATGCCAAATTTAGATATATTGCACATGTTTAGGATATCCATTTTAAATTTGGGAACTTATTTAAAATTAAATTACATGTAAGTATGATTTTTTATGTATAACACAAAAGATGGGGGCCTATTATCATGTACACGTGAAAAATCTTTTAGTGAAATATTAAATCGTATTAGAATATTTTGCAAAAGTCTTTTGTGTAATGAAAATTGTTTCTGTACATATGATGTCATGTGTTGACAATTCAAAAACTTCTTGGTAAACACTACATTAGCATCATTATTCACGATCAACGACACCAATCAACTCCATAACTTGCATGAGTAAGTATATGTTGGAACGTGAATAAATTTGTAGTTTGTTGTATTTCACTTTACATAGAAGTTTACATACGTAGTAAAGGTGTTGTCACGGTATGCGGCGTCGACATCCGCACCTTATCTGTTGGGTTTCATTCATCTAGATTTGGATGGATGAATCTAGATGTGGAGAGGAAGGCTCCTAAGTGAGGAGCCTCCTCCTTGGCTTGGCATTCTTGCCAAGTCAAGTTTTGTGAGTTAGTGTGTGGAGAGAGCTTGTGTGAGGTGTAGATTGCATGATTTTGCAATAAATCTTGAGTTATTCTCCCTCTACTTACACTCTTGGATTTTCCCTTGGTGGAGTGAGAGATAGCTTGACTAATTGTGCGCATTTGAAGAGAGATTTAGAGCTCTTATGAATGTTCTACTCTCTTCCTTCTCACTTGGCAAGAATTTTTTTATGTTTTTTTCTTCATCTTTGAGATGTAATGCGCAAGGGAGGGCGTGAAGACAAGGAGTGACGAAGTTGTGAAGTTCCAGAGCGAGAACACCGCAGATTTGCGAAGCAAAATGAAGAATGCTTGCTTGTGAATGTCACTTCAAGGTGAATTGTGGTGATAAGGTGTTGAATTCTACACGGAATTTCTTATCATGATTTGCCCACAAGCATGAATTTGTGAAGTGGGAGGTATAGGAGTGTTCTTGATTCTCAAAAGGGATCAAATTTTTGCAAAAATAGAAAAAATAAATAAATAATTGTTGCAGCTGCTGCTGCTCCTGTCCGCTGCGGCTCATGTCTGCTGTTGTTCCTGTCGCTGCTGGCCGGCGGCGGCCTGCGGCTCTCGGCGTCGGCTACTGCCAGCACAGCCTGCGAAGCCAGCCAACAAGCCAGCCTCCCCCCCTGAGAAGCCAGCCCCCAGCAAGACAGAGATCCAGGGTTCGATTCCGGGGAAGCGGCCACCACATCCTAGGAAGGCAGCGAGCGCGCAAATTACCCAATCCCGACGCGGGGGGTAGTGATCGGGAAGATATTTGTTTGGGCGTAATCGCGTTAGATGCGGGTGTTTGCAAGTGGTACCGGTTACGTATTAACACTCCTTCTTTATTTTATTTATTTATTTTATTTGTGTTTGTTTTTGTTTGTGTTTTTGTTTAATTAATCAATGCGTTAATGAATTAAAACCGGATTTAATTTAATTTAATTTAATTATTAATTAAATTAAATAGTTTATGTTTTCTTTCAACTTCTCATTTTTTTCTCCTCTCTAAGAGGTTAATTTTTTGGGCTCATTAATCAAGGATACAAGGAAATAAACCTAAACTCTTATGAAATATTAAAAATACTTGGAATTTCTTTTTAGGGGTTGTCTTGTGCGAAATTTCCGAGGGAAGTGTCATTGGGAATTGGATGGCATGTGGAATTTTCGTTCGGCCTAAAATAAATTGTTATTAGGGTCGAATTGTGTTTATCAACACATATTCCTGGCATTGTTGTGAGGAGAGATTCTTAGGTAGTGGTGGGAAAAATGAGAGATGTACATTTTCTTTTCCTAAGCAACAGGGGCTCTTCGTTTTGACCACCAACCGCAGGCGGGTGCCGGTTGGTCGCGGTCATTTTTCATTTTTGTTTAAGTGTTGTTTTGGGGAAGAAGATCCAGTGCTGTCATTGCATTGTTCCTTGTATTTTGTTGTGGTACCTTCCCCCGTGGCGGGCTGTTGTGTTGGAGTCTTCCAACATTGCCCCATTTTTGTGTTGTCATAGTTTGTGATAGGGTATTGTGGGGGTGAGGTCGGAGTAATGACCGACAAGACCCTTGTGTGTGCACCAAGTGGGCGGTGCTGTATTCCCTTATGGTGAGGCTGGATTGATGACCAGCAGACCATAAGATTTGGTGGTGGTTGCAGGTGTAGGTTGCCTTTACCTTAATACCATATTAGTTTAGATTGTTGGCTCTAGTGACCAAATCCATTGCGGATTTATGGTTACAACTCGGAGCCAACATTATCGTTCTCCGTCTCCGGCATCATCGCAAGGTCGATCTTCGGACCTTTTGGACAGTGAACCCGTGGTAGCACCTGACGAGGTTTTTCAGCCTACTTCGGCGTGGGGGACTGCCACTCGGTCTCACGTCCTTTGGGTGGGATCCTTTGACGAGATGGAGGAGGAGACGCGAGGTGGCATTCGGGACCGATTTTCTGGTCGAGCGGGGACCATTTCCCTGCAAGATTGGAAAATTCGGTTCAGAACATGGATGAGGGAGAAGCGTCAACGAAATACCAATTTCAACGATTGGTATGCATTCGAGCTTTTGCCCCAACATTTGGAGCACGAAGCTCTTCAGACTTATGAGCAGTGGACGGAGGCTCATTGGATGGAGCTGCGCCAGGTTAAGCGGTACTGGGAGACTCGGGTTGAGTTGGTATCCGCATTGAAGGAAGGCGCAACCTCCAGTTTCATGGCCGTTCCGGATGTCAAGACGGAGGTATCGGAGGGAGGTTATGTGGTGGACGTGAAGGGAGCTCCTCCTTGTGAGCCGAGGGCTAAGGGTCCTGCTCCCACTGCGGCGAGTACGTCAAGCCCAGTTCTTCCACTCTCGCGTTATGCCATGGCCACCCAAGCGGCTTTAGCCTCTTTAGGGTCTCCGCCAGATTTTGAGTCATTGCGGGCATTTGAGCTGCATCTACAGGGGGAGTACGGAGGCTTTCGTCGTGACCAGATGCAACGGATACAAGATTTCAGACGGGAGAAGGACGATACACCTCGTACCATGTATACGAGGTTGGCGAGGTTTGCCAGAGAATCTGGAGGTGTATTCGCGGAAAGTCAGTTGGTGAAGGTGTTTTTGTCAAAAATTGACAAACGTCTCCTTGACTTGGCGCTACCCAGGATCATCATGGAGTTTGGTGGTCGAGCGACACTCGCAGAGGCATTCGCCGTGGTGGAGCAGTGTGATCGTGCATTATGTCAGCACGATGCCACTGATTTGGTGTCCTTGCTAGTGGATTCTAGCAAATCCCGAAGAGTTCTGGTTGCGGCTGCGGGATTGGCGGAGGCCGAGGTAGACAAGACCATGTATTGTTGGTCTTCTAGGCAGGCTGGCCACGCTAAGAAGAATTGTCCTTCGAAGCAAAGGCAAGCCCAGACCGTCACTACTCCGAAGCGGAAACCATTTGTTCCCGGTAAGGGCTCGGCGAAGGGGACGACGGGTAATCAGTTACCCAAGCAGTTGAAATGTTCCCATTGTGGGCGGAACAATCACGCGGTAGAGAACTGCTTTGCTTTCCATCCTCAGAAACGTCCTTCTTCCGACCGGGAGAAGACGTTGGAGACAAAGATTGGAGTCATGGAGGAGAGGTTCAAAAGCTTGGCGTCATCCGGCCAAATTCTGGCCTCACCGTCTTCCTCCGGAGCTCAGGCTAGTTCTTCCACTCCGGATTACTATATGTTCGGAGCCTTGGGCAAGGTGGTGAGTTCCGCAGCCGTAACACCTGTTCAAGCCCTGTCACAATCCATACCTTCGACGACAAATGAATATGTGGCAAACTCGCGAGCTCGGGACAATGCGCCTGCGGACCAAATTGGTCAAGCACGACTACCATTATCTTTTGGATTGGCCGATGCCGTCCAATCTGTCAGTGGTCGTCATCCGAACGATGAGGTTTCACATTCAGCGACCGATGTGGCGCACACGTTGGCATCCAAGGTGTTGCACACACCTTTGTTCACGGCCATGGATTGGCCAAAGTTCCAACCTGCTAAGGGTTTTCACTTAGAAGGTAGGATTTTGGAAGGGAAAGCATCCTTACCTTCTCTGACCGTGACTCAAGCCACTACGGACATCCCTGCTTCTGAAGATCCTAAGAATGTGGCCAAACGGTGAGCGAGACTTGCGGAAGAGACCATTGCGTCTTTTGACGCACACGCCTCAGATGACGAGGCACCGACCACGTTTTATGACTCACCAGTATCCGCGGGTGCAGCTTATCTGTCTAATGTCGCTGCTAGACCGGTCCGCAAGCGCCGCGGCATTCGACCCGGCGTTGTGTGTATGGTGAATGATACTGGAATTTTGGTGGTCAGTCGCACTGGGAGCAATGCTACTCGCGTTGCTCCCCGTTGTGTGATGTTGGATTCAGGGGCACAGCCAGTTATGATCGGCAAGAGGCTTGCCCAAGAGTTGAGGTTGACGGCCGAGGATTTGGCTCCCTGTCCATTCACCATTGTCACATCCATTGGTCACGTGGAGCGGACCATGGGTTATACTCGAGAGCCATTACAGCTTAGCTTCCGAGTGAAGCCTGGAGATTCACCCGCACCTCTTCTTCTTAGGTGTGTGGTGACGGATGCGACCAACTATGACATTTTAGTTGGTCAGCAAGCACTTTACTCTCTTGGTTTTGATTTGGACAACTGGACTGAGGAGGCGTGGATTCGACCATGTTAGTCGGCTGAGGATGGCCGTAGGGAACTTATTCCCGTGGCTTTCGCGGCGGCCGCGACCATAGCACCATTATCTATGGTTTTTGGATGTGGTGCTATGGTGGACACATTGCCTTATGGTTCCGCATTGTTGGAGGAGTCATTGGCATTTATGGGGAGTACAGACGATCAACGGGATATGGCACCTAAGGGTGCATTGGTGCGCCATCCCAAGGATCCCCTTCCTCATTGGCGTGATTCCACCGAGCTATTTCGGAGGTGCGAGGATATTGTTCACTCTCTCACTCCTAGGACACCGGTCATACCGGGTATCCTCTCGGCATTGGCACATCCCATTTTATGGTAGCCGCCAGACGTGGGGATTACTTTGGTGGAACTGTTTGGGGGCATCGGCACAAGCTTAGCGGCCGTATTGGAGGCAGGCCTTACGGTCAGACGGTATGTTTATGTGGACAACTCTCCAGTGTCCACCCGTGTGGCTCGTCACCATATTCACCAGTTGATGGTATTGTACCCCCATCAGTTACACCCAACTGCCATTCATGGGTGTTTTTCACGTATCCCTCGTGATGTTACACTCATCAGTGAGGCTGACTTACGACACTTGGGCCCGGTGGATATGGTGATGGCGGGATGGCCATGCCAAGGCTACTCACGTGCTGGAGCAGGCCGAGGCTTAGAGGATCCCAGGTCTAGCCTTTTCTGGGACCTCATCCGGCTTATGCAGTGGTGGTTTACCCACCAACCTTCCCCTCCAGGGTATATCTTTGAAAATGTATCTTTGTTGGGAGACTCTCGGGACAAGGTGTTGGAAGGCGATTATTATATTCGTCAACACCTTGGAGATCCCATTTTTGTGGATGCTGCGAGCATTGGTTCTTATGCCCACCGACCTCGGTGGATTTGGACCAACCTCGCACCGTCATCTACTTTAGCTGCAGCATTTTCTGCAGTGCCTCCACCTTTTGATGAAAAGGTGGATGACATCTTGGATCCAAACCGGACCTCTTTGCCGGTTGTTCGAGATGATTTACCCCTGTTGGCATTGGTCAACAAAATGGGGGCACCACGGCGGGCCTTTCCCACATTTATGACGTTTCCACAGTCATTCGCTTTCCGCAATAAGGGGCCGGGTATGGTGTGGGATGTTTACACCAAAACCCACACCGCACCATTGGCTGACGAACGGGAGCGTGCCATGGGATTCCGCACTGGCACCACCGCAGCTCTCAGCCTTTCTGAGGGCCAACAACGCTTCGTGTTGGGCCAAGCTATGGATCTTTATACTATGGTGTGGACTGTTGCTTTATGCCTTTCATTGCAAAAGCATCGTGGTGACCAGTGGTTGTCTCTGGGGGCAGAGGACTTTGGTCAACAGCGGTCCACACCCATGGAAGAGGGAATTCACGCCATGGTTGAAGAAGCCGAACGAATTTTTCAATTCGAGCAGCATGTGATGGAGGAGCTTCGAGCTCAACATTTTTACACTGCTTCGGTTTCTTCGCCTCCGGTGGTGGCTTCATCATCACATATTGGTGGTGATGAAGAAATGTCAGACTCTAGTACTAGCACCGAGACTGGGGGCATGGTTAATGCCCCCTCCTCTCATTAGCAATTAGAGTATGTGCCAGCATCAGGTGGTTCTCCTTTGGTGGAGAGGGAGACTACAGAGTTTGATGATTGGCCACTTGAATTAGGCCCTCGTCTCACTGGTGCTGAGGCACGGAAGGTACGAGCATTTATTCGCTCGTACCGTAGATGTTTTGCTTTTAGCCTTCAGGATCTTGAAGGTTATAAAGGAAAACCCATCCACATTCAGTTGGAGGACGACCATCCCATTTTTCGGAGACCTTACAGGCTCAGTGTTTCCGAGCGGATTGGCGTTTAAGCTCGTTGTCGAGAGCTCTTGGCAGCATGGCTAATCGAACTTTGCAACGGGGAATATGCTTGTGCTATGGTTATGCCATCGAAGAAGGATATCTTTGGCAATTGGACGGAGAAGCGGATGTGTGGGGATTACCGTCCAGTTAATCGGAAGACCAAGTCGGATCGATATCCCATGCCAGTCCCGGAGGAGTTGTTCGATGCCCTCGGATTTGCTCGAGTCTTTAGCACGTTGGACTTGAGATCCGGCTATCACCAACTCCCATTACTTGTGGGAGACCGAGTGAAAACCGCATTCTGGGGAGTTGATCAAGATGGAAAGGATCAACTTTACCATTGGAAGTTTCTTCCATTTGGCCTGAAGAATGCACCCGCTGAGTTTCAGCGGGTGATGGATCAGGTTCTCTCTGGCTTGCCCTTTGCTCGGTGTTACATAGACGATGTAATCATCTTCAGCACAACACCACAGGAGCATGTGAGGCATCTGCAAGCCGTTTTTGAACAGTTGCAGCGGTGGGGATTGCGCTTGCACCACGGCAAATGCAAGTTTTTCTATGACCGGTTGGCATATTTGGGGCATATGATTGTTCCAGGAGGTCTTGGGGTACAACAAGCTAAGGTGGACGCATTGCAGAAGATTCCAGCACCGGTAGATGTGCCAAGACTTCGTGCTTTGTTGGGCTTGGCGAATTACTATCGGCGATTCGTCAAGGACTTTAGCTTGATTGCCAAGCCACTCACCATTCTCACGAGCAAGGACCAACCTTGGACTTGGGGTCGTGAGCAGCAACAGGCATTTGAGACATTGAAGCAAAAACTGGGTACGGCTCCAGTGCTTCGACGTCCAGATGTCTCCAAATCTTTCCAGTTGCATACAGACTGGAGCTCATTGGGTTTGGGAGCAGTTCTCACTCAGAAGGATGATTTTAGTCGGGAGTATGTTGTTGCTTACGCTTCGCGAAGCAATAACACGGCGGAGTCTAATTATTCATCCTACGAGGGAGAAGCATTGGCGGCGGTATGGGCTATTGCCCATTTTCGGCCGTATCTTTATGGTCAGCACTTTACTTTAGTGACTGACCATCAGCTGTTACGATGGCTCATGGAGTCGGATAAGCTTACTGGCAAGCTTGCCAAGTGGGCTTTATCGCTCCAGGAGTATGACTTTGAGGTGGTACACCGTGCTGGGATTACCAACATGGATGCAGATAGACTCTCACGCAATCCAAGTCCTTCAGATGAGGACTTGACCGGGGCCAGATGGTATGGAGATTGTGATCGAAAGGTGGTTTCAGGTTGGCACGCGGCTGTCTACCTTACTTTATTTTCTGGTGCATCTGTTGAGATTCCGATACAGGGTTCGGATGATGAGACTGATCGGCCTCAAGCTATTGTGGATATATGGGAGGATCTTCCCGTATTGCATAAGCTTCAACATGGTACCTTTCCTTTGTCTATTTCGGCAATGGAAAGGGATAGGATTGGACATCGAATAACAAGGTTCCGTTGGGAGAACGGTTTGTTATTTCGATTGTGGCCGGATGGGACAAGGCGTATTGTTCCTAGGCCGGATCAGAGGGCCTCCTTGGTGCGACAAGTGCACGAGGAACTTGGCCATTTTGGCATACGCATAACACATTCGATGTTGTGTGGCCAATATTGGCGGACTGGCATATATCAACAGGTGGCTGCTTATGTCGGGAGGTGTGAAGTTTGTGACCGGGTCAGGTCTAGCTTTAACACCTTGTCACCTCAGTTACAGCCCTTACCTATCATGGGATTGGGCTACCGTTGGTTGCTAGACTTTGCGGGACCGTTGGTTGTCACGCCACGTGGAGCAAAGTACGTGTTGGTGATGGTGGAGCATTTTAGCAAGTGGATTGAGCTTGTTGTTTTACCCCAAAACTTTGCAGAGTTGGCCGCGGCCGCCTTTTTGGATCGTGTGTTGGCACGGTAAGCCCGACCTCTCAGTGTCCTTGTTTTCTACACAATGACAAGTAATCTATGCCACTAACAGATTATTGATGCACATTGTAAGTTCAGATTGCATTCCCCAGCTTGAAACATTGGGCTCACAAGTTTTTGGTTTTTGGATTATCTCATTCAACAAAGATACTTATGCACTACCCATGTAAATTTCCCCACTGAGCACTTTGGAACAGGACCCACATTCACAGGCAAGTCAATCTCCCTGGAGAATGACATTGATTCACGCCGCACCAAAATTCATGCTAGTAATGCCTGCGACCCTCCCCTTAGATACGCCAGCAAGCAACACCCATAACCTCTGGTGTTGGGGAAGTCGGTTGCTATCCTACTCCATCAGACCCAACAAATCGGCAATCCTGGTGCGAGATGTTGGTTGGTGGGGTTCCATTGGCGATGGTTGGTTGTATATTATCTTCCCGCGCTACACCCTCCCTCGAAAACCGACAGTAGTCTCCTTCTCCTTACATATTTGTCTCCTCCATGGCCGAGTTTCGTGGCTGCCCATCGACAACACTCACTCACACCCTTGCATCCACCCCACCCCTGGTCTACTTACCTTTCAGATTGCTCCGATCATAGCCTCCTCCTCATCGCACTCTCCAGCAGCTTGCCTACCTTATCTTCGTTGCAACCCAATCTCAGTCGTGTCTGCTTGTTGAATTGCATGCACTAGAAGTCACATGTCTGCAAGCTTGGAGCCTATCGGCTACCATTCTGCGGCGGTTGTCTCCTCATGGCCACAAAATTTTCTTCACCTCCGAAGCTACTCATCAGGACCCAGTCGATCAAGCAGCTACGTTGCCCCTTGGTGAACAACCCCCGATCGGCACCACCACTTACCACCTTTCTCCAGGAGACGTGATCCATTGGCCAGCCCCGTCAGTGGCATTGGTTGATTTATTTTCCAGAGAAAAACTAAATGTTCTATCTATCGTCTACCTATCCGACTCTCTCCCTCTCCCTCTATCGTCCTTCTCAACATCAGCTTAACCTTGTTGCCAGATTGTCAACGGATAAGGCGATTTACCCTCCTCGAACTCTCATTCCAACCTCCTCTAGGTCTTTCCGCCTCCTGCGTCTATAGCATCCTCAAGAGGCATTGTTGTGAGTTTGGGCGAGTCGTACCCGTGTTCAACACTTAATCCATGCCCCTCTTGAATGCAAGCTCCGTCCTCCACCTCTCAACACCCTCTGCTCCATTCCGGCAGGGCTTCCGCGTCCTGTCCAGAGTCTTCCCCTCCCCTCTGCATACTGAGATCCCTATTCCTTCCTCCCGTGACCCCTCCAACTTTCTTCCTTTTTTTTGCATTACCCGGCATCTTCGGGCCGCCTGAAGAAAAAAAATGGGTTTTTTTTCCTTCCTTATTGGCCCTCTCTTCCGTCTTCCGCTCCCCTTTCCCGCACTTGGCAATTGTGCTCACCTTTTTATTCTAATTTACTTCATTTTCTCTCTTTTTAAGGGCAAGGTTCACCTCTTCGGCTTGCCTTTTTACTTCCCCATGCTTACCTTAAGTTTAATTACTCTGTGAGCACATTTTCAGGCTCACACTTGCATACGCTTCACCAACTCCACTCCACTACCTACAAGGTTGAAGTTGAATGAATATACATAATTTTAGCATTGCAAATGGCATATTGTACATTCTTGAGGCACACAAAAATAACATCTATGTCAAATGAAGTTGGCAAATAATTTATTTCACATTTTTCATCATTGTCAAACTCTATAGATGTGACATTTGACTATCACAATGAATGCAACGCTATTATGTCTATGTTTAGCATATTAATAGATTATTTTAGATACCTTACAAAGATGAATATGATAGCAAAGAAATTGCAAATGATTGCCACAACTCGAGTTGATGGCAAATTCAAAGTGTGTTGGTTGTGTTGCTGGAATTCTAGTCGCATGTATCGAGAATCCCTCTGTTTGCCAATTGGAGATATAAAAAGAACCATGCTAAAAACTTGGTTTGCAAAGGCCTTTGTTTGGGCTTATATATTGTTCACCGCCAAGGTTATAGTCATTATGTGTGTGTGTGTGTGTGTTTTAATAATTATATACAATTTTCCCAATTTTAATTTTGATCTTGGTCTCATAGAAAGAGCATACAACATGCATTCAATATTTGAGTATGGCCGTATTTGATATGGGTCCAATAATATTGAATGAAGATTTCCTCTCTACATCAGATTATGTTGAGAAGTGGCCAAGTCTTGTATGGATGAACGGGTTCCATATCATGTTTAGGGATAGACATGATTCAATAAGTTGTCCAAACTCGAGGAATATGTTGGTAGCAAGATTATCATTAAGTGTATTATATACATGTACTTATCATTGTGTTCAATTTACTATCATTTTGGTTTAATGAATATTGTTATTAATACAACTTCAATGCAAATTAATATACTTATGTGAATTTCTTGAGGTACTTGAAGAGGGAGCTCCTCGCTAATAATTCAATAGTGGTGAACAACCTTAGTTCATATTTGATGGCTCGGACTAGATTAGGTAAATTGCATTCTATCATTACATGCACAATTGAAGACATGGGAGGATTCCACTTTACATAATTCCCCATGGTTTCTTGAGTGCCCACTAACATTTTATCACGTGGAAGAGAATGATGACAGAACAAACATTAGTATTGTTTTAGGTGATGATGACGATCGTGATATGGCTGATGCCCCCAAGTTCTACTAGAGGTGCCATTTGTGCCAATAGACAAATGTGGGTAATGCAAATGCGGATCCAAAGTGGTTGTCATTGAAACCCAAGAGAAACTTGAGTCCACATTGTCTTTGGAAAGGGTATCCCCTAACCCTTACAAAGTATATATCCAATTCGACCTATCCTCATGTTCCTCAACAACATTCACAACAACAATAATTTAACAACCTAGTGTCGGTACTAGGGTTGTCTATACTTTCTTCATTAGATTCACAACATGTTTTCGTTATGGGGAAGAATACATCAGTTGCATTGATTTTGGATAATGGTGTCGATCAACACCATATTATGGAGGACATGTGGATTCTTCAAAAGATGATATATATACACCTTTGTTGAAATCTATTATCATTTTTTCGTACAATTTTCGTAATGATGTAATCTAAAATTGTGGATGATATTGTATTGCAAATGTCTTTAGGTGATTGTAATTTTCACCTTATAGTTGCATACCTTCCAAAGGGCTACCCATTCTTACTATCTCCTCACCTCTCAACATCATTGTGGAGTGGAATGCATATTCAACTTCCCAAATTGAGGCCCTTTTTGAATTTGGTAATGCTTACCTTCACGAGGATGTTTGCATGCTTGTATTCCTACACGAAGTAAAAAAGAACTCATGTATAATATAATGATTTATGTGAAAACTTGTGATCTTGTCATTGCAAAGGATTGATGAAGCATCAACAAGTTGTTGCCATGCTCTGGAGTTGACAATATTCTTATGGTTTATGATAAATATTTTCTTGTACATTCTTCCTTATTGAAATATTTATTACGTGTTAAGTTCAACCTCGTGTTGATATATTCTAGAGAAAAAAAGGAAAAAAAAGAAGAAGAAAAACAAACGTTGGGCAATCCGACGTGAATTTGAGCCTGTTGGCCCTACCATGCTCAAGAAATCCCTTGGTGCAGGGTGGGGTTTACTCCCTACATTGCGGTGGGTGGGCTCTTGTTTGTAAAACTATATGAAATAAATGAAGTAATAATACATTATGTTGATACCTATTTACTTTGTGTGTGTGTGTGTGTCGGGGGGGGGGTATTGGTTCTTGTTTATTGTCGAGTTTTTTCTTATTAAGTACTAGGTATGTGAGATATTTGATGGCTATTTGGTGGATAGCTTTCATTGTTTTTTTATAAGTGATGTGGGGACATGTAGGTTCATAAGGAGTTCTATGCTTCTTGTGTGAATGGCTTTACCCTTGCAGTGATAACTATGAGGGGTCTAATATTCCAGTCGTGTGCTCTTATTACGTTTATTAACGGGTTGTTTTTGTCTTCTTTTGTTTGTATTGCTTGGTCAAGGAATCTATCATGCGTAAAGGTGAATTCAATAATTTGGATGGCTAGGTCTGGTGTAGGTATTAGTGGACCATTTTGTTCATATGCAACGCCTTGTATGTAAACGATATCCAATCTTAGTTTTGCAAGGCATTTACATCGTGTGGGTGTTGCATGTGCAAATTAGTACCCATGGCGGGATGGTGTTGTCTCGGTGGTTGTCGTGTTGGTTACCAACATTAATGAGTGTAAGATGTCTAGTGTATACATTTGATTTTAGTAGGTTGGTGAGTTGGTGGGTAGTGGCATTGTGTCTTGCGATTCTTAGGCCTTTAAGAAATTTAATGTTTCATAGAGAGAGTGAGCGTGGCCAAGTATATTTGTCGTTCATTTCGCATAACGTGCAATTGGGGTTGGGGTGTGTGTGTGGCTAGAAGAGATCTTTTCTATGATTGCCCATGTATTGGGCGAATCAGAACTCGAGGAGTTGTGTGATTTGGGCGTCCATAGTTTGTGGGGTTTTCCAAAAGTAGTTAGACAATTTGTGGTGAATTTTCTCATTGGAGAGCCATTTTTCACATATGTTATGGTTGCTTCTTTTGTGAGCCTATTGTGTTATGTTTTTATGAATGTATATGTTAATTATTATGCATGTTAGGCTAGTGTTTGAGGGAGGTTTAGCAAATCTATATGGTATGGTGTGGGCTACATGTATGCGCGGTATAGGTGTTATGGTGCCTTTTGAGGTGCCATCAATTCCCAGTGAGTCGGCCATGTCATTTCCTTTAATTCATGTGTGAGCTCTAGCTTTCTGGATTGTTATTTTGTGTCGGAACCATGTTATGTATTGAACTATAGATGTTATTAACAATTTGTCCAGGTGATTGTGTTGGGAGGATGGGCGTCTTATGTGATTGTTAATGAGGTAGATGCTATTGAGGCTATCCATGAAGACATATATGTCGTGATTAATTTCTTGTGTGTTGGCAAGTGCTAACCAAATAGCATATAGATATGCTCTAACAATGTTTTGAAATCTTGGGAGTCTTTATGCTATTTGTATGTTGTTGAGTTGGCTATATATTGATGATCCTGCGAGGTTTCCGTTTCCTTTACCATATGGTGGGATAAAGGATCCATCCGAATGGATGCTTTGGGATGGGTTGTATTTTTGTGGTTGGGGGCTATAGAGCTTAGTTGGCATTGGGTGGGTTTGTGCTAGGGGTGGCATGGGTAGTGGGTAAGATGTCTTGGGGGAATTTGTCCTTTTGTTCGATTCTAATTATATTTTTGTTTTTAGACTCGATGATTTTGCATTTTAGTTTTTGTTCACAAGATGAGATCATCAACTTGTTATGTGTTTCATAAGTGCGAGGGCGTGCCGGAGGTGGATGTTGGAGCCATTGACATCTTCTTTAATCTAACCAATTCTTCAACTCAACTCGTGAACAAATAAGGCCCTTAGAGGGGTGGTCGGGAGAAGAACTCTAAATCATTGCAAATTTTTAACCAAACATTAACTAAACTTAAAGTTGTAATTATTGAGGCCTATGCATCCACATGTGATTATATACCATAATGCCAATCAATCACATTTCATTGCTCATTGTCTATGGTTTTTGTGTTTAATGATTGATTTTGATGTTGTATCCAGTGCTTCCATTCATGCATGTAAGTGTAGCATTCGCCACCTTCTGGATTTGGAGAGTGATTTTTTCATATTCGATGTCATTTTGTCTCCATTACATAAGGAGGCCCCTCTCCTTACATAGAGAAGTGTACCTCACAGTACATCCCTCATGCATGAAAATAAACATGTTCAGAAGGTTGCAAAACATTCTCGCATTAGTAAGTTTGATTGTCATATGATATTTGTAATTTGTAATGTAATGTAATGTAACAGTTGCATATGGTTACACTTTCAAGTATCTTATATTTCTATTTCATGTGAATAAAATCGTGAGTCAATTGCAATCATTGTCTAACTTGATGTTGTTTCCTTCGCATATTGAGAATGCGGCATGAGTTATGGCACCTACATTGACATCGGTCACTTGCCAAAACCCTAGCGGTCGGTTTAGTTGGCAGATGTAGATGGCAAGGCAGAGAGTGGTAACGAAGATGGTAGCAAGAATGGACAACATCATGGTTAGTCTTAAACATTATGATTGGATTTGTGTGGGTTTGTTTTCGTGTTATGCCATTCTATGAATAAATAATAATTAATAGACTTGGTTTTGTGTGCCAATATTATTTTCCCCTACCATCATTTAATTGGACATATTACTCGCGTCCATTGCACAATTTGCATACTTGATGTCATTTGCTGCCTTTAGATGTATTGGCTGTTTTTTTATTTAGTCCCACTACGTAACACTCTATTGATCATGATAAAACAATCTAAAATGCATATGAAATTGATTGGTGAATGAAATAACCATATGGATTATTCATACCCGTGCACATGGTCCATCTTTTCATGACTAAGAAATCACAATTTTAAGAAACATGTGAACCAAATACCATTTGACTTTTCTCCGTTAGCATATCATGTCTTGTTGGTGTTCTCAAGGTCATGCCTAACCACAAAACACTCAAACATGTTTGTCCGATTGACTTGATAAACTAGACCCACTTGCCTAAGATGGGAATATCGTTACAAATTGTGCCAATCTTCCGTACAACATGATGAGACGTTGATAATTTGGTGACCTTTTCATGCCTATCTAGGAAGTTTCGTGCTTCAAGTTAATGACACATAGAATTGTCAACTCGGTATAATTTATGCACATTCCATATAGTGGCCTCGAAAACTATCCACCTATGGGCATGATTCCAAAATGCTTGAAAGTCAACAACATCTTGGACACCGCTATAAGAAAATAGAAAAAGGAAGTTAAGTGGATTTTGTTTTCCAATGCCTGCCATAAGCGGTGCAACACAATAGACTGCTTCTGTTATACTAGGTATACTAACAATATGTTAAACAAAGGACCCATGTCTTTATATTAAGCTTTTCAATTTAATGTGAGAAATGCCTCCACCATATATACAAATTATACACCATTAATTAAATGCTCCTTTATTGTATATAATATCCACATTCATTTTCCAATGAGAAAGTTATTGAATGTTTTTCTTCCATATCATGTAACTCAACGTTTGTATGAGACAAACAAAGATAAAAGCACAATAACTTAGCCACGATCTAGAGAGATATAAACTAAAGGAAGCCCATGAGAGCTCCAAGAGTCTATAGTTTCAAAAAACCTATGACCCAAATGGGCTAAATCCAAACCCTAACAAGAACACACATGATAGTCATTGAGGACTATGGCCATATGAAAATAATGAATGTGGTATTCGTGAAAACATCACATGGTATGCAAAAATGTCACAAGTGTCGTTTTCTTGAATACAAGGAAGGTTGGCTTCAATTGGTATTTGCATGCAACTTTCACCAATTCCATCTAGATGTATTTACAAAATACTAATAATGTGTGCAAGTGATAACGAGGAAGACGTTTCTTCTATTATTATGAATGTTATGTTCTTCATCGTTTCTTCCAACACTCTTGATAGCAATCAAAACATAACATTCATGATATAAACACGTTTCTTATTTTCTCTATGAATTTGTACCATAGATGCCCATACAAAAACTAGTTCATAATGTAATTTCTTCCAACTTTGAAGTGCACTCCACAAGACTGGAAATTGTGTCAGCCCCGAAAAAAACATCACGTGTGAATATGATGTTTTCAAGAATATTGTGTTAGTGGATAAAAATTTGAAGAGGATAAAACTAACACATCTATTGTCAACTTTTTCTCTAAACCTTAGGACCCTTTTTGCTACATCTACCTTTATGTCATAAACTTTATCAAGCTTTTTATATGTACACACTAAAGAAAACAATAGATTACCTTAAAGTATTTTATATACGTGAATGCCCCTTCTTACATTCACGTTACTTTGTACATGATATGAAGAGTCCACCCCCAAGGCATTGACCTTTAATATATAAATAGAACAAACTTGCAACCCTACACAAACAATGACCATGACAACAACTTATATTTTTTCAAGTGGTGTTGGTTTCATTGTCAATTGAACCATGCCAATCTTACATGTTATGGTCCACTCAATCATCGGGTGAACCAGTCAACCAATAGTATATGAGCAATAAGGGTTCAATGAGTCTAGCGGGGGAGAAAACAAAGGGCTCTTGAATCATTGTTAAACTATGTTCGTATTCCAAGATGAAAGGGGCACCTATGATGTCTCCACCAACACAAATTATGGTGAACACATTATTTGGAAGAAAAAAAAAATGCACTAAAACTTGGTATGTATATTGACCGTGTTTACATTTATTTGCAATATTAAAATAAAATATTGAAAAACTTGTTTGAACTTTATTGGGTGGCTATGGACCCCCAAGGCAATGCCCGGGAGGTTTTAGGGACATAATTGGTCAAAACCCTAGCGATTTCAAGACCAACCCAGTTACATGTTGTGATCTTTTGGTTTTCCTTTACTAATTTGAGGTATATTCTATAGATTCTTCTAAAACGATTGGTAATACTCATGAAATGTTCAACTTTTAACTGGTTATTTCTCAAACTCAACCGGTTCATATGTAATTAGTGGTCGGTTCTCCAAGTTCATTGCCCCAATGCAATCGAATGTTGAAACCTAAATACGCAAACATCTACATAGTAAGCCATTATAGCGTACATGCCATGCAACCGAGTTGGCCATTGGTTCACGATTATTTCCTTAGTGTTCTTAGTTTCCTTTGTCGGTGTGTACATAAGTTCGGTCATTGGATAGGTCTATCTCGTGGCCTATCTTGCAAGCCTCAACTTGGAGTCACTAAGGGCCACTTCACACACAGGACTGAGAGCCCATGACCATTGCACTTTCAAGCACTCTCATTGGTGGAAAAGGCGGAGCCGAGCCAAGTTCGCTTAACACTACACTTGACGGACCAACGGAGTAAATGAACGCAAGATGGATTTAAAGTCCGCACGGATTCCTACATGGCATTAAATGGATCATGTTTCACAGTCACATGGGTTATTTTTAAAAATCATCTCTTGGAGGTAGGCTTAAGGTAGGGGTGGCTATTTCCGTCCAAATTTCATATGTGCCTAGTTGGGATGCTGAAACTATTTTTTTATAAATTTTGAGCGCTCTGCAAAGCTGGTGCAAGAGCAACTATGAAAAAATCAAAAAAATTCAGCATGTTTATGATTTCCTACAAAATTTGAAAGGAAACCTTGTAGAGTGACCAACACTCACACATAGGGTACGTGGTATATCCACAGGGTGGATTTCTAAAACCGACCGCTGGCAGCCAATGAAATGCTGGCAGCGCTGTGAACGGTAAAAACACCTTGATAGGTGCTTTTGTAAACCCAGGTAAAAACACCTAATAAGGTGCTTCCGACATAGGGGTCGACTTTAGGACCCGCACGGAAATAGCCACCCCTACCTTAACACAAAACCAAGAGACCATGACACTACGAATGCTCACAACCGTTGATTTATTCTATTTTATCATGTGCGAGAACCCACGTGAATAGAAATTCATTGAAATAGCATTTGGTTGAGGGTCCGGTTACATGTGATTTCACACTACACTTGAGGGTCTGTGACCACACCATGATTTTGGAGGTGTCTTGGGCCGGCCTTTGGACACTCTCTTTTTGTGCTCTCCCAATTTCATGGTCACGGCTCTTGGCTTGTGCGTGAAGTGGCCCTACATGTCGTGGAGGAACCGATGTAGACTGTTAATGTTGTCTACATAACTTATTAGATAGTTTCATTTTACTGACATGGCTGCGTCGAGTGCTTTATGTTTATAAAACTGTCAAAGAGGAATTAGTACTGTAAGGTGCTTTTTGCCTCATTTTTTGATACCCAACTAAGATTGCCACGTGGGATTTGAGCTGTTTCCAGCAATAAGAAAACGACACGTGTGAAACAGCGAGAATGTAGCATGAAGCACTGTAAGGTACTATTTGACTGTCTGGCTGATTACTTTAGGAAAAAGGGTGTGCCTGCCTACTACGGGGCTCCCTCAAGCGCTCGTGCCCGCATGACACGGTGGCACGGCGCCCCGCATCTGCGTGCCAGCTCACCACCAGCAGGCGCCAGCTCACCATCGTCCTCAATCATGCCCCCGAAAAGTTTAATATTTTCCACTGCCGCTTCGCCATGGACTCGCTCCTGCATTCCCTGGAAGGCCAGGCCTCTTTCTTTCTTTCTTTCTGTCTTTCTCTCTGTCAATGCGCGCCCAGCGCTCTTGTTATTGTTGTTGTTGTTGTTGTTTGCATTAGCATTTCTCACTGCATCCTCCAAAACCCTACACCACCTCTTGGAACCCTTGCGACCAGGATCTGTGGAAGGCGCGCTCTGTGGGTGCACTGGTAAGCTCGCACACATCGATTTGACACGCCTGGACTGACAGAGAATCGTGTGCGGAATATATGCCCGTGGACATGGATTGGGGAGTTTGGGGGCCTGCGGGAGATTCGTTGTTGATCGGTTTTTACATGGGCCGCTGGATTGGTATGGGAGGTTGCATGTATAGCAGAGAGAGAGATAGATAGATAGATAGATAGAGAGAGATATATACTTGTGTGCGAGATTTGTATAGTTCTGTAGCCTTGGATTAGTCCGGTGGTTTGGCCATTAATCTTTCATGTGTCGAGGGCATGTGGAACTCATGCATGGTCTGTGTATGGTGGCGTGGGAGGTTGCGGTGTGAACGATAATCATGTGTGAGGTTTATAGTTGTGGATAGTCGTGGACGTTATTGTTGCGGAGTCTCAGTTGCCAAACCCTTGTGTCGAGGATCTCAGTCTGTTCTCCGAGTCATGATTGTTCTATGTCATGTCCCTGGGGTCATGGATGGGCTGGATTAGGACATGGGAGAGAACCACGTCTGAGATTTGTACTTCTGTGGTCACGGGTTGCAGAGTTTAGGGTATTAGGGTTAGGAGGCATGGCATGGTGATGGGATAACATTCGTTGCACAATCGCCTTTTTTTGGTTGTTCTCCCTCCATGAGGATCGTGGTGAAATTGATGTGGGTTTTGAATTGTGGTTCAGGTGCGGGGTGATGGAATTGTGAAGTGTCGAACGGAGAGGTGCATGCGCATTGCGATTGTGGTTGTGATGCCTAAGAAATGAGGGTTTGGAGGTGATTGATTGCAATGGGGTTGGGAGGCCGGAATGCCTGTGGGTAGTAGTAGCGTGGTGGTGTAGCTCAGGGGTTTCTGCTGTAGGACTGTTTGTGCAGAGTAAAAGAATTGAGCTATGGCAGAGGTGACACTGCATGTGTACGACGTAACCAACAGTATGAACGAGCGTGCAAACTCGGCCATTTTCAACCTTAATAAAATATTTCGCGACGGCATTGGTCTTGGTGGTATCTTTCATGGTGCAGTTCAGGTGGGTCTCTTTAACTAAATCCTGACTCCTTCATCAACTAGAATTATGAATGCTTAAAGATGATACTTCACAGATTTTCTTGAGCAGAACGCAGTGATTTCTTCACTCTGCATTAGTTCTCAATGTCACAGCCATGCCCTGGAATTTCTATGTCAATTTTGTGAGAGGTGTGATCTTAGCACATCTTTGTGTATGCTGGATACACTAGCGCCTGAGGTGTGGGACCTGCCTTTTGGTCTAGGGCTTTCAATTTCTTGCTCTGGAGGATATAGACGATAATGATTTTTCTCTTCGTGCCACCACCATCAGTAGGTCATCTTGGCACGTTCTACTATTAAATATATGAGTTAGTTGATTGAAGGTAAACATTATGACAAGCTGACAATGTCTAGCCTCACAGGATGGTAGCACTTCTATGTAGGAGAAGATACAGACTTTTGTTCTGTTTGTTTTGCCCCTGACAAGGCTTACCTGTACTGGTCATTTCTGAGAGCAATCTCTTGATTATCGGGATTTTAGGAACCCGCTCTTGAGGCTATTAAAATTGTGCTCTCCCAAGTGTGCTTGAGAGATGTTCATTGCCATGGGCATGTGCTGATTTAGTTTACAGTGAATGTCCATACGTGGGGTTAAGTTGTGGCCATCAACAAGAAGGTGCTAGCTTACTAATGAGATTGAATGTGCTGGATTGCTACTTCCGTTTCCTGTGAAGCCATTAGAATGGTATAGAGGTGGTATTTGGTCCAGTATGATATCTTGTCATGGCATAAATTCTCAGTTGTAATCCTGCACTTGATTTTCCAAGGAAATTGGAATTTGCAATAATGTGGTTGATGGTTATTTAATGAATGGGTTATTCTGCTTTTGCCTACATCGGCATCTTAAATTTTATTCAGACTCTGAAATTGTCTAAACTTGTACGGAGTTTGCTTCCAGGTGAATGACCTGGAATGGTCATTTGGGTTCTGTGAGAATGGGAGTGGCGTCTTTAGCTGTCAACCGAAGGCAAATCCTATGTACAAGTATAGGGAAAGCGTGCCGTTGGGAACTACAGAATTGTCAAGATCAGAGATTGAGAGAATCTTGATTGTTCTCAGAAGAGACTGGCCTGGTGCTTCTTATGATCTCCTGTCTCGAAATTGCAACCATTTCTGTGAAGAATTCTGTTTGAAGCTTGGTGTTGACAAGCTGCCATGTATGTATTGATATCTTATACCCTTCTTTTCTGCACATTATTCATTGCTGGTTTTTGGGAGTTGAGTGTCTCAAGAACATGGATACGTGTTCATTGTTTTAAAGATTCTGGTTAATGTCAATCGGCACAGAAGTTGGATACTGCTAGATGAGAGTTTATGTTTTCAATACTGATTTATTGTGCTGGTGGGACAGTGTGGGTGAACAGATTTGCAAATGCTGGCGATGCTGCAATTGAAGCTGCTGAAATTGCAATGGAACGGGTATATATACAAATAAATAAGCAACTATGTAACTATACATACATATATTGTTATTCTGTCATTTTTTTTCCAGATATGGTCTCTCTCCACGTAAGGTTTATAAAGTTACAGACAAGGGAAATATGAAGTGTACAGCTGATGAGAAGTTCTTGGCAGCTGTAATCTTCATTTTGCCCTTGTCTGTAATTCAAAATCTTAGGTGGGGGAAGGCCCTATGTGAATATTTTTTGGAAATCCAGAAAATTTGAATCATTTCTCCTGTTCCCGATTGTGAGTAAATTCTTTGGTCTTGAGAGCTGATGCAGTTTACAAATCAAGATGCAGTTGAGGCTTGGTGAGGGAGTGATCATATTGATTCGTGGGTGATCATTCTCAAATTATTAATCTTCTGAGAAGAACATGTGCAATTTTTATTGAATTTAGTTTTGGTTCTGATCTACAGTTGAGGCAAGCAAAAGCAGAGGTGGTATCAGTCAGTAGCAAGGCTATGCGATTTGTTTTTGGGCCACCAGCACCAGCATCACCAGGTAGCTCAGATGCTGCATCTGGCGACTCTCCTGGTAATTTAAGTCGACGCTTTGCCTTCATGGGAAGTCCGTCAAGGTTACTTGCAAGAGGTTCACCAACATCATCTGAGAATGGGAGTAGCGGGCGGTCTAGTGGACAAAGTAGTGATTCGTCAGAAACTCCTGTTATTCAGCTACCCTGGAAATAAATTCAGATTTATATGTTATATAATTTGGAACCCCACAGTCTAAGGACAAGTTCAAGATATGTCATATCATGTTTTCAAGGATGGCAAGTGACTGGCTGCTATGCCCATCATTATTTGGAGGGGTTACGTTATTGTGCAATTCCATCCAAGGTGGGTGGATTTGATCAATTTGTATCGGTAGTCACAAGAGTCTTGTTCTTGCCCACTTGCTGTAAACAGCTTAGTGAAGGCAATAGCTGGATACATCACATCAGTAGGTGCGGTTTCAACATTTTTTCTTTCCTGTCAAGTGATGGTAATGTAAGATTGGCTTTGAATCAGGAACTGACAGACACTTTTTTTCTGTATATTATCTTTCGGTTTAATAAAAGAAGACAATTTTGTTTACCATGATCTAGAATTCTTGGGTTAGGTGTTGTCTTTTGATTGGTTCTCTGGAGTTTGTGAAGAACTTTGTGTTGGTCATTACAGGCCTGCCTTCCTTAGACATGGGTAACAACAAATTATTGGTTTGAGCGAGGAGTATCGTGTTCCTGTGCCAGTGGTTTCTTGAGTTTATAAACTGCAAT
Organism: Polytrichum commune; assembly: GCA_950295325.1. Classification (NCBI taxonomy): domain Eukaryota; kingdom Viridiplantae; phylum Streptophyta; class Polytrichopsida; order Polytrichales; family Polytrichaceae; genus Polytrichum; species Polytrichum commune. The sequence continues at coordinate 19,915,591 of OX485809.1, forward strand.
GCTTAGTCTGTTCCTGATGTGTCCACTGCGAAATTGATCAGCAGCACTGGTTATTTTGGAGGAACTGACTTAAGAAGGACGTCACCCCTTAAGTTTTCAGTTGACTCCATTGAAATGGCAACTGAAGGGCTGCAACTCTGGTTAGAGGACGGCATTATTTGTATTAAACATATGCATTTATTTCTTTTGCATAGGAAGTTGGAGAATTGATGATTTGCTGTAGTGCAGATGGACGGTCTATTGGTGCTCCATCACAAGTTGAAAAATATCTCTCAGAAATGATGTAAGTTGATTTTTGGGGTGTTGTATAGCATTGTCGAACATATTTGTGCAATTCTAGGTACATAGTTAGTATGCTATGGATATATGGGGATCATCTATGTTCAATTCCTAAATCTGAAGTAAACTTTTGAATACATTTGTACCTATCTTACCACCATTTTGGAAGTTATGAATATTTTGATTTCTCTACATTTTCGTCATTGATTATTGGAAATGGACACCTAGCTGATGCAAAAGCCTAGGTCAAAATTGGCCAAATTTTTCTCAGGCCAAAGGCTTGATGTACTTCTAATTGAGATGATTCTTGTTGTTAGGCAATCTTGAAACCTTTGCAAAGACATCCTACAATTTAAAAAGGCCCCAATGTGCTTCCATCTTGTTACATGATTATATTTCCACAAAAATTGCTCACCTACTAAATCTGTGATTCCCCCCATATAAGTTGCCTACACTGACGATAGGAGGAGGACTACTGAAGATTAGAATGACTGATGGAAATGAGAAGTTGAATGTTATGGTTTCAAGATATCAAACTTGTTGTTAGTAATTAGTGTGAGTAGCAGTACTCAAACGCCCTAATTTGTTGATGGTGAATGAAACTGTGGTTTGTTTACTTGTGTGTCGATTGGACAAGGTACTTATTACATGTCCACCAAATTCTTTGGTTCATAAGAAAGTCATGGACACTGCTTATGGCTAGCAATTCTCAATCCATAAGAATGTAACTATGTGATGAGTTGGATGGCAATAATTTTGAGACTCGTAATGTCAGGCCCGGATTTGGAGCTTCAACATTACAACAATTATGGAGGACTGTGTTTCGGAAACCTCAACCCTCTGATCTTGGTGGAGGTGGGCACTCAAGGGGTGACCCCCCAGGGAGACCACCGGGCTCTACTTCAGAGAATACCAACTGCCCATGATATCCAAGGAGACCTAGAATTAAGATTTAGAATTGAAAAATTGCTGTATAAGATGTGCCATTGAGTCTTAACATTATCAACCCCTAACTGTTTAATAATCTACACTCTTTCCTTTTTAAGCTAATTTGGTGAAGAATCTATCTGGGCACAGAAAACATGTAATTTTTCTACGTACTTTCCTTTTTGGCTAATCCTGTCAAAGCTGGCCAGTGATCGGGGAGGTTTTTGGGCATAATCGGATGAGATCCTAGTGTTTGCAAGTCCAACCGGTTACATGTTGGCATTCTTCAGTTTTCCTTCATTAAATTGGGTATATTCTATAAATTCCTCTATTATGATCGGTAATTTTCCTGCAGTCTTGAACTTCAACCGATTATTTCTCAAACTCAACGGGTTCATCTGTAACTAACCGTCTGCTCTCCCCGATCATAGAAGCTGGCCCTATTAAGTCACTTATATATTGAGTAGACTATTCTAATTGGTTGAATTCTGTAATGTAATTAAAGATTTAGGTTCAAAAGTTCAGCAACTACACAATTTGAACATTTGTATAAATTTCTGGGAAATGTCGGGATGATGGGAGTTGAGATAACTCTCTTGATGAGACCTAACTTTGACAGAACTTGACCCCTAAATCCTTGACATGTAAGTTATCACTTAACCCCCAAATCCTTGAAAGACCCAAAAATGACCAATTTTTGAAGGTTCTTGTTTCAAATGAGACTTTTGACTTTTTTGGACGGATAACATTTTTGCCAGCATTTATGAATTTTATTTTATATCCAACGTCCCAAATTCCATTGGATTTGGACTAAACCTCATGATACACTAGGAAATGTGTCGCATTAAGAAGACAACACTCATATATTCTTGGAAAGCTATAAACATTTGAAAGGATTTAGTCAATTTCATGTTTCAAAAATCTATCGTTGGGATTGGTATTTGGAGTTTTTGAAGTTACTTAAAATACATTAGGTGAGATTGGATGTATAATGGAGTAATACACATTGCAAGGACTCTTAAAAAATCACATTTGATGAAAACATAAAAAAATGCTTGAATGATTAAGGCAACCAAATTTATATCTTATTTGGACAAATAACTTAGTACTTGAATCACCCCACCCACAACTTTGATTCCCCACAAGATTTTATACAAGCTAAGTCCAAATTAAGAATTCAACATCTTGTGTAACTTCTGTAAGTTACCATCATGCATTGTGGATGAAATAAAATTATCATTAACCCCATCATTTGAGGTCAATAAAATGATGTTCAATGTTGCCCTAACTTTGACAGGCTCTTATGATTATATATAAAATTAAGTTGCTTTGAATTTGCCTTCGTAACATTATTTAGATGAGAGACAATGTTGGGTGGCATCATGAATATGTCATGTAAGGTGTTAATATCATACCTTATGGATGCTTGTCTAAGTAGATTCAACTTAATAAATTGTGCGTTATTTGGGTCAAGGATTGTCATTGAATATTACGCCTTCGGTAAGATGACTTTATAGAAGTGCAAACTCAACTTCATGAAGGTTTCAAGTTACTTAATGAACTTTTCAACCAATGTTACCGAAGTGTTCTACCAATTTCATGAACCTTCTCAATTAGTTCATGATTCTTCTAAACCGACTTGACATGTGCCACATGTCAATTTCATGATAGTGGACTTGTCTAGCAACTTCATTAAGCTTTCAAACCAATTTCATAAATATTTTCACACTTTGTGGTTTTTGTATTCTCAACCTCTTGCCTTCTTGTTTCGCATTCTTTGCCTTCTTGTTGTTCATTGGTTCCTCTTTGTTGGCTCTGTCTATAGGACAGAGACTATGCATCAACTTCTTTGTTTCAAGAGCAAATTTCCTAACCACTTTGTGTTCACACTTGGACGTTACTTGTTCTTGTTATTTTTGATCCACTTTACTTAATGTGGATGTTAACTATAATATATATATATATATATATATATAAGTGCTCCCTAAAATGCATTGAAAGAAATCTAGTTAACTATAGTTATTTTGGCAAATCTTGATTATTTAAAAAAAAAATCAGGTGATAAATGAGTAGGTTCAATCCTTGACCCGTATTTGAGAAGAAGGTGCACAAAATCCAAGAAAGGTTTGGTATAGTGAATAGCCATGGATTGGCATGAGCAAAGTAATCAGCTATAATTGTAGTCTTTCATAGCAAAGGACAGAGCCTCACGGTTCTACCGTTTTCTTTTTATTCTATGTTTACATGGAATCCTCTAGCCATGACGCTGATTTTTCTTGGTCTTTCATTACAGTTTCTCAAACCCAAACGCAAGAAGTGTCAGTTCTTCTCCGATCTTTGATTATTGTACATCAAAAGAAGCAACACAAATCCAATGTAGTTGGAATACGCAATCTCGTGGATTTGAGCAATGATCGGGGAGAACCGGCGGTTAGTTACAGATGAACCGGTTGAGTTTGAGAAATAGCCGGTTGAAGTTCAAGACTTCATGCAAATTACCGATCGTTTTGGAGGACTTTATAGAATATGCCTCAATTTCATAAAGGAAAACCGGAGGATGTCAACATTTGACTAGTTGGACTTGCAAACACTAGGATCTCAACCGATTATGCCCAAAAATCTCCCCGACCACTGGATTTGAGTGTATTGTGGTTGTGGATTTGATGTGTGGGAAGAGTATTGGTTGCATGAGCAGAGCGTACAACATATTTGGAGTGTGGAGTTGGTCATGGGGAGCGAGCAAAATAATCGTATTCATGATGTACCATTCTTTGTAAAATAAAGTTTTGTAGTTCATGAAATTGTTTTTGTGAAGTTATGAATATGGGCACCAAATGATGAAATTGTTCACAATATGTAGGGAAGTTAGTTGAAAGTTCAAGTTAAATTGGTTGTCTACATAGTGAACTTGGTTCAATATTCCAATAAAGTTGGTTGAACCTTGTGCTAAATTGGTTTGGAAATGGACTTTCCAAATCTATGAATTCATCTTACCAAAGGAGTACTAGGGCCGGTTCACACAGGGTCCCAAGTCCTAAGTCCCAAGTCACTTGAGGTCAATCTCTGCAATCTCAACCGTTGAGAGCATGGAAGTTGGGACTTATCACTTCACACGGGGTCCCAAGTCCTAAATCCCTACTATGACATGGATGCTTACATGACAACACGTTTTGGAGGTGAGGCTTGGGACTTCTGTTGTGAGTTGGATTGAGCAAAAAGCTAGACCCAACTCTCAACCAGGTCCCATTAATATTTTTGCATAAAAGAATCAAGATCCGACTTTAATGATAATTAACCATATTTTAATGGTTACTTGAGGCTCACAAGTTGGGACTTAGCCTCCACGTTGGGACTTTAGACCCCGTGTGAACCGGCCCTTAGAATGGAACAACTGATAGCAAGTGAATACTATTGGGCCACTACATGGAAATTGAAGTTCATTATATGGTCAATGGAATTTCAAAAAACTATACAAAGAATAAGTGGGTAAAAGTGGAAATACACAAGAGATGATGTGCTTTTGGACAATAAAGGCTTAAACTAATGCCTACTCTTGCAAGCATCCATCTAGCATTAATGTGCACAATCTCTTTGGTTTGGGTGGAGTCCAATACTAAGTTATTCAAGAATTTTTTGCTCCCAATCAGGGCTGGTGTTCCTCCAACTAAAGTGATAAATAAAATACCTGCAAATAGTGTGGGTTACTGTTTAAAGACTTACATGAGGAAAATAGCAGCTCCTACAGTAATTCCAGAACTTGAGGGAATAAATGAAAGCATCATGTATACTGATATAATCCTTGATCATTACTTAAATGCCTTGATAATGTTGAAGGTGGAGCATTACATTGCTTGTAGTCAATAAAAATGCAATGAAAGAGGCATAAGAAACAATAAGGTTAGAATATGGCCACAATGTTGGTATGAGAGGGATAAGAATCATCCCATATTGTTTGTATGAACCAAGGAAAAGAAGGAAAACAATAAAAGGCAAAGCAAGGAGAGCATGAGACCATCTTACTCCAAGTATTGTTCATATGCCTTTGTGTATGTGTTCTTGCTTGTGGAATCTCATTCGTAGTTTCATTGACTTCCAATAGATAGGTACATGAGACCAAAATCTAGGCCTGGGCTTCATGGTGTTTAGGTAAACTCAATCGTCATGGACGATGGGACACTAATGAAAATAAGATCCTAGAGGTTGAGGGCCAATTAATATCAACTAAATATATAGACTATGGTATACACATCTTAAAGATTAGTTTTTAAGTGGTAAGGGTTTTTGCCAAAAGATAATCTTTGGTCATGTGCATAGAGCAAGATTATGGTTAAGTTTGCTGCTTGAGTGGCAAGATTTAGTTGAAGATAGAGCACTTTGAAGTCTACTAGGAACATGGGAACATTTTGGGAGTCAATTCACAACCTATACACATTTTGGAGACATAGAGGGTGGTTGTTCACATGGTGTAATGTTGTTAGATTAATCATGTTTCATTGAACATTGGTTGAACATCGTGACATGCTTTATCTAGGTCGCCATTGTCTTGTCATTGAACTCTAATATGTTATTTAGACATTGTTCTTTTGAAACATATTTACAACCCATCATTTATTTCACAACGAAAAATTGGGGAGAAAACATATAATTGGTTGTATGAAGATGTACTCAAATTGTTAAGCTCATGATATCATTGCATCAATGATTCTTGTTTGTAGATCGTGATTGACATGTGGTAGATGCATGAACACAATCCGTGCTCAACGGCACATCATGTGGGGTAAGTAAGTTTGATATGGATTGCGTTTCAAATGGATATCATTGTCAACCTTGAGAATTCACCTCCATGGATTATGATATTTCATGTGCTTAACCTTATTTCAACATTGAAATTCATCATGCCACACATTTGCTTTGGACCTCCTTAAGATGTGAACAACTAACTCTTAAGTAACATGTTCTTTGCACATGCTTATTTCCTCTATCACACCTATTCTCCTCGAAAATACCTACCATATATTGGGCATGGGGGGCCATTCACGGTTGGGGTACTACTTTTGGGACAAAGGACTTAAGGACTTTGTCGCATTGATCTTGGTTTTTATCATGATTTACTATTATTTGATCAATAAATTTTACATAAATAAGTAGATAGTTCATAAGCTTTATCAAGAAATATTTTTATTATTATTTAATAATGACCCTAAACCCTAAACCCTAGGCCACATCAGTGGCATTTTTTTTCTATTTAGGTGTGCATTGGTGGTCAATTATTTCCTGTTATGCATCTTGGTACCTTGGTAAAAGTGTCATGTGTCCATTCATATAATTGTTTTTGTCCAATTCTAATACTAGACGTTCCTTTTACGTGTGGCCGTGAGTATATGTATATTTGGACATGTTTGGTGCGACATGTAAAGTTGGGCAATTGCTATTCAATACATATTTGGTTCTATTGGTACACACTTGAACGATGAGTGTGAGGAAAAAATTTGGGATCGTTTCGATTGATTCTTGTTGTCCTTTTCATTCCTTGATCCGGGGGGTGCTATCATGTGAGCGGTGAGCAATGAGCGGTAAGTTTTGAGAAGGGAGGGTGGAAAAAATATTTGGAATTACACCCAATATTATCCTATAACCGTGGTATTTTGGCATAATTGATTGCATATTTCTCTATAATATTAGAAGTGGGTAGTGCAAACAAAATGCAACGAACCTAATGAATTTATTACGATTCAGCTTTCAAAATCAATAACCACAAGATTGGCATGAGAGTTTCATGATGAATCTCAACATTGTTGCTAGATTCAACACAACAAATGCAAACACATTTCAAGTATTGAGAAATGAATTGATGGAGGCGTTTGGGGGGGGGGGGGGGCGGACTAAATTATTTGGGCATATCGTTTATGAATAAGAGGAATTTGCTCACATAAAATCAGTCTCCACTAGTTGTGGTAATTCAAAAATAATGCAAAGAGTGGCTTCAATTTTATTTTTGTTTTTATTGGAATGCCAAATTCAATGTCATTTCACATTTCAAACCAACCATATCCAATCCAATCCAATCCAACATATGGCGGATGGTATTTTCAACTATCTAAATGCCTCCATTGTCCTCTGATGCCTCTAAATGAAAGAACATCTCCACATTGGAATTAAACTTGCGAGACTTTGGCCGACGTGTAGGTGTTGATGTGGTCACTTGTGCAAGAGCAATGCTCTCCGCATATACAGGAAGCAACAACGACCTCGGAGGAGATGACAATTGCTCCATCATCTTGCCAACACTGCATTTAGATATACACAATGAGGGTTAGTAACTTTGACGATATACAAGTTCACAAATAATCATAAATTCCAATAGGTTGGGCAAAACTCACGTACTCAAACGTGATTTCCTTGCTACTTTGCGAGAAGGTTCATCCTCCTCCAATGAAGGTGGTTGTGATGATTGATCAACTACGGGATTTTGAGATGAAAGCTCGCGAAGCGGTTGAAGTATCTTATTGAAGATTAGATCATCTGCCTCATAAGCAACAAGATGGCGTCCACTTTTACGACATGCGTGGACAGAGGCACCTGAAATGAAAAATAAAAAAATAAAAACAGAATATGTTTTATAAGCATTATAATGCATTGGATAAAAGAAAGTTTATTGAATCATTAAGGTAGAAAAATTGAATGTTGATGGTAGATATTAAGATTGTAAACCCACCGGTAGAAGCTATGACATCAATGACTACCGCTCCAGGCTTACATAAAGCCTCAATAAACATCTGCATTAAGATAGGATGTTTTTCACGAGCTCCTCGCCAACGCACAAAATCATTCATTAGTTGAGTTTTTTCAGGTGTGTAATTAAAATAAACATCGTCTTCGCCAACACATACACCTTGTTTTTCGAACTTAAGATTTTTGTTGAATAATACTTTGACATGTGTATTCTTTTCACGGCAATATAACAAGATTCGGAACTTGCGTGACTGCCACAAACAAACAACATACACATATTAGTTTTTTTAAAATTTATTTTGCATAAATCCAAAATCCATTGAAAATGTTGAGAAGAAAAATTGTATTTACTGTGGCAGAAGCATCGATACCAGAGCACAATTTCATGCCATTTATACCCCACCAATCTTTTAATAAAGTGAAGCCGTAAGCCGTAAGTGATTGGAATCTTTTCTTTGTACAACCTAGATGCCTCATCAGTAGCAACCACCACCTCTCTCTGTAGATAAGAGTCATAAACCAATAGCAATTACACACTTAACATTCTTAAAATCAAACATAAAAAATGAATAAAATTTAAATTTGTAACTTATAAACCAAAGTTGCAAACACATCGATCGTCAAAGGGTACCACGTAGTCCTTGATTTTTTTTTCACGCAATTTGCGTAGTCTTTAGAAGAAATAAAATCTTTAAATTCATCAAGCTTCAAAATGCCTATATTTCGTATGCGATGAAGCTTGTGGGATAAACTGGTTTTCACTTTATCGTTCTCAGTGCATATGATATGCATACAACAAATAAATCATTAAAAATGAATTTGAAACAAAAAATAAATACCAAATAAAATGTTAGGGTATGATGATTATTACTGACCAGTTGACATCATTCATAGCATCGAAGAGTACTCCGACCGAGCCTTTTGGATCCAAAAAAATGCAATTCACTGAATAATGCCATCGTTCTTCATCAGAATGATGGCGTTCAATGTGGCGTAACCACGCCGTCACTCGATGGTTACCCTCCCAAACATAAAACATTTTACCTTTAAATTTATACAAATCTTTGTCCTTATCCAATTCTTTCTCACAACGATGATTTGCATGTTGTCAATATTGGTCCCAAGAGCTAACTGTCTCATCCGTAACATCAAGAGAAGTACCATCATTTTTGGCAATCGACACATACAAAACACGATCTCCTTCCATGTAACCATTGAAAAATTCAGTCTCTAATAATTGAACATTACCCTCAAGGATTGGTTTAACCAATGGTAAACCACAAGACGACACAATGGAACACAAAATCGCGATTTCGCATATGGGATCGCCCGCAGTTGGTTAATGATAGAATTAAAATCCGTTTTTTTCAGCCTACGGGCATCATAATCCTTGTCTTCCAAACCCTGAACATTAACATCCATATAACAAAGAAAAATAATTAGAAACCCATTGAACTAACTTTGTTGAACTCACCAAAACAAAATTGGACAACATGTTCATAATATGCTATGAATTCTAACAATGTACCTCTACTAAACAAAGCAAATCTAGCACATATCAACACGTGACCAATTGAGCTTGGAAACACTATGATCAAGTGTGACTATCTCCAAAAACCTCCCTAGTTGAGTTTGAAAAAATAACAGATTGGAGGTCAAGACTTTAGAGAATACTAACAGATCCACTTTAGATAAATCTAGAAAATATACTTGCAACGAATGAAGCAAAACCTAAGATATCAACGTGTAGTCTGTTGGACTAGGAAACCCGAGGATCGCGACAGACTATGTCCAATTGCCTCCCAGTTGATTTTTCTCAAATTGCAAGTAAAGTTTGAGATTTTTTGAACACTCACGTATGCATTTTTGCTGAATCTAACAAATATACTTGAAATGAGAAAAAAAAACATGTAACCTGTGGGACTTGTAAACACTAGGATCGTGACACACTAGGATCATTTATATGCAATTAGTTACAAATGAACCGGTTGAGTTTGAGAAATAACCAGTTGAAGTTGCAGGAAAATTGCCGATCATTTTAGAGGCCGGAATAGTTGATAAAAAAATGATCTAGGAACACAATATCCACAAGTGCCTTGAGCTATTACACTACCCTCGTCATAATTACAATACAGGTCCTCTTGAGTCATGATAGAGAATTACAAGGAAAACTCACCCAGAGACCTACAGGTTTACCACATGAGTTTGTAGATTTACATGAAGCGGACTCATGTACAACTATGAGATATTAGCTTCATAGCCAAGTACAACTACCAGGAAGCATCAGTTTGTATTTTGAGATTCTCTTGCAAGGTTAACTACTATTGGTTGTGGCTCTCACTAAATAGAGAGAGATAGAGAGAGAGAGAGGCAACCCCAGCCCCAAGCTAGCTCCATTGCTCTCTATTTTCAGAGAAACAGAGTTCATCAACGGGATGAGGACCCCATCATGTCGCCATAAAGGAGGGGATTGGAAAACCATGTGTGAATTTGACTCCAAAATGAAAATTGACAAATTTCTTGAATGTTGTCAATTCATGCGTTAAAATGGTATGCCATAATTTGTTTGCTTCGCTTATGATAGATTGGTGACTCGAAAACTTTCAGGTTGATTTGTGAGTCATAGAATTGCAGGGAAGTGAAGTGTGCATCACTGCATTGTGCTATATAATGGCTCCTTCGCTAGTTGATGAGAAACTAACATTTATGAGTATGAACATAGTTGTGTGAGCTACTTTCAAGTTTTAGGTTGATAAGTATTTAGAATTGCTAAATCTGAACTCCAAAAAATCAAGGCCAATTTACCTCAAAGAAGTTTCTCAACTATCTATGCTCACCATATCAAGATTTAAGCACTGCCCCCCCTCCCCCCAGTCCAATTTGACATCAACTGCCAAAAGTCTGAAATGGGCCCAATTTCCATCAACTGACCTTATTGTATTCATCCCCAATCACTGCTGCACACACCCTAAACCCAAAAACTTGGCAGAATTTTGTCAGGTGTACCTTCGGCAACGAAAGTACACCTGACGGAATTCTGCACTTGCAAAATTCTGCCAAGTTTGTGCAACCTTCTTTCTTCTTGGCAAAATTTGAAGGCAGGTTGCGTATCGGTTTCTTGACAATGTATTTTAAACTAGCAGTTGCTTTTCATATTGACTTAACTTGCTTTATTTTCAAGATATGCTTCTTAACAAAATTTTGGAGCTGTCTGGAGAAAATTTGACAAGAATCTTTTTGCTCAACATAACTGAGAATCAACTAACTGAAGATGTCAACTTGTAACCTGTTGGATTTAGGATCACTAGGATCTTGACCAACTAAGCCCCAAAACTTCAAGGGCAATGGTTTAATCAGTATTTCTCTTAATATCTCAAGAAATTGCATACAAACGTACCATAAAGACATAATTGTGCAAGTGCAAAATACTGTCAGGTGTACTTTCGTTGACGAAAGTACACCGGACATAATTCTACACTTGCAAAATTCTGTCTTTATGTTGCTGTAAGTATGGGGGAGGGGGTGATCACCCCCCCCACATCGGGCGTTTGCCTTCATTTACAATTTTACTAGTGCAGCTCAACACAAACCTAAGGTCATCATTATGTGTATAAATGTAAGAGCCTTCCTTATGATTCTAGCAACTCAAAGGGTACTACTTATTTTCTAGAAATTCTGCTTCACAATGATAGGAAGAGCCGACATCGAAGGATCAAAAAGCAACGTCGCTATGAACGCTTGGCTGCCACAAGCCAGTTATCCCTGTGGTAACTTTTCTGACACCTCTAGCTTCAAATTCCGAAAGACTAAAGGATCTGCTGCAAAACCCTAAACCCAAAAACTTGGCAGAATTTTGCCAAGTTTTTGGTTTTTTTGGTTTTTTTGGTTTTTTTTGGTTGTTTTTGAGACAGAAGGCCAACCGCCAACGCCAAAATGAATAAATCAAGAAAAAAGTTTTTGGGTGATCAAGGCCAGTGAGAAGCATAAGTCTTTCAAACCTGTGCTGAGTGATCTAATGCAGCTAGAATCAAGAAACTTTGTTTTAGTAGCGTTTTATTTATTTATGAGGTAGACAACAATCCAGAGTGGAATTTTCTAGGTATTGGTGTTACTTGGCACATCTACCTTGTAATCTGTAAATTTCATAAGTGATGCAGAAATTTTATGTGTTGAGTGAATTGGGGATGGGTACTGATGGAATTCTCTAGGCTTTGGGCGATTGGCACGGATGTTAGAAGTGGCGTCGTGTTTTTTGGGGGGAGTTTTTGAGATTGAAGCTAGTATGTCATAATTTGTGAATATCATTAGCATAGCTAGAATCAAGGAACTGTGTTCTGGTAGCGTTTTTATTTATTTATGAGGTAGACAATAGGGTTGTTCTGATGCTATCTGATCTTGATGGGGATATCCACAACTATTTGTTTTCAGTTGTACTTTGCCAAAAATGTTCTATCATTATAGCATAAAACCTTCTTGCTCGATATTATGTCTTTCCGACAATGAAATGAAACTGACCTAATTAGGATTGACTATGCCCAACAATTTCTCGAGCACTGATTAGAGGGGGGAGGGGGAGGGGGTGATTGGACCTCCATCCCTCAAGTTGACAACATATAACCTATTGGACTTGGAAACACTAGGATCTCATCAACTAAATGTAAAATCGGGGTTTGGGGGAGAAAACCTGGATTGGAGAGGTTTTGTCCGCTTCTCCATCATCCCCCTCTCTGTTGCTATCCTCCTTGGCATGATGCTTGCCGTCCTCCTCGCCCTCTCCTCCACTTTCTTCTTCTTCTTCTTCTTCCTCCTCCTTCAATTGACTACCCTTATTGTTATAGAGGATGTGAAGTATTTGCCGTCTTCTTTCAATGGGGATGTCATTTTCATTTTGCCGCCGGTCAAGACTGGAATTCCAAATGCTTATGGCAAGGCAATGGATGGCATGGACAAGATTTACGATGGGCATGCCTGGTGCAGAACCAAAACAACAAACATTCAGAATGAATTTGGTTTGACTTTTCGGAGGTCTTCATGAGTTGGTTATCTCCAATGCCTTAACGATTCGTATGAGTATCTTTCACGAAATGGTGGAGTTCGTAACTTTACCGAATGGATCGGTATAACACCCACTCCTTTCATGGTTGGTACTGAACCACCAGAGAAATCTAAGGTTGAATGCAACGTTTGCCATGCCGCTCCTATATGCCTTGATGTTTGCTATGCTAAAATTATATACGTCCATTCACAATTGTCAAGCATGTTGCGTGTTTGTATCCACTTGGGTGTTCATAACCACCCTGTATCTACTGGAATGTATCGTGAATCATTAGACATGGCTTATCAGTGTGTGGCAATGAGGTGGCTAAAACTCCAACCGCAAAGAACTCAGCTATTGTTATGGCTGCCAGTAAACAATTTTTGGTAGATTACCTCCTCAAATCCCTTCTCCTAGGAGAAAAAAACCATCTTCATGGAACATCCTTGGAGGTGGTAATGGATAAATTCTCCACTTTGGCTTCCCCTAACTGTAGGAACTTCGTGGCGGGTTCCAAACGTTTCATTCGTAGTGGGATGGGTTCCTTGGATAGCATCATGACATTGAAAAACCACTATGGATTTAAATATGTACATGATAGTCGGTTTTCAGGGCAATCCAAAGATAAGGTCTTTGTGTTCAAGATGTCTGTGGATCTTGCTGGAAGCGGAGTCGATTTGGTGAAACGCATGGAGTATGGAGGAGACATGGAAAATTCGTGGATCATGTTTGACCATGTGAAGCGTTTACGAGACTGGACTACAATGGCATGTCATGTCTACGATAACAAACATTGCAAGGTTCTCACAATAGCATGTTGTGATATGCAATCGGAGGATGCTCGGGCCTATATCATTTTTTGGGAAAATTTAAATGTTGTCATGTTGGAGAATGGTGTTCCCAATGTCAATTTCAAAGGATTCATGGCGGACAGTGCCCAAACAAATTGGATTGTTGTGAGGAAGATTTACGGGGATGGTGACCCATCTGTTCCCCTCGAGGGTCGCGAGCGTAGATGTTTTTTTCATTGGTCTGCCAATTTGGATAAAATAACACAAAAACACATCCGACCTTCATTGCAGTATGAACACAAACAACTTTGTAAAGATTACAAGGATGCCAAAAGTTTGGAGGACGCCGACATCAAATACCATGTAATACGAGCATGGTGGTTGTCATCAGGGGCAACCACCGAGGAGGGCATGTACAACTTGTCGGAATGGTTGGGGTTTTACCATTATCGATATAGACAATGGGAAGGTCACATGCTCATTGTAAGTTTTTCCTATACACAAGTGTCCCTCCTTTATTATTGATGAAATTGTTGTGTCAGTTCATTTTTAAACTAAAAATATATTCCCAATATGTATTGCAGGATCTGACTTTGGATCAACGTGCTGAGATGCCAACTTGCAACCTAACAAAAACAATACATAACAAGTGGTTGCAACAATCAAGGAGAAAAATGACATGTTTGTACGAGGCAACCGTGGATGACATGATCCGCGCATTCATGCAGATCGCAAATTATCGTTCTTGGCTTAAAGGGGGCTCTTCAGGGAAAGGGCCAGATCAAGCATCATTGAAGCTCAAAGCTGCAGCACACACCGGTGATCCCAAGCTTCTTGCAGAGGCAATGAGGTCATACCCTGGGACAGAGGATCTTAATACAAGGAATTGTGCACTGGAGGGCTCTGAGTTGTTTGGATCAACCAAGAGGAAACTAGACTTACCACCTGGATCTGAGTATGATTCTTATCGTCCTGACAAAGTGAACTACTCCATCCCTCATCCTAATACAAGGTCAACGAGGGCACGCATAGATGATTCCTTCAAGCATGATGAGAATGTGGTGTCTCACACCACTAATGTGTTGGAGTCAGAGTGTCATGAATCCCAATGGCATATTTCACGATTGCCTTATCCGTCCAAGAAAGAGTGTCAAGCATTGTAGGCAAACACTGGACATCCATGTAGGGCTAAAGTTGGGAAAAGTACACATGGCACACTTGCGCCAACATACACATGCATGAAGAAGGAATACCGTTCCAACAACCACGTTCCAACAAATTTTTGGTTTTGTGCAGATGACATTAATCGATGTGTGAAGGGGAGCAAGAAGAAATGGGTGTTTGATTGGCCAAATCTCCCTAAGGTGTGGCCGGTGAAGGTTGGTACAAACCTTACACGGGAGGAGGTGTTTGCATTGGAAGATGTTGGGTTTCAACTGCAACAGAAAGAGGCATTGTCACCACGTTGTCGATTGAGAACAATGACAAACCTCCCCATCCCTCGTTCACATTTCCGTGTTCCTCCAAACCCAGATGTGCATCCAAATACACGGTTTTCCAAGGCAGTTCGACGAAACATGGCAGCACCATTATCAGAGCACGTTACATATGGATGGGTACTATGTGGTTGGTGTGACTCCCATTCCATACCTTGGATACGGATGCATCATAACCATAGTTTCCAAAGAGGAGAAGACGTACCTTATCTCCATTGCAAATATCCCGCAATGCACTTGCCCGGACTTTGCGAAAATGTTGTCTTTGGCAGTGGGAAAGAGGGGTCAGTGGGTTTCATGCAAGCACTTGTATTATGTGTTCAGGTATTTGTGCAAAGTTGACTACACCACTGACAAGTTCATTCATGTACCGACATTTAGCTACAATGAGGTGATGCGACTTCTTGAGCTTGCGGGTGTTGCAAAAAAGGTGTAGTGGCATAGGGGTGAAGGGCATGGATGCAATTATTCATCATTTCTACATATATAGAAATATTTGTGTACATCCATATGAAATGTATGTAGTACAAACTGATGGTACAACTAAATAGATGTTTGTCACAATAAAGTGCTCGACATTTCAATGGCGTACTTGACATGTCAATAAAATGCCTATCACCGTGGATCATCAAACTTCTTGAATTCCATGGTAATAGGGCCGAGTTCAATATTTTTTTTCCCACAATGTTATTTTCATAATATATAATCCAAATATTTTGGAATATTTTCTTTTCAAATCCTATAATTGGTCATTTTTTTTCTGACTGCTCACATGTTACCGCTCACTGCTCACTGCTCACATGCTAGCTTCCCTCTCCTTGATCCTAAGGTGAACAATTAAGACAACACTCCTGAATGTCCTTTAAGGAATCAAAAGGATATCTTAGATGACCCTATTCCTTCTAAATTAACTTTGTCAGTGTACTCAATATGGAGTATGAAATGTAGGTATGATCCAAAATATGCTTCACAATACAAATCTAAGCATACCAAGCATGTGAAGTTATCCAAAAAAGTCCGTTTTCCGTTAGACGGCCAAAAGTAGTACCCCAACCGTGAATGGCCCCATGGGGTGGCTATTCAATGCATGTGGCGTTGATAACTACACTAGAGATAAGATATAATTGTGTGGGTTTTGTCAACATTGTGGCGATGAAAAATTGGGGTTGGTTCCAATCAACTATAACTCCGTTGATATTGGACAACTAGTTAAAAGTACCTTTATATCCCATGAGTGTTTTTCTCTACTACTATTTTCATTTTTCATACCAATAATTAACTTCTACCAACTTCGGTTTACAACTTTTCTCTTACCTATGAATGATTGCACATTTTACTTTTCATCCATAAATTTATCACAATATGTAATTTTTATTTACATTGTACTTGAATTTTTACATTCCCATTAGAGGAGAAAGTGTTATAATAGTGGGCCTCAAGTTTAGGGACTTTTTAGTGAATGCCCCTTCCCCCAAGAAAACTGCTCGACTGTACTTCCTTGTTCTTCGTGGCATGTAACATGCTACACATGAAATCAAGACAACAAAATCATTGTTCAAATATTTGGTGCCAAATATGCAGCATGCCCCACCAAACCAATGAATGGGGAGAACCGACTCTTACAAATAATATAAAGGGTCCAATCTAAAGTATGATCTTTCGATTTATAATCTAAAGAGATCTAGTGATGATATTCTCGGTTGCCCGGGCTTATGGGTGGAAATCAAATTAGTAAGAAGCATTTCATTTTCACTCACCAATTGAGGCTCCTTTGAGACCTATTTGACTCCCCCCCCCCCTTTTCCTCTTCTAATGATATGAAGGGTTTCTAACATTTTTTGTATGCACAAACTTAAATAAAAGGTCATATTTTATTTCTCTACCCAAAAATCATATTCATTTGGAGATATTCTTCACTCTCCATTGTCCAACTTTGAAACATGCTAATTGATTATCAAAAGAAGCCTTCATTCTGTTACATTCATCATTAAGAATGCAAACCTTGTTCCTCAACAATCTAGTTATCCTGGAATATCATCTCGCACAAAGCTAAGGCACAAAAAGAAGCTACCTTCCTCTGGTCAATCATTCATAAAGCTGTGGCGGTTAATGAATGGTGTGGGAAAATTTCGACGAAAGTTGACAAAAGTTGCCCTCATTGCAGCCCGCAATCAATGGAATTGCTTGAACACAAGTTCTTTACTTGTCCACTCGCCAACATGGGTGGCGGTATGTTGCTAATATCATTTGGCAACTCTTCGCCAAAGAGGGAACCCTAGCCCAAGGAATCCATGATGCAATGCCTTTTTGATCAACCTCGTTGCAAGACATTGAAACAATTCAGTCGTATCTGGTTCTTCTTAAGGAGTGGTCTCATGTGGATTATTTGGCGGCAAAATAATGATATGGTTTTCAATACTTTACAATGGCCTATTGAGAAAATGCACTAAGTCATATGGGATGCCTTGCAAGATTACGGTAGGATCGAGTGGAAACTAACTCTCTCGGACTTGGAAAAAACCCTGGACATCGCCTACGAAGATGTTCTTCAAGAATTTGACTTGATTTGGGGTGTCAAAGGTGTCATTGTGACCCGCAACAACTTAGTGGTTACTTGAAAGGTTAGACCCCAGATGGGCATTTTTTGTTGATTTCCCCTCGGGCTGCGTTGTTTCTCTTGGGGTGGTTGTATTTTGTTTCCCTCTGCAATTGAATTCTCAATTTGTGCCAAATAAAAAACAATTAAAAAACATGCTAGTTCCTGACAACGATGCTCTTCTAATATGAGCATGGCATGAATTTAATCTCATGCAAACTGTAACCTCCGATCTCATTCTTCAGTATTAAATTTGTACATTCTTGACAAGTTGTCTCTTTCAACTGCACCTCAATGAAATCTCTTATTACAATCAAAAGAACACAAACTCTCAGTGTAATCAAGTCAGGTTGTCCGTCTGCTATAGTCTGCTATAAATTCCAATAATACGCTCACTGTATGGAAATTAGGGTGTTTTTAAGTATGAATGTTGTGTGGATATATTGATACATCTGTCCACAAGTCAATATTACTAGCATCGTGCTTTCGCAAAGTAGAAAATTCACTTGGAATTTGCTCGTGCAACATTCAACGATTGTTTATCACATGAGCATAATTTTCAGCTACAATTGCTGAAATTGTACAACTCAGATGCTAAGATGTTCATGGGCATAAGATTGATACAAAGCTTGAGCTAAAGACTAGAGAGGAAGATCATGTCGACACAAAACACAGAAACAAACCAACACACATATCATGGAAAAATCATTTGGCGGCAAGCATGACGACATGGCAAGGTGAATGAAGGGAAATGTGGAGGGAACTTTGAGACCACTGCATGGGCAACGTTCTTGAAACTTACTTCCTCCACTGTAGGATGCAAACAATCTCCACCACTCATTTAGATTTTGGATTTGCCTTGCACATGGTTCTTCCTACATTGATTATCCTATTTAGTGTGTGTGATAGTAATTCCTGAAACACGCACTATTTTTCGAAATCTCAAAATTTCCCAGGGTTGAAAAATTTACGTGATATTAAATTCATGAATAAATACTCATTTAGGATACATTTCAAGAAAATTAGTGTGTGCTCGAAGGTGCTTTGAAGCTCGAGGTAAGTGACGAGACACTTTGGGCTCCTGAAACCCTAGATATTTTGGTGGCACTAATGTTATGGCGTAAAAAAATTTAGTATCATCTTCGCTGATTTTCCAAATGCACTATTAGCCAGCCCTCACTAAATGGGATAATCAGTGTAGTCTCCCCTCTCTAATGCTCTCAAAGGGATGGAGCCTTTGGTAGGCCTCCTTCCTCTCCTAATTGTCGATGCACCTAGGAGGTAACTTCATGGTTCCCAGTCAAATTGGGTTTGTCCCAATTATAACTGGAAGTAGTTGATAGGATAAAAGTTTGTGCCTTTTGAAGTGTACAACTTATTGCACTCTGCAGACTACTTGCGGAGGGAATATCGTTGGACCTGTTCTTCCGAATTCACACAAAGACAGAACATTTGACAAAGTTCTGTTCATTAAGACACACTGCAAAGACCTGTTAAAATTTCTTCACACAAAATGTGTAAAGAAGTGTGCTCCCAGCACCACTATCCTAGTGGTGATAGATTGTCTATGAGTCACCCCACAAATGCAGAAGATATGAATATTGATACCGAAAACAGCAAGCTCAACTGTCATGTTTCTCATCTGGATTTCTAATGCTCTCATGTAAATTTTATTTATTATCAGACCACTACATATGCTGAAATCAAAAAATGTTCAGAATATATGCACTCACCTTGATGGAGCTGCTAGACAACCTGTTTTGAAAAATTGCAGGACGTCTTGGGGATTCCTTTGAAGCATGGAATGAATACTACATCCAACAGCTTTAACACACAACATGCAAGGCAGTTGATGGATCTATATAATAATAATAAATCACATGTGTCTCTCTATAGCAACAATTGCACTTGGAACGTGCTGGGGCTGACCATCAGAGTAGTGTTTCATCAATTTCAGACTCCTGTGCAAAACAATGAGGGCTTCAGCATCCAAGCCTTCAGGGAGCAGCAATGGGAGTATTTATAGTGGTCTCGCGTGCCTGACTGTGAACTTTGTTCTGATGTCACTAAATCAATCACCTCCTAAGTTAACATTCTTAAGCGTGTATGTTCTCTTTCTATTCTAGCTTCAATAATGAATTTTCAAGAATCAAGGTCCTTGATTACATGTATGAAATGCAAGCATAGTCAAGAGCCAAACTCGCATTATTTGACACTTCATCGTTGCCCATCTTTGAACACAAAGCCTTTTCCCATCTATCAAGATTCAAATTAAAGACCTTGCCAGAAGAATCTCACCGATTATATATTTTCCAAGATACTAATTAGGGAGAATACCCAGTACAGCACTTAAGAATGTCATGAACAAACTGGGGTTCCAAATGTGATGCTAAAGTTAAACCCATAGCACAGATTATGAATGAAGACTTAGAGACTTGCACATCATGTGAACTCACATCTACAATAGACATTAAGTTGGAGTTTTGATATCAATTGCATGATATGAATGTGCGTATGCCTTCTCCATATAACAGAGAAAGCCAATTGTTCACACCTGTAGCTCCAGGAATAGAGCTGCAATAGAGGATTCTACAGTCCCAGAGCAAAAATGGGACGCCTGCAGCTGCTCCAATTTTCGCCTTCTTTCTCCACTTTTCAAGGCTGTACCTTTGACTACCGATCCTCCTCACTTGCAAACCTTGTGGAATTGAGATTGAATTGATTACAAGCCTGAGGTTGTTCAACCACACTGCATCCTTCTGGATACGCGGACAGATGTTCTCCTGCACTAGGAATGGCAGTAAGAAAAGCAAAACTTCTACATTGTGTGAGCATGCCCAACAGGTTGCATGGATTACTACGACAATAAGCAGTGCAAGGATGAAACAGCACATTGAGGTATATAACTACAACTGAAATTACACAAACTCTGACAATGGAGGTAAGCAATGACCAACATAGCTACAACAGCACAAACAATATAATCCCACACCCAGAGATGCAAACATGACCTTCTTTTAAACATACATGGTCAGTGAGAATGGTCTCATACAAATGTAGACATAAATTCCACACATAAACTCTGACAATGGAAGTAGCCACTATCAACAAAGCTACAACCGAACAGACACCGTTTTTCCACACCTTGACATAAGGAAATCAAAGAATGCCTGGTCTGCGAAAGGGAGCTCGGATACATTCGAGAGGTTCTATTATACAATTGGTTGTGAGATAATGGTCTTTTAACCTCATGCAAATGTAGACATAAGTTCTTCACATAAACTCTGAAGGTTGAGGCAACAACGACCAATATAGCTACAACAGAACAGACGCTGTAATTCCACGCCCAGACAAGGAGATCAAATAACGCCTTGTCTGCGAAAGGGACATCGGATACACAAGTGAGGTTCGATTAGACAAAAATGGTCTGTCAGAATGGTTTTTTAACCTCATACAAATGTAGAAAAATACCCCAGACATAATGTCTGACGCTGGATACAACAATGACCAATATAGCTACAACAGAACAGACGCTGCATTCCCACACCCTGACAAAGGAAATTGAAGTTTGCCTTGTCTGCGAAAGGGAGCTCGGATGTAAACATGAGTTTCTATTATACAAATATGGTCTGTCTGAATGGGTCTTTGAACGTCAAATTCCACACAGAAATGGCTGTAGATGACATGACAGACTTCGCACATAACCTTCAACCCTTAACCTCGTTGTCGTTTTCGGGCCAAATATCGCTCTCTGGCAGCAGCCACGGGGTCTACAGCAGGGACAACTTCTGTTGGGCTAGGCAACGAGGGCTTGACCTCAACAGATTCCTCGAGTGGTCTTTCACCTATATTTCTTTTTGATTTATCTTGAAGACTTGACCTTGAGGCATTGACACCATCCTCATCGGCACCATCCTTCCTCTGCAATTGGCTATGAGGTGATAAATTAGGGTTACGACCTTTCCTGATTTCATGCTCTCCATGACTAATTTCAGAGTCCCTTTCCTCTTCTCTTAACCCTGTGCGATTTTGACCTAATTCAGCAGCCTGTGCAGTACTTGGAGTGGCCTCCGGCTGCTCAGCCTCCTTCGAAGTTGGGGTAGAGGACTTTTCCGTTTGTGTACTCAAATTCCTTCCACCGAAAGCTTCATTGTTCTTGAGCAAATTCCTGTAAAAGTCACTCATGTCACTCTTATTGCCCACCTCATGTTTCTGCTCACGCAATTCCCTAACCCTTTCTTCCTCCAACCACTTGGCATCCTCCATCAGCTTCTTTTTATATGCACTGGTAACAAATTTCTCTTTATCACCAAACAGATGGTCTTCCTTGGCTCTCTCCTTTGCAAGCTGCCTCTCATACACTATGTCATGCTCCCGAGCTCTCTGTTTCGCTTTCTCCATCAACTTGCCTATGTACTTGGGCTCACGTTTGGCTCGATCCTCTTGAATGGGTCGGGCTTGGTTTCCTTTCATTTGATCATAAACCCCATCATAGTCGAATGCGGATGGATCCTCCTCCAAGGCCTTCTTGTACTGTTCTTCCACATCTCGCATGTTGCGTTTCTTCCCAGCTTGTTTGGCTATGTCATCCTCGACCGTTTTGCCATCATCCCCCCCATCAAACCGAAAGGCGGATGCCACCGCAGGCCTGGATGCTGGCTTCTGGGGTTTAATCTGCAACTGCAATCCATACTGCTTCTTCTTGTTTCCCACCTCCATAGCTGGCTCAACTCCCCTTGTGCAACTAAACCCTAATTTGATCCCGCCTTACTCTTCTTTAATTTCCTTTCCTTTCCTTACTTGCAAGTCAAGTGAATGTAGCATAAGAAGGACAAGAACCGGATCATGCACCTAAATCACGGAAAAATTGCACTAACTAACTTCACTTCGGACGCGACCCATCGCACTGACCCATCATAGTCTTGTTTTGCAAGTCACAGTAAATGGAAGTAGTAGAAGGAAAAGAGCGAAGAGAACAATAAAGATCATTGACCAAGTTCAATTGCACTCACTAACTGCATTTCAGACTTTCGCACTAACTCGTTCGGAATGTAGAGAAAGCTTTGGATCTTCAATTGAGGATGATGTTCCCCTAACCTGAACCCTAATCTATTCTTACTCTGTTTTCCTTTTCTTGCGAGTCAAGTAAATGTAAGCAGTAGAAGAAAAGCAGCGGATAGAACAGCAGGACTATGCACCAACTCAGTCACCTGTGTCGGAAAAGAATTGCACTAACGAACTTCACTTCGGAGTTCGGACCCATGAACAACTGAAGCTTGGGATCTTCATCAGTTCAGGACGTTACCAATAGGTCTAGAAGTAGGATCATTTCCTTTTTCAGGGCTTGCCTGCGTAATACCCTGAAGCATGGATGAACTTTACTGAAAGTCGTATGTTTCTGATGGATGGATGAGAAAAGCTACTGTAGTTCTCTTGGGCGAAGGGTTTAGGGTTTAAGGGTGGAGTGTGAAACTCGTCGTCCTTGTCATAAATGTGGAAGAAGTCAGTGTATAGGTTGTGCGGCTGATTCGGTGTGAAGAATTGCGGTGATTGTTTAATCCAATTCAGGAACGGAAGTCTGTGAATCGATTGCTGCAGTAGAAATTCTATCGGTGTGCAAGAAATAGAAAACAGGGTCGGGTTCAGAAACATGTGATTGATCTCATCAATCACAAAGTCGAGAGCTTCATTGTTAATATTTTCTTCGTGTGATGTATTCAACCCTGCTCTGATGTGAGATCGATTCACCGTGGAGATTGGTTCAGGCAGCTATACAGTCGTTGTTGGTATATGTGTTTGTGAAAAGGGTGAGGAATTGCAGGAAGGCAAGTGAAGCTGGAAATCAAATTTCGGTATGAGGGTAGATTCAGAAGCTAGCGCGTGATACACGATGTCGTGATGGTGTGCTTGTCAATGAATTTATGGTAGTTGCAATGGGGGTGGATGTGGGAGAACACTACGAGATTGCAGCCACCGCTTCCTACATCCTTACCAGCGGCTTCACCAGAGTAGCACTACAATTCCCTGACCAACTCCTTCAAGTCAGCGTCGAAGTTACATCACTGCTCCGTTCCGCTCTATGTCGTGGAAACGATTATGTTAACATATACGTGATGGCAGACACAACCTACGGCAGCTGTTGTGTTGACGAGATTGCAGCGGCACATGTGGATGCCCAGTGTATTATACATTATGGTCACGCATGTCTGAGTCAAACTTCTCGCCTTCCAGTTTTCTTCGTGTTCGGCAGAGAACAGATAGACACACATCACTGCAGTGAAGTGATTGTCGCCTTCAATTCTCGACCCCTTTTGGTTCTCTTTGCATTCCAATATGCACACGCAGTACACTCCATCCGAACCGAAGTACTTGAAAACATCAAGGATGATGCTTGCAAACATCAGGTTGTCTTTGCAGAGATTCCGAGACGTGAAATGGAACCCCTCGTGGACAGAAATGGGACTTCCAAGAATGAATGTGCTGGTAAATTGAAGGAATCTCCTTGTTGTCAAAAGGGTGGGGATGGAATGCAGACATTGTTGGATGGATGCAACCCATGTTGCAGTTCAATTTCCAAAGTAATTTCGTCTCATGCAGAGGATTTGAAGCAAGAGAGGGTGGCCAGTTCACAGGAAGCTGGGAATCTCATTCAATACAGCACAGGAGGTTTGAAGTGGTTCCTTCCGAAGGATGTTAACATGGATGACTACACAATTGTTTGGATTGGGGAGGAAGGCGCAGGTTTTACAAACTTAATGCTTACATACAACAAACACCCTATTGTCAGGTAAATCTTGACCCTTGACGTCTCAAATTACAACAAGTGGCCTAATTAAATGCTGAGTCAGTGTCCATGCTCAAACATCCGTCATGGTTTACTATCTTCACAGTGCTAATTCACCTTTTAAGCTAATAGTTCGCTCAACATCTCTTCAACTCACATTTCATCCTTGTAGATCTTGATGCAAGTTCTATCGAATATAAACAGAAGGTTAAATTTTGCAACCCTATGTTTGATAGGCATTGAATCAATGTTGTAGTTTGATGTGATAGAAGCCTGATAATGCTACAAGCAATTCTCTTGAACATTGTCACTAATCGTCGAGCCATTTTTTAGCAGCAGCTAGCATGAAATGCATAGCCTTACTATGGATGAGTATAGATACCTGTAGTTTGTTATACGATCCACACACAGGAGTGCAAACCAACCAGATGTGAAGCAATAATTGTGTGTTATGATTGTGGACTTTTTTTAATTGTTGTACTAGGTATGACACACAAGAGAAGGTGCTTGTGAAGGATCTGCCAAGCAAGAGCAGGGATTTAATGCGGCGGTATTATCTCGTTGAGCGTGCAAAAGAGGCGAGTATTGTTGGGATTGTGGTGGGCACCCTTGGTGTTGCTGGCTACAATGAGGCAATTCAGCGTGTCCGAGACATTGTGGCATCAGCAGGTCAGATGTTTTTCCTTCTCTGAACCATACTCTGGGAAGGATTAAAGTTGAGGTAGTGGATACTTTGTCTATCTTCATGTTTTGTAGTAATTGAGTATCCATAAGGCACTTGAGCACCCCCAACTTTCCAAAATTGGATGTGGATCAACAACCTTGCTATGATTTCTTGACTCATGGATTTCTTTAGGTTTCCTCCTTATACACCACAATGGGAATTCCATGTACTGCACATACGACTTAATCTCATTTGTCTTATGCTGTTATATTCTCTGGCTGTACCACAAACAATGGAGTTATGCCTTAACTCAATGGGACTTTTTGTTGGGAGTTGGTTCCCTATAGTTTCTCATGGGTTGTTTTATATGCATTGTTAATCAAATATTTCCACTTCTGGTGTATGCTCGATGGTAGTATTTGAATTTTAATAAAAAGGAACCTACTTGATTCATTGAGGGCCGAGCTCACTTTAGCACCTCTTGGCATGCCAAAATGAGTTTGACCCTCAATGAACTGATATAGAATGTTCTTGTTTAAACCTCCATGTCACCTCCAGGAATGCACCAAAAACTTACCGAACATGGAAGGTGTTGTATGCAAATCAACAAACTTCCCACCAAATGTCATGTTGAGTTAAAGGATAAGTCTAATAATGGTGTGCAATTTGTCATGAAAGCAAATCTTGGGACTGAGCTGCAGACGATTATTCCTGACAAGGTGACATGTTACCAGGCAAGAAGTCATACACGATGGTTATGGGAAGGCCCAACCCAGCAAAGTTGGCAAATTTTCCAGAGTGCGATGTATTTGTACTCATTGCATGTGCACAGACGATACTTCTGGACAGTAAGGAGTATCTAGCACCTCTTATCACACCCTTTGAGGCTGAGTTGGCATTTGTTGAAGGGAGGGAATGGACTGGAGCCTTCAATCTGGAAATATGCCAGGTGCCACAGCCAACAAAAGAATCCCTGGACACCTCAACTGAGAGTGGAGCAGGTCTGCTACAGTCCATATATTAATTCCTCAGTGCTTGTACATGCACATCCAGTTATAACTGTGTGAGAAATCCTTGAAATTAGTAGTCTGTGGTTTGTGTACATATCTTTTGAATTAGTTGGCATACTTCAAAAAATTCATTGTGACCATGCAAGCAGCTGTGGATTTTATGCATTTGTATGTGTATATGTATTAATTCACATTCGAATGAGATTGCAGAGAATGATGATGGCAGAGAATCAAATGCGATCATTCTCTCTGAAGAGCATGAGCATGCCCTTCAGTTACATTCTACATCCTCATTAGCTGTAGCAAGCTCTGGGCGTGCAAACATGGGAGCAAGGTCAAGTTCAGAATATTTAGCGCTTCGAAGTTACCAAGGTTTGGAAATACACACCTCAAAGGTTGCATCCTCAAAGGTTGATTCAACAGAGGAGGATGTCGTGCCTGCCAGTCATGAAGTAGTGGAGGGTCGAATTGGTCGGGCTGCGGGATACTGGAATGAAGCTCCCAATCTGTAGATGCTACAAGGTTTGCTTATATGGAATCAGTAAACTCTTTATCAAACAGCTTACAGTATTGCTGCCTTGTTCAATGTAGCTCCCTTTCATACAACTGCCTTCCAAGAACTAATTCATTTTTAAGATAGCACTACTCAAACCTCAACATGTCACAAGGTCTTGATTACCTAGTCAAGTTATTCAGATGTCAATAACACTCCCAACTCCAGTTCAAATTATGATGGAGCAGGGAGGTTTTCTAAGCGCTTGCAGTCCTGAACTGCTATGGTCTCCCAGAGTCTACTTTGTTGCCATCTGTTACATTCACATTACATTTGCCATTTTCTGGCATATCTTTGCACTGGGAAATTGCAGCTTTTGTCAGGACAGTAAAGATGGCTGTTCTGAGAAAAATATTTAATCTATTTCACATGCATCCTTATTAATGTTGTGTTTATATTACATGACTGGTGATTCAGTGCTTCGCTAAGATCCTTGGCAAAAGTCTTAGAAATATTAAGGTGAGAATATGACTCTAGCTTTGGAAACGTTAAATAGGCAGACGCTACACCTAATTATCTCCTCCCCGCATCTTGCTACTAAGTTAGGGCAGGAAACTATTATTGACATTTGTAGGAATTACTCTGACTCAGGTTCCAGGTCTCGCAACTTCAGCTCCCATTCTGCCAGTTTGCAATAGGCATGCTTGGTGATCTGTTATACTGAATTGGCTTGTGCAATTGCGTTGCATACAAAATACAGGATATGTTATTCTTCCTTAAGCTGCAAGTCTGTTAGTTAGAAACAATGGTGGTTTCTTCTTGGTAGGTGGAGTTTCCTGAATTCATGCCAGCTTCTCATCTCCAAGCTCCATTGCCACTTGCACATTGTACTTGGCTCCAGTGTATGTGCCAGTTATTTAAGCCGGAAGTGTTGCTTCGTCAACTCAATATGGTCATTAGCTTGCTCATGCATTCTAAGCTTATACAGCAGTTTTCGGTGACCAATGGGAACAGGAGTCTAGGGTTTAGGCCTCTCACAAGTCACTCCTTTCTTCCTTTCTTTTGGTTATGGATCATTGGTCTGTACTTAGAGCAATACTTATAATTGCGACATGGGCAAGAATGGTATTAATTGCAAGCCAGCAGGTGCAATGTGGACATCCTGAACGACATCTACGTTCCCATCGTCCTGCACTGCAGATCAGGCAACAATGATCTTGGCGTGAAACAGCTTGCACCGGGCACCACCTTCCACTTTGACTTCAACCCCAACGAGGTTGGGACCACGCTCTTCTACTGCGTATTGAATTGGGGATATCAGATGCAGCAGATTGATGTGTGGTCGGGCGAGGATTATGATGATAAACTAGATTGTGCCAAGGTGGGCGATTGTCTGTGGAAGGTGACCACAACCAGATTCTATTTGACGATTCAGCCGGACACAGATCAATTCAGCTGGACTATCAGATACAATGTAGATGGTGCTAAAACCGTCGCTTTAGCTGTCAAGTGGATCTACTACTAGCTTGATAAAGCTGTTAGCAATTGAAAAGGAATTTCAAGCAAATTGAAAGGGAATTCTAATACACCAAAGTATGCCGTATGCAAAAGTTATAAGGTTCAAAGTTTGATTGGTAGATGACCCAAAACCAATATGGGAACATGATCTTAAGGTGTTGGGCATTCTCATAATCAATATATACTTATCATGCAAGATTTTATAGTGTCGGTTTTAGCACCATCGACCTTATCTGATGAGCCTGGTTGAAGTTCACAAGAGAAGTATGATGATGTTGTAACCATTGCATTGTTTCTTCATTCTTGGATGTGATACGGAAGTTAAGCTAAGCTCGGTGAAATTTCCTGGAAGGTGTGAAGTTGTCATCAAATCTCAATGGCACTCTGGGTTGTAATGTGCATTTTTAACTTTTGAAGGACGAGTATGTATTGCAGATTCTAAGAATTCTTATAAAAGCATGTTACTAAGGAATGTGGTCAATATCTTGTGAAACATACAAACTGATACAATGAATGGGGAGAACCGACAACTACACTAAAAATGATATTTAGTGTCATATGGTATTTTATGTCACTATGGTAACTTTTTGGATGACATTGCTTATGAATGAGTTTATAAATACTATCATGGACGATGAATGAGTTCATCCATTGGCCAAAACCATGCCTTTTCTTGTCAGCAACTTGTGCTGAAATATTGTCATGGATGATTGAAATTTAGATGAAAAATCACTTGGTAAGTGATAGTAATTACAACACTGGAAATCTATAATCCCCCAAAAAATTTACAAGGAATAACAAATAATGGTGGGTTAACATAAAGTGTTGGTGACACTATACCTCTGTTTACAATTAGCATTTACCAAGACAATTAGAATTGGTGACACTAGATATCATGTTTAGTGTAGTCACAGATGAACTGGTTGAGTTTGAGAAATTGAAGTTCAAGACTTCAGGAAAATTACTGATCATTTTTAGAGGAATCTAGAGAATATATCTCAAATTAGTAAAGAAAAACTGAAAGATCTCAACCTGTAACTGGTTGGCACTTGGAAACACTAGGATCTCGACCAATTATGTCCGAAAATCTCCCCGGACATTGGACTGATAGCTGGATAGTATTCATCTTGTTGTATTTTACCTTTAATGAGCCAGTCCCTTCAAACTCATATTGCATAGCATATGGGCCTTGGGAGCCTAAAATTTACTTCAAATTAGACACCTATGACTTGAGGTGTATGTCGTTTGATGTGCCTCCAAGAAAGGATACCAAAAAGACATGTGTTCAAAACAGATTGGATTGTGTGTTTAAATTATGATAACCATTCTAGACTCAACAATCAACATAATTGAAGGGGGGAGGGGGGTCTATATGACCATTCAAAAAGCACATGAGCTCCGAGAATTTTTGAGAAAACCAATTATAGCCTTGATTTGAAATTGCTTGTGTATTTCATATCTAGGAGTAGGCTAGTCTAAAAAGTAACTATTTAAGATCCATCTACCTTATACAAATATAGGCCTTTATAGATCACTCTAATGTCCTATATAATGTTCCTTCATACCGTCAAATGAACACGACATAGAAAACATTGCTAGTTCAAGAGTATATAGTCCATATAATGACCTTTGTACTACAGACAGACTCCTTAGACTACCAAACATATTACACGCAGAACTCTACGCTCTATTCATAGCCCTCACCGCTACAAAAGATCAATCGCAAAACATGTGCATATTTATTGACAACCTTAACAATACATATATATATATATATATATATATATATATCATTGATAATCACATTTGCCACCCCTCATCCCAACACAACCACCCCAACAAACTACTTATCTCAGTCATAGTTCACCAAATTCTATGGATCAAATATAACATACCAACACAAAAAATTAGAGCACACACTAGAATCTTGGGCAACGAAATCACAGACCAACCAATAAACAAAGGAACCACCCATAACAAATGAATCCCCACACCCCACATTCACATCACACACACCATCTTTCATTGGCTCAAAGGAATCCCAACAAGCGAACATGACAAAGAAATCTACAACCTCCAAACATACATAAACAAATACCACCGCGAACAAGAACTACTAATTAAACTCCAAATTCACATACATTGACAAATGGGTGTCTAATGAGAAATTCAATCAAAAACTCTCAAACTACTGCTCGAGAGCCTCATGCATATGCACAAATTACACAAACCTTAAAATGCCAATATGCCCAATACATGAAAAACCACCAAAAGAACATCTTCTAGCCACTAACATATCCCAACCCAAACTGCACACTTTGCCCAAACCATGAATTGATACGTGGCCACACCCACTCTCCACTTGTACCCACTCACATATAAAAAGCCTTTGCATAGCCTCACACAACAAAGCAAATACCCCACACACTCCAAGCCGACAAACACACAACTGGCCCCAAGACATCACAATCCCAAAATGGTGAATACAAAGCACATGCATGGCCTAGCTAAGACCCCACCTATTATGTATACTAGAGGGCCCATAGATAGCCATACACCCATCCCCAAACCCATCAGATACCATACAATTCATAGAATTCACCTACTACCATGATAGATTTCCAAATATTGCCACAAAAGGGAAGGGAACAAAATAACCTCATAGAGATGTTAAAAAATGCAAGATGAATTATTCACCCCCTTGTTACTATCACAACACGGGTATGAGGAGCCGTACACATACAATCGCTCGAAGCCCCAGAAAAACTCAAATTACCCCCTCAAGAAGTCAAAAACTCATGAAACACATACATCAAATAGCCATAAAATACATCACATACCTTGTCTTAAATAAAAGAAAGTTCAACAACAACCAAGCCCCAATTGACATGCCCCCATGAACCCAAACATGCACACCTAACTCATCAAAAACTCACAGATGGCCCCTCCCCCCCTTTGAAACTATAACTCAAAGGAGCCGACCTTCTAAAAGGTAAGAAGTACGCCTACCCTACCACCTAATAAAATGGGATCATGGTAAGGAAGAACGGGCTCCCATTCACATCGGTGCAAATAAAAAGCACCAATATTATTTTTATTTTAATTACTCTATATAGTAAAACCCTAGCCCCTACCATGTAGGGGGGAGGGCAAACCAACCCATACACCGCCCTAAATATGATATTCAATGTTACTAATTCTAATTGTCTCACTCAATACTAATTGTAAAGTGCGGTATAATGTCACGAACACTATAATGTTAACCCAACAATATTTGTCATTCCTCGTAATTTTTTGGGGGGATTATAGATTTACAGTGTTGCAATTATTGTCACTTACCAAGTGTTTTTTCATCCAAATTTCAATCAT
The DNA here is from genome assembly GCA_950295325.1 of Polytrichum commune. NCBI lineage: Eukaryota > Viridiplantae > Streptophyta > Polytrichopsida > Polytrichales > Polytrichaceae > Polytrichum > Polytrichum commune. The sequence continues at coordinate 19,947,285 of OX485809.1, forward strand.
CCATGACAATGTTTCATCACAAGTTGTTGACAAGAGAAGGTAGGGTTTTGGCCAATAGATGAACTCATCCATCATCCAAGACATTATTTGTAAACTCATTCACAAGAAGTAACATCCAAAAAGTTACCATAGTCACATTAATTACCATATGACACTAAACATCACATTCAGTGTAGTTCCTTATTGAATGACTGCAGCCCTACCTCCAAAGTACCAATGTACGGGTTGTTTCGTCCCAACCTACCAAGTAAATGCAAATACTTTCACATGTGAATTTACTTCCGCATATATGAAGAAGTTGGCATCCACAAAACTGGTCATGCATCTGTAGATACTGCAGTCAAACTAGAGAATTTTTACATACATGATACTATAGTTGCAGGTTTTGAACCTTGTAAGTCGCTCGAATGGATCAACAAGTCTCCCACAATGCAAGAAAAAAAGGCTCGCAGAGTGAACAGCTAGAGCACCCTCTCAAACACTTTTGAGTGGTTCTACCTCAACATAACATTATTTAGATTCATAACAATGTTTTGTGGGACCGACAATATTCCACATAGTATTCCCAAATATTCCCCACATTCAGTCTGAATGTTATGAAATTAGTGATTTATTTGGATTATTTATTTAAAATTTTAAAAATATGTATTGTTCAGTGAGGGAGTAGGAATATGACAATCAATGTTTCTCCCCAATTGAGTTGACAGACAGTTTAGTGGCAACATAGCTTTGTTGATTTTGGGGATTACATCGCAAACTTCACAATCAAGGAGAATCGGATAAGCGGTTAGTTACAGATGAAGCACTTGAGTTTGAGAGATAACCGGTTGAAGTTCATGAATTCAGGGAAGTTACCAATCATTCTACAAACATTTAGGGGCGCTTCACACTATGGCTGAAGGTTGAGAGGCCGTCGATTTCCACCAATCAAATTGCAAGAAACCCAAAGTTTAGCCTCTCGACCCTTCACACTATGGCCAAACTCCAAAGGCCGTCGCAATTTAAAATGATTACTTTTTGAAGGAGGTGATGGACTCTCGAAGGAAGTTTGGGTCGGACGGGAATGGAAACCCAAACTACAGTCGAGAGGCCGTTGTTTTTTTTCCATTAAAAAATCAATCATTGACAAGATCTTGGCCGTTAGATTGGAGGAATTAATTATTTTGAGCAAGGAACAAAACAACGGTAGAACCGTGAGGCTCTGTCCTTTGCTATGAATCGAAAGACTACAATTGTAGCTGATTACTTTGCTCATGCCAATCCATGGCTATTCACTATACCAAACCTTTCTTGGATTTTGTGCACCTTCTTCTCAAATACGGGTCAAGGATTGAAGCTACTCATTTATCACCCAATTTTTTTAAAATAAATAATCAAGAACTGCCAAAATAACTATAGTTAACTAGGTTTCTTTCAATGGAGCACTTATATATATATATAACTATAGATAACATCCACATTAAATACAATGGACCAAAAATAACAAGAACAAGTAACGTCCAAGTGTGAACACAAAGTGGTTAGGAAATTTGCTCTTGAAACGAAGAAGTTGATGCATAGTCTCTATCCTATAGACAGAGCCAATAAAGTGGGATGCTCCTTTGGGTTTGGACTTTGGAGTCGAGAGGCCGTGGGAGTTCATGGCCAAGGGTTTGGACTTTGGGCTTGGCCTTTGGAGGCTTCACACTATGCCTAGCCGAAGGCTCCACTTACTATATTTTATTGGCTATTTTCAGCTCATTTCTTTGGACTCTCGACAAAGGTTGGCCACCCAATCCCACAGCCTCTCGACTTGGACGACCATAGTGTGAAGCGGCCCTTATAAAACATAGCCAATTTCATGAAGAAAAACCGAAAAGATGTCAACATGCAGCACTGGGATCTTGAGCGATCATGCCTGAGAATCTTTGTGGACACTGAAGCGATGCTCGATTCAAAGGTGGATGAGAGGATGTATTTAGTATTGAAGACGTGTATTGAAGCTGTAGTGTACAATTGAACTAATTGAGGTTGAGCTTGAGAAACTCAGAAGCAGCAGCTAAGGCACTAGCTGTAATAGCAGTGCGGACGATCTTGTCTTGGTTGAGCCTCGTGTCCGAAACAGACAGAAATGCCCCTGTTAATGCGCCTCCTAAAGCAGCATTTTTCTGCACAAATAGCACATGATTTTGGCCCACTTTTTTTGTAGTAATTATAGTACGGGTGCGCCCGATGGCCCTGGGCTAGATCCCATCGATTTGGGCGAACCAACCCATACATTCGTTTCTTTTGGATGCCTAAACCCTTGCTTCCAATGAACCAGTGTACGGGTTGGTTTGCCCCAACTGATCACATCTACACACCCCAGGCACGCCTCTTTCACTGCCCGAATGAAAGTCCATGCTCCATGTCCTCTCTGCTTGACTTCGAAAATTAAAGTTGCCCTTGCATTCTCGAAGGCCGATTGTCCATGTAACCCATATCGAGTGCACTTCGTCTTCGAGGTCCATAATCCAATATACATGTTCACTTCCATTGAGAGAATAAACAATTGATTGGGATTTCATTTCCGAAGTGAAACCGTCAATAAAGCACTGAGGTTGTAATTCTTGTGACTTACCATTGAAATGGTCTTTGTCATTCTACTTAACTGTGATTTCTCAATGAAAGTGAACATGTGCATATTGGATTTTGGACCTTGAAGATGAAGTGCACTCAATATGGGTTATATGGACAAGCGGCCTTCAAGAATGCAAGGGCAATTTTAGTTTTTGAAGTCGGGCGGAGCAGGCAGGGAGCATGGGCTTCAACCGGACAGTGAAGGAGGTGTGCCCCAGGGTGGGCCCTAGCCCTAGGTAGATGTGATCTAGCCTGGGCGCGCCCAATGGCCATAATCTAACGCAATTTTTTATTTATTGAAAAGAGATTATGCATATCATCAAAGAATTTTGTAAACCATTTGTTGGTCTCTATGATATTTTCGGAATGACGTGGATGTTAATGAATGTTTCTCACTCTCAACATGCATTCTTCCGGTTCTACGTTTGCACATGAATCTAAATAGGAAGTGAAGAGACTTGAGTCCCTTGACATGAATCCGAATCTTCAAAAATGAAACTTGAATGTTTGTTCTTGTATGCATATTAATGTGTTCGAACTCAAGCCTGAAAAGAAGGCAAATTAGGTTACCCAGTCATGTTTGCCTCGGACCTTCTCCATTGCATAACCAAAACCTGCATACATGCCCGCAACCAAACCTGCATGCATGGTAGTCATTAAGAACATATCAAATCCTTCCTTATGTTATAGCAGTGAAAGTTTTCACATAGACGAAAGTTGATACGGTTAATACATCCGATATGTAGAAAATTGCAACAATGTCGTCTAATAAATTAAGATTTGTAGAAAATATCTGGAGCACATTTTGAGTGGATTGCCTAAAAGGTGAATTCAAGAACTTTTGCATAACAACCCATACTTTGTGCTAAAAGAGTGAAACAACCATATTATGAAAAATGGCTTACTAGATTGTCATATTAATCAGTGAGCCAAGTTCATGACCGTTAAGCTTGTATCAATTTGTAGAGCTTGCACATTTTCAATAGTATTAGGGTGAGTTTTCATGTAGGCCGCTCGTCCACTAGATTCTAGATAACAATGGGTCAGAGGTGTTCCCATGTAGATAAGCACAAGCCGACATCCAACCAGGTTTTGATGGTCTGCTAGAATGTGGAAGGTTTGGACACGGGACCACTGAGATTTTCATGTGTCTGCTAAAGAATATTTAACCTACAAATACCGGTCACCGAAGGATTGAAGACCAGTTTTGGATGGAGGAGGAGGAGGAGAAGGAGGTTAATAGGTGGTCTTGAATATGAGAAGATGGGAGCAACTAGTTGGCGCATACAAACCATGCCCTTAGATTCCTTGTACATTTGGGCAGGTTTGTCCTTATTCACACTAAAATCAAGTGGGCAAGTAGCCTACATGGAAACTCACCCTTAGACTTCCATGCACCCAATAAACCACTTGTTACCCTACAAGTGCCGGTCACCAAAGGATTAAAGACCGGTTTTAGGGGGAGGAGGAGGAGGAGGAGGAGGCTTTAACCTGGAGGAGGAGGAGGAGAAGGTTAGTAGGTGAACCCATATTTGAGAAGATGAGAGCAGCTAGTTGGCACATACATCCCTACCCCATCATAATATTTCATCTACACTTGGACAAGTTTGTCCTTATTCCCACTACAATTTGGTGGACAAGCAAGCTACATTGAAACACTCCCTTAATGTCCAAAATACCATCTAAGACTATACTATCTGTGTATAAATAATGAAGATGTCACATTTCACGATCTACAATGGCCGCTAAGATGAGGATATTCTCATAAATTCAATTAAAGAAACATAGAAGGGCCGAGGAAGGGATTCTTTGCTAGTGTCCCTTACCCCATTGGAGGCCCTCTTTGCTGGCCTTCTTGACCTGCAACACACAACTCAACTTTGTTTTTTTTTAATTCAAACATCAAGCTCTACTGATCCCTATTTTTTGGTCTGATGAAAGCTCCTCAACCTTCGACATTTGAGGGTACTTAGGGTTAGTTTCCATGCAAGCCGTTTGCTCATCAGATTCTAATGGAAATGTAGATTTCATCTAGTGAAAGCTACATTTCCATTAGAATGTGGTGGGCAAGCAGCCTACATGGAAACTAATTTTTACTACACTAAATATTGTAATGAATGTCATATGATGTTTTATGTCACTGCGGTAGGTTTTCTAATAACACTTCTTATGAATTTTTTTTAAAACATTTTCATCCCAGTTTGGTATATTCTACATCATAACGTTTATGTAATGAAATGTTGTCATGGATGATTGAAATCTAGATGAAAATTCACTTAGTAAGTGACAGTAATTTGCAACATTGTAAATCTATAATGCCCAACTTTTTCTACAATGAATGACAAATAGTGTTAGGTTTACAATTAGTGTTAGTGACTCTACATGGACAATCTACAATTAGTTATAGGAAGAAAAAATAGAATTGGTGACACTAAATACAATATTTAGTGTACTCAAAATGCAAGAATCCAAGATTTAATGACAGGCCAGGTGTCATTATATACACATCAAGGTTTAATATTTGTACAGTGCTACACTAAATATGGTATTTAGTGTTACCAATTCTAATTGTCTTACACAATACTAATTATAAACTACAGTATAGTGTCATCGACACTAAATGTTAACTCAATATTATTTGTCATTCCTTGTAAAATTTTCTTTTTTGGGGGGGGATTATAGATTTACAGTGTTGCAATTACTGTCACTTACCAAGTGATTTTTCATCCCAATTTCAATCATCCATGACAATAGTTCATCACAAGTTGTTGGCAGGAGAAGGTAGGGTTTTGGCCAATGGATGAACTCATCCATCATCCATGACAATATTTGTTTGCTTATTCACAAGAAGTGTCATCCGAAAAGTTACCTTAGTGACATAAAATACCATATGACAACTAAATATCATATTTAGCATAGCTCAACACTGTCAAGGTAGTAACTCATTCAAACATCGATTGATTTCACTTGAATCCATCCTTCCATATCTTAGAACTGTCACATACGTCCCATAGAAACTAAAGTTTAACATTGAAAGTATACGGGCATCAAGTGTTTGTTTTTTGTTTTTGTTTTTAACATTGAAACCCTATGTTCAGAAGGCATTGAACCACATTGTATATTGATTTTGATTGAATCAATGTGAAACCGGTGTTGATGATATATCAATGTAGAAAATCATGACATATATAAGGCCCTATTCAAACAAGTGCATGTACAAAGCCTGAACAATAATACCCTAGTCAATCTTTCGTCTTCAAACCCCCTCCCAGCCTCCCCCCAGCCCCCAGTGCTTCCACATCATCAGGTTGTTGTGTGTGCCATCTAGTTCATCGGATGTGGCTTCTAACCTGCCTATAACCCCAACCGAATAAGCAACAGTGTTCCTCCACTGGAGAAGTTTGGAGCCACCCCCCATGCAAGACCCGAAACTTCTCCACCATGTCCTCTGAGATGGCTACATTGGTTGGTGACATGGTGGGCTGACAAAGCGGACAAGTCCTAAGTCTGAAAAAGGCACCAAATAAAGTTGTTATTTCAGCCAATCTTTGACTTTTGACAATTTCTTGTCCAGGTGCTCATATCAACTGGGCCTAAGTGTTTGGTTGTTATCACTTCTCCACTGCAAGCTCCACCAACAATAAGACAAGTATTCGAAGTGAAAGTGTTCCTTAGCCTATTGCCGTAGGAGTTGCGTATGGTTTGTACTCAACATCAATGTTTGGACTCCATCAGTCACATGGTCCCTTATCTATTAAAACATTGAGTGACATTCAAGTTAAAGATTGATTTTTAGCAATTTGCTAGAATACGTTTGCAATCTAAATGTGAAACCAATTTGTTCTAAACTATTCCAACTAAAATAAAATGTCGAGATTGAGAATCGTCATATACGAGCGTATCTCTCATCCATCCAACATAAAAACCTGACATCCTGTAAGTTGTGGCCAATTCATCTCTGATGATGTGGACTAGACTAGTTGGGGATCTTTGAAGCTAATTCCGACATCAAAATAACCATAAAAAGTAACATCCATGTTACACTATATTTCAAGGCTTTCTATGTTGGATGATTGAGAGCAAAGCTTATGTCCGATAATCCCCTCTCACACTTCAATGTACCGTAGCACCATAGCTAGTTCGTGCAAAAATAATTCCCAACTAAAAAACCAAAAAAAATTGAAAATTATGAACCCAATCAAATGAATAAGTGAAATTTTATATTAGGAAAAAAAACTAATTAATGGAAATTTTGGACTCTTCTAAGCTCCGACAACGTCAATGCGCCATAAGAGGTTGCATGTTGACGCGTTAATGACTCGGCGCCCTGCTCACTCAAAGTGGCAAACTCTCATTCTATATCCATCTCCCTCTCCTCCTTGCTAGTAGGGATAAAAGCAAAATCAACCCGTCGTTGTTTTGGTGCATTTCTAACACTCTTCTCACACATGTCAAAGTGCAAATACATACAGAAAGACCTAACACATATACTTTGCAAAGACAACCAAGAACCACACTAAGTAAGGTTAACGTGGAAACTTAACTTGAAGGCCAAGAAGCTACCATGAATGAACAAAAAAAATAACAACAACCTACTTCCATTATTACTATTGAACCTTACCAAAAAAAAGAATTAAAAAAATTAAATACCAGGACTGACAAAATTTCATGAGTCGTTTATTTAGTTGACGGACCTTATTTCTCAAAAAATAATAAATATTCGTTTTGAGGTGCACGGCCCAGCTATGGTGCTTACGGTACTCGTCACCATGACCAACAACAATCAAGCTCAAAAATGAACAAACACCAATTACAAAGGGAAAATGGAGGCCATCACAAGACCCAACCGTCTAGAAACGGAAACATGAGCAAGGGGAAGATGATGTTACTCACAACTTTCTCGAAGTCTTGCCTTGTTGACGACTCTGCATCATTGCCAAGTCCACACAAACCACACATCAAGGAACCTGTGGATAATTGCACCACACTGCATAACTGTGTTTTTTTTCTTCCTTTTTAACCTAGTATATTAACTCCCTCATTCTCCTTGTAAAATGTGAAACCTGTATCATATTGCAGGAAGCTCAACTGCTGTGTGCGGAAACCCTTAGAGAGAGATTTGGCATGTTTGGAATTTTGGACTCGAAACACTCATGGTTCATAGCCAACAATTTTAACCAAGGCGAAGTTATGTAGAAGGTAGAGCATTAGATCGCTCGTAATCAATAGAAATGTAATTGAGAAGGCGTGAGGAACAATAGGGTTAGAATAAGGCCACTACGCTGGTCCGAGAGGGATACGAGTTATCCAGTATTGTTTGTATGAACCAAGGACAAGAAGGAAAGCAAGAAAAGGCAAAGCAAGGAGAGCGCGAGACCATCTCACTTCAAGCAATGTTCATATGCCTTTCTGTATGCGTTCTTGCTTGTGCAATCTCATTTCTAGTCCTATTGACTTCCAATAAGTCAAGCGCCATTTTTGTCTTGAAATTACTAAATAAATAAAATTGGATAGAATTCGGTATGGAGGGTACATAACAATATTCAGCTAGGGTTGGGTTTGGTGGGATCAAGTCTTGCTTAATGGGTGCATAATTGTCTCCTTCAATCTCAATATGAAATGGGGGAGGGGTGTCCATAATTATTCTTAAGGTCGAGGGGATAGGTGGTCAACCGAAGTGGATCTCCTAACATTATGTCATGACTGAAAATAATATACGATGTCATGCCGTGAATGTTTAGGTAGTCCAACCTCCCTCAAAATGCGTGAACAACATCCTTGACACTTCCACCAAATTTGGAAAGCGACTAAGTTCTATCATATAAAGAATGTTATGAACAACCTCTATGGCTTCAACAAGAACATTAATTCAACGAAACCTTCACTTTGGACTTTTAAAGTTTGCATCTCAGTTGAAATGGCGATCTTTTTGGTTCATGATTGTGAACCAAATGAGTTAATTCATGAGCCGATCCAACACCCCACATATCTTTGTGGAGACTTTGGAAGTGCCCACAATAGGATCGCATACCTTAGCCTCTCACTTTACCTAGCATGATTGACTCATAAGCACCTAAGAGGCCTTGACTAGGCCTCCTCACGCACAAAACATGTATTCAAAAATGTTCATATCTTAAATTAAGTCATTCATGAAGAGCAATTTTTTCATCAGTTGAATATCATGATGTAAATGAATATTTGGATGCGAATACACATCGAGTATATTAATCATCAATGTCATACGTATATGGCTATGTCGTCATTGTCATATATTTGTATGTTCTCCTTGACATAAACTAGTGTACCAAAAATAGTTTTGAGAATGGTTATGAATAGAATAGATGGTTAAGCCTCGTAGAAATGGGTATAGGTACATCAAGACCCTTGGACCTTTCAAGGTTGAATTGTACGATCCATGGAGCAATTCTAGAACTTATGCATTGGAAGGAGACATAGAAACTTCTATGAGTTAGGTTTACCTTTCCTCATCAGACTATAAGCTTCTTGTGATGCAGCATGCGCAGCCCCAACCTGTATTTCCTCACATGTCACGACCACCATTGGACCCTCTTATAGGTTAAGACACGGGCATTAATAATCAACATCAATCAAATCAATGGTTCTAAAGAACCTACCCGTGGGTATCAAAGTTATAATATCCTTAAAAAGAAGGTAGTTCAATCCTAAAGGATCATGTAGAGAATCTCCATGCAATCCTCTTGCATAGAATCTTCTTTGTTGCAAAATATACACTCTACCTTAAACTACATGCATCCACACACATGCATATAGGAAGACATTGAACCATATAGAGCCACCTTCATAGACGTCGGAGGAATATTGGACAAACTTTGCAAGTGCATGCAAAAGGGAGATGATTGCAAAGGAATGTGGACTGTCATTTAGGGTTGAGATTCACCCGTCAACAAAGCATCACCCACCTGCTCCACAACGACACCATTCATAAAACTAGGGCTCACGTTGGAAACCCTAGAAAGAGGAGGAGAATGTTTAAGGGCCACTTCACATGCGAGACTGAGTGCCCGTGACCATTAGACTTCAAGCACTCTCATTGGTGGAAAAGGCGAGGCCGGTCCAAGTTTGCTTCACACTACACTTGAGGGACCATCGGAGTACGTGAATGCAAGATGGATGTAAAGTCTACATGGATTCCAACATGGCATTGAGTGGATCATGGTTTATGGTCACTTGGACCATTTTCAAAAACCACCTCTTGGAGGTAGGCCTAACACAAAAACCGGGAGACCATGGCACTCCGAACGCTCACAACCGTTGATTTTTTTCTACTTTATGGTGTGTGAGGACCCGCGTGAATAGAAATTCATTGAAATAGTGTTTGGTTGAGGGCCCAGTCACATATGACTTCACACCACACTCGAGGGTCCGTGACCACACTACATGGTTTTGGAGGTGTCTTGGGACGGCCTTTGGACACTCTCTTTTGGGGCCCTCCCAATTCCATGGTCACGGCTCATGACTCGTGTGTGAAGTGGCCCTAAGTGACCACGAGCCCTAACCCGAGCTCCTCCTCACCAAGGAACGGGTGCATTGTGCTTCCCATCATGGTCTTCTTTTCTAGAAACAGAGTGAAGACCCCAAGTTGACATCACATCATTCAGATCCATAACAGTGTTCCGTGGGACCAACATTATTCCACAAAACATTCCCCACATTCAAACTGAACATTGAGAATATTCCATACAATATTGTCGGTTTCCCACATAAGATTGTTATGGATCTGAATAACGTTATGGGACCATAACAAGAGAAGGAGCAACACTACACTATAATAGAGTATAACATTACCCCGGCGATTTTGACGACCCCGTCAAGGGTGGAGTTGAGCACAGGGTTGCCTGTGTCGAGAAGGAAGCTCATGGACGTTGGGGAGGCTCTTATAGACAGTCGACCCCTCGTCATCTCGGCTTGTGCCTCAACTTCACAAGGCTTCTCACTCTCTGTGGATGGCTCCTCGTTTTTGTTCTGATGCAACCCCTGATATAGCAATGGCACCTGCGATATGTGGTAGCCATTTAGGGGATTATACAAAGTCAAGTTGAGTGAAGTTAAGTAGGGGGTTCTTAGGGCCAGTTTAGACTACGGTGAAGGAGTGCACTGGTCAAGAGTTTTAGGGGAATGGAGTATTATGATTGACTACGAAATGGGTTCTTCATCGGCTGGGGGTTTGCACCGCGGTCAAGGAGACGCTGCAAACACTTTTTGGCTAGGGGAGTTCTCCAGAGGTCAAGTTTCTTGGGTAACCTCGAACCAGTGGACAAGGGTTGGGGCGAAACAACCCGTACACTCGGTCCTTGGAGGCGAGGGTTTAGGCATCCAACAAGGAATGAGTGTATGGGTTGGTTCGCCCAAATCTCAGACAAGAAACTTGACCTCCGGAGAATTCCAACTTGAGGCACTTTCTTTTACTGGATTTTCCACCTTGTCTGTTACACTAACCGATGCCTCAAATAGCTTGTCTTTGGTGGACATTCTTCACCGAATGGTGCACTTCTTCACCGTAGTTTAAACTGGCCCTTAGGGTGAGTTTCATGTATGCTACTCGCCCACTAGATTCTAGATAATAGTGGGTCAAATGTGTTCTCATGAAGATAACAAAAGCAACCAACCAATCACAATATGATGACCTACTAGAATGTGGAGGGTTGTGATCATGGGCCATCATACTTCTATGCACCTACTAAACACTTAAATAGAAATAATTGGTTGGCACATACAAGCAACACACCAACAAAATTTCTTCTACATTTTTCCTTATTCTTATAAAAATCTGGTGGGTGAGCAGCATACATTGAAAGTCACCCTTAGTTCCTAGCAAGAAAACAAATGGCATGCTAAATGCTTGTGCTACATTAATTATGGTAAACATTGTAAGCCAAACTAGTATTGAGCCTATTTCCACACTCAAATTGTTGGAGATAATTTTGTTAGTGCACATTGTTTACCAACCCACACCACATCACTCAACAAACAAATATTGTTCGCCCAATTACAAAATTGTTCTCACATGTTTCATAAGTCTTCTAGCTTACACTACAAATCTATAAATCTTGGGTGATTGTCCTCCATCCTTGGAAACTTGTCCTACAACAATAGATATTTTTTGTGCAAATCTATTTGCCACAATGTGGATTGTCATTGGTTTTTCACCAATGCATGACAATTGCCTTGGACTTACATGTTGATAGTGCTATTAGTTTAAATCACATAACTTTGAGCAAAGAGTTGGCATGTTGATCTTTGGTCAACTGGATTTATGACAATGTTTAACATCGTTTTAAGTTCGAGTATTTCTATTTGTTAGATTATAGTGTGCATCTCAAAGATTCCAATGTACTAAAAGCAAGGTCGTATGTGGACAAGTTCATGGTAAAAAGAATCCCCTTAAAGTACTAGGAACTTCTCATTAAACATTTGATATGCAATATCGCTTTGAATTGTGAAAAGGTGGTCGGCAATATGATCATCCTTTTTGGCTAAACAACCTTTGAAATTGGCTTCTTAACCCTAAATTAGCTTAGAAACATGCCCCTCTCTTAAAAGACATGTGGACACTTGGTAGTGTGTGAAATTATTCACTTACCCCAAATTGACTTAAGATCATGTCATGTTCACTGGATTGCCCATTGAATAACATTTTTAATCGTCCCAAGGATTTTGAATACTTATAAGTGACAAATCATCTCTAAGTTCGTAAATATGTCTAATAATAGATATTTAGTATGTTTTAAGGGACACACAAACACACCATTTTCAAACGAGATTACTTGAATGGATGCCAATGTAACTATTGGGAAGTCATGATCCACAATAATGCATATGGAAACAACATATTATATTCATTGTTAAGCGATATTCATGCACAAATGTAGGTTTGGGTGGCAATGACAAATGTGTTTGTCATTGCACATTACATATGCCAAATGTGTTTGGATGGCAATGACAAATGTGTGTTGGGACCCAAACACATGGGCGATACATTTATTTGGAATAACATGGGAATCATATTACTATATCCAAATGAACTTAAGATCATGTTCCTCTCACATAAGACCAATTCAACGATTCAATAACTAGTTTAGGGTTTTGGATACCACAATGTGATGAATAACCAAGTTCATTAAGATGTTTGATCATGGAATTCTACTACATGTCCTCTTTCAAAGAGAATTACTTGAAACCATGCAAATTTGACTAGGTATTTGGAATTCGGCATTATCGATCATGCATGTAAAAACAAACTTCACACTAAACAACATAATGCATGACGATTGATTGATTGGGAATAAACACCTAGAAAGTTATAAGTGACCTTGTGCATTTAAAGGTACACACTTAAATGAGTGACATAATATTTTGACGGGATTCTTGGCTATGTACTTGGTGGTGAGTAGTGTCAAAAATGCATACCAACTGCAGCATCACTTTATGTCGTTCACACAGAGTGTTCCAAACATGCATTACGCAATTCCCATTAGCATGATTGTCCAATGAATCTTGCTACACAACATCCAAACAATAATTTATGAGTTAGTTATATCACATATAAATTATTAATCGAAGACATGTAGAAGCCATTGCAAGTTGAAGGTGAGATTATGAATACTCTCTATATCATGGAAATTTTCTTTTATGAACAATATTGAACATGAAATTAACATCAAATACCTCATGCTATAGTAGTGCATGGGATGAACCACACACCTATAGAAAACAAGTTTGTACTTGGATCCCGAAACATGGTTACCATGAATTCCAAGCTTAATTTGGTCATGGAAATGAAATTTTGCTATAATAGGTAGACGTGCCTAGATCAAACATTGCAATAATTTGGACACCTATGTATGAGTGATATGTGGTTGGGTGTGAATCCAACAACAAACACCAAAATGACATGAGTTTAAAATAGATTGGACTACATGCTCAAACTATGATAACCGTTCTAGGCTCAACAATCAACATGATTGGGGGAAACCTATATCACCACTTAATGAGTGTGAGAATCTTCACTTTGAATGTCTTCAAATAGTATGAGGCAAATGACTAAGAGCACGATTTGGATTTGCTAATTTCATCTCACACTAATTGCATGTTTTACATCCTATGAGAAGTCGGTGCACTGGGGAAAATATCCAAATTACACAAGTTCTATCTTAAATACAACAATGTTCACCCAAACCACATCCTCCAAATCGGCGTTTGCATGGTGCATGTTGTGCTCCTTAAAAAACAAACCAAGCGAGAATGAGAAAAACGTGCATGAACTAGGCCACCATTTTGTAAAACCAAGAATGGTCTTGAAGAAAGAAAAAAAAGGAAAGAGAAAAGGTATGCAAGCATACGGCGAGCTTTGCTTATCCGCTTGGCCCCTCCCTTCGCTTCAAATCGAAAGCAAGCTCACTCTCTCAACGCAATTTCCTCGGTCTCTACCACATGTGCTAAGCTTATCATACAAACTTGGAACTTGGAGCTTGATTTGCCTTTGAGAACTTTGGAGCTTGAAGAAGTGAAGAGCAATGCAAGTAGCCATGTGAAAGGCATCCATGTATGCCCAAATGCATGCGTTCAAGGGAGAAACCGCTTGAGTTTTGAACCATCATGGCAAGCTTCACGTTCCCATCAAAGTCACTATTCTCCTCACCCTAAGGTAGGCGGGTCTTAAATGGTTACTTTTTTCCAAGTAGCCCACTTCTCCTTACAATACAAAAGACACAATTAGTACAATATGGTTAGCAAATCCAAACCAACGCCATAGTCACTTTTCTTGTGATCTTTGGAGGTCATATAAACATCTTATTCATTATGAAAGTGATCAATTCTCGTGCTCATTAAATTGTTATAAAGGTGTCTCCAATTATGTTCGCTGTTGAATTCATAATGGTTCTCATATTTGAGCACAATGGTTAACGTCTTTGAAACATACGAATTGTTGGAATTCATTCTTGGAGCCACGTCAAACCACACACCACTCAAATACAAATGTCTTTATAAAGGAAAGTATTTGAACAAGGGTTGTCTACTTTAAGTTCGGGTCAAGTTAGGCACAAAGTTATAATAATCTATCTTTAAAAAAGGTGACACATGTCGTAAAATATTTGGTTGGGAACGTCTTAAAAGATTGTGACGTGGTAGCTAAATTTGTTGGGTAGGAACATCCAACATTTGCCTTCGCTTCCAATTTAAAATATATTCTTAACAATCTTTGTAAGGGTAATTTTTTGTAAAGGAGTCACATCATTGAAAAAATGAATAAATAAAGCACATACATACATACATACATACACACATACATACACACATACATACCTCCCTCCCCTCCACACTCCCTTTATTTTCCTTCCTCCTCCTTATGTTGCAATTTTTATAGAATTAATTAATAAAATAATAATAGTTTTTATTATTTAAATACATTATATTCTATGTAGCTTAGAATTTATATTGACATAAATCAATCAAATAACATTGGAGAATGTTAACATAAGTTCAATAGTTTGTACCCAAACGGTGTACCTACCATATCCTTGTTGATGATTACATTTTACCAACACCTTGTTTTTGAGGTTCGCAACATCATGAGATGATGGTTTGGTCACTACTCCAACTTTCCTAGCTTCTTCCCTAAACTTCATACCCCTTGTTCTCTCAAATGGAACATAGGGAAAGCTCCTATGGTGATTACAACCTTGAGGTGAAGGGGTGAGGGGCGAGGGGCTTGGGTTTGTCCCCCACAACCCATCACACTTAAAGACAATATTACAATGCTTATTTATGTGTCAATACCAAAATTCACAAATATATTCTCCCCCACAATATTCCATTACAAAAATAAGTACACTTTTATATTACCATTGTGTTTTGTAACACAATGTATCGCCCCGTCATATTTTAGTATGTTTTTAAGAGAATGAACAATTAGTGACTTGGATTCTTGTGTAAATTGGGGTTTAATAATTAACATGATTTGAAGATCTAATCATGGAGGGAGGGGGGCATCGATCCCCTTAGACTGCATCCATGAAGTTGAAACAAATGGCAATATAGTGTTGATCACCTTCATGGAAATTATGTAAAGGGTTTTCTTTCCAAAAGTAACCTAAAAAAGTGAGAGCATTTGAACAAAGATACGAGTGTTTGGAAACACAAGTTTGTATAACATGGTTCATCTTGGAAATACTTATCATGTCTAGAAGTCCATTACTTTCCATCTGTAGTACCGTAACACCATAGCAGGTTCATCACCTGGCGAACGAATATTTATTTTTTTTGAAAAAATAAGGTTCGTTTTCTTAAAATATTTTTTTTTGAAATTCGTTCTTCTATTTTGAGGAAAAAAAATAATTCGTCCTGGAATAGAGTAGATGTACCGGGATGACAACTTAAATTGATTTTTTCAACAGAGTTTGCTTCACCCAACTTTCTGAATTTTCGTTCTTTTCATAATATAATTTTCCATAATTTCGTTCTTCATGGCCTGGAATTTCTGATTTTTTTCGTTTTTTTTTTTGGAATTATTTAAGAACGAACCTGCTATGGTGTTACGGTATATATATCAACAATGAACATGAAGCAAGGTGGAGGGCACTACCTATTGTGGTAGAAAACCTTTAGATACATATTTTGGAGGGGAGAAAAAGAGTGTAGTCTTTACCAAAGCACAAATCACTTTAAATGTGCAAAGACCTTGTTCAAAGAGATTTCTCAAACTAATGAATGAAAAATGGCTTATGTCTTCTTTGCAATTATAGGATATGTTGATACATGAAATATTGGGTCTCATACAAACGTCCAAAGTATCATCTTGAGTTGTAATAAATAAATAAATAACAAACGTCAAGCAATCCGACATTAATTTGAGCCTGTTGGTCCTACCTTGCTCAAGAATCCTCTTGGTGCATGGTGGGACTTGACTGCCCACCTTGTGGTAGATGGGCTCTTGGCTACCTATCTACCTAACTAGTTTTCCCATCAAGTAGTGAGAAAAAATTCACAGCGAGAATCGAACCGCCAATCACTTCATTCACAAATGCGTACCTCTCCACTATCACCCAATAGTTTAGGGTCATCTTGGGCCATCTCGAGTTGTATTGTTAAAGAGTAGCAAAAGTTGTGAAATTCAGGGAAACAAGCAAATTATCACTAAAAGAATGTTCTATCACACATATGTTCTATAAAAGAACTGATCTATTTTATTTTATTTTATTTAAAAAATTTGTTACAAGGGATTGTTGCATATCCTTGGAGCTTGCACATTTTTATACCATTGAGTAGTGTTGTAAAAGTTTCGTGATAAGCCATAGATCAAAATTTGGATAAATGTTGGTTGTATGCAACACTCAATGAACATTCTAAAATGGTGACATCGGAAAACAATGTGGACGTATAATTTAACCAAAAAAAAGAGTTTAAGCTGGTATCCTTGATCTTGTCTAAGTTGATTGAACTTAAATAAGACTTAAAGTTGTTTAGAAATGTTGTCCAAACAACTCTATGCGTTGCTTGTGCTCAAAGCTTAACATTCAGCCTCCACACCACCAACCAAATCCTTGCGATGGGCTTGGTAATTGGCAACATGGTCTTCCATATGAACGAGGTGGGAGAGGGAGCAAGCTTTATAACACAATTGCATTTTAATGACTTGGTTATTGATGACAAAATTGGTTTCTATTACCTATACAAAATATATGATCCGAGATGATCTTAAACTGTTGGGTGATAGTGGAAAGGTATCCAGTTTTGAATGGAGTGGTTGGTGGTTCGATTCCTGTTGTGAAATCTTCTCTCTACTTGACAGAAAAACTACTACAATCCTACCTCTATAATACGACACTCGATAATATGACAACCTCGATATTATGACACAAATTTCGTAAACCAAACTTCCTAGTTCAAATCTACCTCTATACTACGACTATGACAATGTTAATACGACACTCCTAGACCCCCCAAATGTCAAATTATAGAGGTAATAAATGCATTTATATGGTGGGTCCCACACACTTATATATACAAAAATACATAATTTATGTTAAATTCATAAATCTTATACATATGAAGTTTGGATTAAGGAAGTTTAAATGTAAAATGATGAGAACCATGAGAAAATAAACATGAGAACCATGGGAACTAGGTTCTCTTTCTAAAACCCTATTGACACTCACAACACTCATCAGTTGGTATCTTTTTCGCAACAGCTCTTACCCTAAACCCTAAACTAACATCCACAAATCTGGATTCGAGGTTTTTAGATCAATTTTTATTTGATTGATGTGTTTTTCATATTGTTGGAAAGCTATTGAAATTTCGCTTCTTTTGGTGGTAGTCTTGCTTGATTCCGAGTTGTATAGACAAAGTTATGAGCATATGAAGGTCGCATAGTTCCATAAATTGATCGATTTGGTTTTGCAATTTGTGAGGTCAGTTCTTATCCGATTACACCCTTCTTCAAGTCCACATAGGTTTAGTGAGGAGAATTTTCATATTTGTAATACATTTGAAAGAATACTCGTTTTTATATATGGCAAAATATCTCAAGTGTGTTTTTATGAAGTACCTCGTTATTGTGACAACCAGGTCCAATTTGTCATATTATTGAATATGTGACACCTCGACAATACGACCTTTTTCTCGTTTCCCAAACGTGTCATATTAAAGAGGTAGGACTGTAGTTAGGTAGGTAGGCAGCCAAGAGCCCTCTCACTGCAAGGTAGGGAGTAAACCCCACCCTGCACCAAGAGGACTCTTGAGCAAGGTAGGGCCAACATGCTCAAATTCACATCGGATTGCCTGACGTTCGTTATTTATTTATTTATTACAACTTTGGACGTCCGTATGAGATCTGTATGGAGTGTCAATGCCGAAGAGCTCTTGAGGTTTTGGTTCCATGAGCTTTTCTTAACGATGGTTTTGGCATGCTTGGTGTATGTTCCACCCTTTGTCAAACTTGGTTTTCATTTGATTTTTTTGGCTTGTGTTGTGCTAACGTGCTTCACTCTTTTGCAAATGCAATGCACACAGTCATGTCATTGAGTATGGCATAAGGCATGATGTAATCTTAAAGTGGGTTTGTGATCTTAAATGGTTCTAGCATACAAGTACATATTCAAGTACGAAATGCATATATCTAAAAGAAAGCCATTTAAGAAGATCTATGAGCACCACGTCAAGAATTTATAAAATATTCATATTCATTTAAAAAATAACAAAGACCAACTCTCATGGTCCTCATTTGGATTCACTAATGTGTTCATGTAGGTTGTCTTGGATTGTCAAACACCCCTAAATATGTTGGAATGATGGAAGTGTCCACTTTAGGCACACTTACCTTAGCCCCTAACTTCCCAAGCAACCGATCTCTGGTTTGATGGATGATTTCTCCCTACATTAAAACACCTAACTCATTCATCCACAATCCAAAATAACTATAAACATTGAGCCAACATGGATATTTATGCGTAGACACATGAGCCATGCAATTTGTAAATGGATAGAATGTGTAAAAATATGTCAAAGTGGGAAGTGGTCATGTTTTTGTCAAGTCAGGAGCTCACGTGAGGGCATTAACTCCAATCAATAGTCACCACTTCAATGCAAACTTTGCATGAACATCAAAGATCTTTGTTTTGGTAAAAGTGAAATGTGTTTTGATGTTCATGTACAAATGGCCTTTGTGCTCATGTTGACCATTTAATTTAACATTTGAACACTCTCATAATATATATGGCATGTGGGATACAAGTAGATCTTAGCGAATATGAGCATGACATTTGGCAAAATCTGAGGGGGGGGGGGGGGAGATAATTATTTAGAAACATGTGACAATTAACATACTCCAAATGGTTGGCCACGTTTTGGCATGAGAATGTGTGGGGATGCTCAAATATTGAAGTGATCTCATCTAGTGGATCACATAAGCCCCCTGCTTGTTTCCAGTTGAATCGATTGGTCAAAGGTCTTTTCCAGGGGATAAAACTTGTCATCTTTTCGTGCATCACTACATGTAATTCTTACAATCTTTAAATCCCAAGGGTTATTCAAGTCCGTTCTTTCCCCTTGTTATAACCCATCTCCCATGTTTCCAAATCCTACGGACAATTTCCATTTTAACCTAAAAACTTGTCCATGAAACCTCACAACCAACATTGAGTGAAATGCACTCAAATCAACCCTTTCATGGGCTTCGGGAAGTTAAGGGTAAATCTTGTTTGACATGGCTCCTTCCAACGTGCTTTGGTCTACCACCTTGGGCCTATGGTTTAAATGGCTCGCACTCCTTCATCATGTGGTCTCGGGGGTTGTGTCTATGGTTTTTGGAGCCCTATATTGCAGTGTTGTTGAAGGCAAAGATACAAATTGATGATATTTCTTCTACATGGATTACCCCAATTAGTGAGGGAGGGCTAATAGTGCATGTGGGAAATTAGTGAAGGTGAAACTAATCTTTTTTTTACCATGAAATTAGTGCCACCAACATATCTAGAAAGTGTTGTTCATCATGGCCTTGTTCATTGAAAATACTACTCGTAGCAACACTATTCATTGAAAGGATCGATAGTGTTCATCATGGCCCTATTCAATGACAAACATGTGTTTGCATATAATTCTTTATATTTTATCACTCTACAAACGTCTTAGAGCATGCACTAATTTTCCTAACATGTATGGTAAATGAGCATGTATTCATGAATTTAGTACCACTCAGTGGCAACATAGTGCATGTTTTGGGAATTAGGGTGAGTTTCCATGTAGGCTGCTTTGCCTACTAGATTCTAGAAAAATGATGGGTTGGAGGTGTTCGCATGTGGTTAAGGACAAGCAATCATTCAAGCACATTCTGGCGGTCTATTAGAATGTGGAGGGTTATGCATATGGGCTGCTAGACTCCCATGTGCTCACTAAAATATCTTCATCCTACAAATGCGGTCACTGAAGAATTAAAGACTTGGTTTTAAAAGGAGGAGGAGGTATTAACATAAAGGAGGAGGTTAGTAGCTAGGTGGACCCAAATGTGAGAAGATGAGAGTAGCTACACTAAATATGATATTTTATGTCACTATGGTAATTTTTTCAGATGATACTTGTTATGAATATGTGAACAAATACTGTCATGGATGATGGCTGAGTTCATCCATTGGCCAAAACCGTGCCTTCTCTTGTCAACAACTTGTGATGAAATATTATCATGGATGATTAAGATTTGGATGAAAAATTACTTGGTAAGTGACAGAAATTACAACACTGTACATCTATAATCCCCCCAAAATCTACAAGGAATGAGAAATTATGTTGGGTTAACATTTAGTGTTGGTGACACTATACCTCGGTCTACAATTAGTATCGAGCAAGACAATTAGAATTGGTGACACTACCTATCATATTTAGTATAGTTGGCACATATGAACCCTACCTCACTAAATTTTCTCTACATTTCAGTGTGTTTGTCCTCATTTACACTAGAATATGATGGACAAGCAACCTACATGGAAAACTCACCATTAGGGGGTTGATTACACCATGGACCACGAAGTTGTCCCAAGGCCTTGTAAAATTTGTGATTGGTTGTTGAACTTGTCCCAAGACCACTTCATTTTACATCAAGGAAAAAATGTCAGAGTGACCATGGAGTTTAAGGTCCCCAAGAAACATATTTTTAAGGCCTACATTATCCATTGACATGGTCCAACGGGGTTTGTGGTGGGAGAGGCAAAAGAGGTGCTTTGGTAAAAAAAAAGGTAAGGATCCATGGTAGAGAAGTGTTGTTATAATAATTTTTTTTATGAAATTTATTCGAAGGGAAGAGAAGATGAAGCAAGAGGAGAAAAGAGAAGGGTCCAACTTGATTTTTCTTCTTCTCAAAACTGCCTTTTTTGGACATATATTAAAAAGGAACCAACACATTCACTTTTTGGTGCATGGTCATTCCTCTTGGACCACATTCGGTTTACACCTAATGACGCGCCCAAAGACTTTGCAAATTGATGTTTTAAGAAATCAGATCATGGAAGTTGGACCATCAAGTCATACCATAAGAAAGACCATCTTCTGGTCTGACTTCATGGTCCATGTTGTAAACCGGCCCTTAGTACCATGCACACCAATTGGAACAATCAGTGTAGAGATTGGTTGTCCCCATTCATTGCTATGAAGTCTACTACATGAAGAAAAACGGAAATTATTTTTTTAGAGTTTGGAAATGTGTCCTTGTAGGCATTTAGGGGCAAACTGCAAGCTAGACATCATACAAAGCTTAATTTATAATGCATTGTTTTTTTTATTGGAAGTGTACCCGCCCCTGGGTCTCACTCCTCGAAAAAGGCTTAACTGCAGTAATAGAATGCATTTGAATTTTATAAAAATAGGTCCACGTAGGACACGGA
Source organism: Polytrichum commune (assembly GCA_950295325.1). Classification (NCBI taxonomy): domain Eukaryota; kingdom Viridiplantae; phylum Streptophyta; class Polytrichopsida; order Polytrichales; family Polytrichaceae; genus Polytrichum; species Polytrichum commune. The sequence goes on from OX485809.1 coordinate 19,969,295, forward strand.
TGGATGAAAGAGAAGGAGTAAACGTGGAAGTGGATGAATGGTTCATGTTGCAGTTGCGCTGAAGTGGATGAACTCCGTCATCCCCTGCGGATGAAGCTCCAGAGAAGGAGGCGGGGGAAGAGCAAGGCCAGGCAGCGAACTCGGAAGCCATCGTTTACCAACCAACATCATCCTCCATCTACTTACATTTTCTGGCATTCAATTCCTCGGCTCGCAATGCGAGGGATGTGTGCAGATCGTCTCTATCGACATCTCCGATGTTTGGTTTCTAGCAGGTGCCGAAAATGAGGAGAAATGGTGGAGAAACAGGGGAGCAGTAGAACAGGGGGGCAGTGAAACAGGGGATGCTCAATAGGTACGAGGAGGAGGAGGAGGAGGAGGAGGAGGAGAAGAAGCGGGGACGGTGAAGAAGAGTCTACCTTGCATCGGCACCATCCCCATCGCTACTACTGCCTCATTTCTTCAAATCAGAAATGAGGAGAAATGGTGGACAAACGAGGAAGAACTGACCTTAAACAGGGGATTAGGGAGACAGGGAGACGGTGAGAAATCTGTTATCTGCAAGAGTTTGGTTCACGATCGCCGCCACCGCCATCATTGCCACTGCGTTGCTATTTGTAGGAATCAGAATCAGGAGAAATGAGTTGAAATGGTGGAGAAATGTGGAAGAAGTGATGATGCGAAACAGGGGATGGAGGCAGTGAAGACTCTTATGAGGGCGAGGGTTTGTTGGACGATCGCCACCGTGGCCATCGTTTCCACTTCCTTTCCATTTGCATGAATCAGAGATGAGGAGAAATGAGGAAGAAGTTTTGATGATGCGAAACAGGGGATAGAGAGGCAGTGAGGAATGTTATTGTGAGGGCGAGGGTTTGGTGGATGATCGTCGCAGTTGCAGAAGAAGATCTTCAAAAGAAACCGGTCGAAGATGTGCTAGGAATTGGCGAGAGGAATTGACCTTCGTCTCCATGGAGGTCACACCTGACAAATTCGTGTGGTTGTTTCTATTGGTGACTATAGTAGGATGGCTCGTATTCAAGTAAGTATGTCGCTCATCCGTTTTGATGACTACCAAAGAGTCTTTTGGCATAGCAATGTTTCAAGTGCGTTTATGTATATAAATCTTGTGCTTGTTCTTGGGAACAATTTACTGAGATTATCACATTGCAATCAAGGAAAAGATTCTATGCGATGTCAAGTGCATTTCCTCCTATGGGGTAGAATGGAGCTCCAGTATCGAGCAATCATCGCCGTCTTCTAAGATTTGATGCAAAAGAGCAATTTCAGATCGTTAACAACTGTTAAATTCTTCACATGCGCTCATATCCTTCAGTTTGCCATCCTACTGAAGTCAGAGGTTTACAGGCAATTTGGAAAACCCTTCGTATGTACTCATCTTTTAAGTGAGGATTTATTCATCAGACTTTGCCAATTAATTCCAATTGGAAAAAGCCTGGTGTCATGTCAAGTGAGTTGGTGATCTCTATTTACACAATAAAGAAATTAAAGCAGGTTTTTGGTCAATGATAGACAAATCCACGATGAACTGGAAAGTTCGATTGGACTTGAATACGTTGTTGGGAACCCGTTTGGAACATCTGTGCTTGTCCATTCTGAATCCGCTTACTTAAGAATATCCCCGCACTTTATGCTACTGCTAGTGGAGTATATGGTACCTACTTCAGAGCCCCTGTTGTGGATAATCGGAATCACACTCTTAAGAGCCGGAACGAATTTGCATGTAATATCCTGCGTAGTATCCTGCAGACGATTTGCTTCTCAAACGTAGAATTGATTGTAGTTATGGGTTTCTTAAAATAGGATTGAACTGGTTGATTATAGCTAGTACCAAGCCCTTAGGGATACTTGCTACTATTGGTGGCTGATTTGTAGAAGGAGCACTTGACGAAGATATCAGAATAGAGGACTTGGAATGAGGGAGTCCCTGATGAGGCAGTAGTTTGAATCATGGTATGAAAAAAATGGTCAACACTTAGATCTCTTCCTTCATGAGTATTTCTAGGATGTTATCTTCATTCGAATTGATTTATTTCATTGTTGGCAGTTTCACAGCGAAGCTGCTGTCGTGGGTGGCCAGTAGAATTCTAGATGCTGCAGTGAGCTTTCGATTTGCAGGGTTCCAGCGTGTTAAAGATGTCTCCATTCAATTTCGAAAGGTTAAAAATTCACTCTTTCTCTTTGATTGAAATTATTGACCTGTTTATGTTGGAAGTGTACAATTAAGAGATGTGATTAGAGGTGGAAACAATTGATTGTGTTCGAGTAGGAGGCTGTTTCTGATAATCTTAATATATGCAGGGTGGAATTGCATCCTTGGCTGTTGGAGAGGTGCGATTCAGTTTTCGCAAGCAGCTCTCTGCATTGTTGCGGGACTACAAATTTCAACTCTTCGTGTCAGATGTGGAGATTGTGTTGCAAAAGCCTGTGGGTTCGACAAAGAAGAAGTCCAGATCCAAACCACGCAGTCAGAAAAGCCCTACAGCTGAGCGCCGGAAATGGATTGTTATAGCAAATTTGGCCAAGTATTTGAAGTTATCGATCACTGATTTTGTTCTGAAAGTTGTTGAGGTATGTCTCAATTTTCTCCCCTCTACTCTTTTCCCCGAAGCTCTGCAGTCACTCTCTTAGTCACATGACTTTCCAGATGACTACAGTGTGACCATCTTCATTGCTTATTCATTTATTTATTTTTGTGGTCTAATCTGATTGTGGTGAGTACCTGTTGCATATTTTCCTTGCAATGAACGATTGAACTTCAATTTTGTTTGACCAATCTATCTCTGAACTGACATGAATAGAGGGTTGCATAACCTTCAGGGTTTACGAATTTGAGTAGTTGTGCTGTATCTTTATGACAATCAGTTCTGTAGATACTTCATGTCTGGATTTTGTTCTGAGGAATTATCATACTCTGAAGGATTAGGTCAACGTGTTCTCGCATTAACAATGTCTGACTGCAAACATGGTGATCAGATTCCCAAAGTGTCTTTGGAGATGAAGGAGCTAGAATTGGACTTGTTTAAAGAAGAGGGAGCCTCCAGTGCATTGTGCGTGAAGTTAGCTTTGAAACTGTGCACAATATTATTTGGTGAAAGGCACACAAGGTGTGAAATTCCTGGACATATAAGTGGTTTTCGACAGCGTTTTCTTTCTGTGGCTCGGACACCCTCATTGCCAGTTATGGACTCTACTCCAAGTGTTCTCTTTTTACTGGAAGAGCTCTCCTTATCCGGCAGTTTGGACCATGCGAGGTACTGTGCATCTTAATTGTATAATCTTTGTCTCTTTTGAAAATGAATAATCATGTCAGATATCTTCTAATTGCAACGCTGTTGAGAATGACCTGCTTAGTGAAAGTTATTTGTAGTGCACTGTTCTTGAAGTGAATGACTGATTTGTGTATCAACCTGGATTGGTACTCTTATGATTGACCTTACACAGTTGTCTCTTGTGTACAGTCAAAAGTTATGGGCATGTATGTGAAATAAAAGACCTATCTCACTTGGATAAATCTTCTGTTTATAGAGCTCATTTTTTAATTGGCTTCAAATGTGTCATGAGTTTTCTCAAGCTTTTTCCTACAAGTGGCTCATTGCTGCCAAATTTTTGCATTGTTACATCTTATTCAACCAATATACAAACTGGCTCTCTTGTTGGAGTCTATTAGAGTCTGTTTCTTAGAGTAATGCTCTTGTTTTATAATTGTTCCCATGTGATATAGGGAAGCTGGAGTCATGATTCAGCATCTGGATGTATTGTGCGGGGATGCTACAGTGGACTTGAGTGAAGAGTTGCTATTTGGAGATACTGGTCTCCTGCAAAGTATCAATATGCGCAAAAAAGTACCACATGGGCATGAGGCTCAAGGGGTTAATTCCCTGGACTCTTCAAACCCAGACATTTTACAACCGTCATGTGAAGTTCAAGGGGTGACAACTTCAGAACCTTCAGCTTCTGAGGGTTTACAGAATTCCGGTGAAATTCAAGGGGAGACAACTTCAGAACCTTCAGCCTCTGAGGGTTTGCATAGTTTTGGTGAAGTTCAAGGGGCAACAACTTCAGAACATTTAACATCTGAGGGTTTACATACTTCAGGTGAAGTTCAAGGGGTGACAACTTCAGAACCTTCAACTTCTGAGTGTTTATATACTCCAAGCGAAGTTCAAGAGATGATCACCTCTCAACCTTCACATTCTGACGAATACCATTCATCCACCAGCTCAGGAACTAAATTAGGGGCTGCTGCTAGTTCGCCTGTGGCTGAGAGTGAGCCTCCTAAAGGTCGTACTGTTAAGGTTCCTGAAAGGGTGAGTATTCACTTTTTATCCTTATTATATTTTCCGGGAGTTGTCATTCTGATTCTAGGTTTTCTACTTGTGGATATCCTCTGTATTCTCTTTGTTCCTCTGTCAGATAATATTGATGAGCACTTGAATTATTCTGAGTTATGGTGATATCATTATTTAGTAATTTTGACTACAATTATGGTGTTGAAGGTCACATTTAAACTTCCAAAGCTGAGGATCAAGTGCAGTTACAAGGAAGGTGTTATTGAGAATGTCATGAGTGGCATCCACTTGCGGGGTGTCAGAGTTCAACCACCTGAACAAACAGGCCACCTCATTTCTCAGCTGGACATTACTATGGGTTGTGGAGAAATCATGGTGTGATCTGCGCATCACCCTTATTGACTTTTGTTAATTGCTCATGTTGCATGTTACATTGCTTAAACGAATCTACTCATTATAATCTCATTGCAATTGCAGAGATTCTTTCGAGACACTCAATTGATGCTTGCGAAAGCATTGGTTTAAGTAAATTTCTGTGACCAAAATTATTTTGATGGCATGCTCGACACCAATGTTGTAGTGACTAAGCAGTGGTTTTTGGTACAGATCTTGCGAGAGAACAACCAGTCGTTTTTGGAGATTTTGAAAGTGGCAGTTGGTGCATCCCTGGAGTTTCCTGTTGAGGTACAGTTTGTGGCTGCTCGTACATCTAATTAGGACACACAGTATCGGGCTTTAGTTTTTTAAGAGCACAGATGTTTTGATCTCCAGCTATTGTGTGAAGAGTCTTTGTGATCAGACAGTTTCAGGTGCATTTTTAGACAAGCTTCAAGTGTCTAGGATCTGGACGTATAATCCCTGTTCGTGCCTTGTCCTTGTATATAATACAGAGCAACTTAACATAAACATCCAAATTACAAGTATTTTTGGCACAGCTATACTGTTGTATTGTACACTCGTGGGATTCATCTTCATAGTAATGGGGTTTAAAATAAGAAATCTTCAATAAAGTTTGTGACTGCAGTTTTACATTTTCATATGATGACACATTACTCTGGCTAGCAGGTCGATAGGCCTTTACAGGTCCAGGTGGGTATTGAATTGGGGGGAACACACTGCAACTTAATGACAGCTTGCGTGGACTGCTGGCTCAAGTTTGCAATGCGCACATTACAGAAACCAAAGGACTTTAGTGATATAGGTGGAACCGAATCCCATTCTCTGCCAAGGCCAATGGTAGCTAAGAAAAAGAAGGGAAAGATCTTATGGAGTTGCACTTTCTCAGCACCGGAGTTCACGCTTGTTGCTTACAGCCTTGATGGCATGCCCCTATATAATGTACGTGTTCTTTTATCTTCACAGGGAGACTTTCCAAGTTTATTTCTGGGCGTCTTATCTCTCTCTAGATTTGGTTATCTCATCTTCAAGTTGATAAGCGTTATATTTACTTAGAAGTACATACTTACTGTTCCTTAGCAAGGATGCCACCAGAAGGACTTGATGCAACGATGTCTTGTATTGTACATTATGAAAGCTATAAATGTTGTGAATATGGTGTGGATGCAAACTGTTTCAGTTGCTTGTTTGGGACTTGCGGTGACTATATTTTCAACAGGTGTTTTTACTAGAGTGATGCTTTTGGTCTTTTGGTTATCTTGAAATTTTTGTCCCTCAGACAAAGAAGTCATCCATGAGTGGTAACCTTGTGTGATCTCTTGAACACAAAATATAATAATTTAGATTTGAGTTGCTTTAGAGTTTTCCTGTATCCATGTGGCACTGTGTCATCACAAGCTGATATTGCCCCAAGTATTATGCTTAGTATTGTGATCGGAATTTCTTAAGATCTGTGCATGCCTTGGGGTTGGACTTTAGGTAAGCGCACAAACATCACATGTGTTTGTAAATTCGGGATCAGGAAATGGATTGGCAATACATAGCGAGATGGGGGAGTGCCTCATTGGTATGGCTGAAGAAACAGATGGCTCCTCAAAAGACTCATTAGCTGGAGGAGACTCTTGTGAAGGTTGCTTGATGCGGATTTCACGCATGGTGGTTGAATGGGGCCTAATTGATTCAGAGTCAGCTGAAGATAACCCACCCGAGAAGATCCGGACTCTTGTTCTTGAAGCTAGTGGAACTGGAGTTTACTTAAGTATTATTCGTGTGCGGTCCATCCTTTCCACATATATGGTGATGGAGAGGTATCTGAAGTCGTTAACCATTGTTAACAAGACTAAAAAAGCAAGCAGCAGCCATTCAAAGGTAAAGAAGCCAGGTATTAGTATGGTAACTATTGGTCTAGAAGGTTTCCTCATCCAACTGATGGGTCCTATACATGCTGAGGATATGAAAGTGGCAGACCCGAAGAAAGTGAATTATGGTAGTCAAGGTGGAGAGGAAATTGTAACTAAGATGGCAGATGGTTCCTTGCGTACTGCATCAATTTATGTTGCTCGTGGGGACAGCCTTCGAAGTAAGTACAAGACCAGTCTGGAATTGGCACACCTTAGTCTGTGCCTTCAGAAAGAGCCAAAAATTGTGAGTATGAAAATAGAGCGTGGGTGTCTCTTGTATCAGGAGTTTAATGCTGGAGAAAAAGTTCTTGGGGAAGCTACTGCATTTGGTGTACAAAGTGTAGAGGTGCTTTATCAGGTAGCTGCAGCTGGTTCAGATAATGCCAATTGTGCAGTGGTCAGTGCAAATGATGTGACAGTAAGGTGGGAGCCTGACCTGCATCTCTTCTTTCATGAAGTTGGACTACAAGCAAAGCGACTCCTGGACTGGCGCAAATCCTTCCGTAACAATCTCAGTAGTGTATATGCTAAGACCAGTCCAGTGAAAGATCCTAAGGCTGAGGGCATCAACAGAGGTGAACGCAGTTCAAGCAAACTTCAGGTGGCCATTGACATTGAAGGGTTACTCTTCACAGCAGAGGTTGGTGATGGTGTGGAACTTGAAGTAAAAGTTCAGTCCATATTCTCAGAAGATGCTCAAGTTGGGGTTCTCGTTGAGAATGCCATGTTGTCCCTTAATAGTGCTCTGGTTGTAAGTAGCGAACGCTTACAGATATCGCGAATTCCTTTTGTACCAGAGTTTGAAGATGGTAACACTTTTATGAAAGACTCTGCTAGTGAAGGAGACATTGAGTTCTGGGATTGTATTGTACATGGGACTGGTACTCGAATTCTCATGCCTTTCCGTTTACCATTTAGAGGGATTGAAGATGCATGTGAGGACATGTGGCGGGTTCTTAAACTAGCCATGGCAGCACAGAAACTGAGGATTGGGGCAGGGATGCCAGTTCCTGTAGTCGTGAAGCCAAAGAAGAAAAGAAGGTCTCAACTGAGAGCGGTACAGCTTGTATTACGGGATACTGTTGCAGAGATTGAGGAGGAGCCCATCCAGGGTTGGTTTGATGAACACCATCGCCTTTTAAGAAAGCAGGCATGCGAGCTCATAGTCAGAGAACAGCTCTTTGATGAGAGAGTTAATGAAGAACGGAGTAAAAGTGGACATAGACCTTCACATTCAGAAGGAGAAGAAGAGAAAAATAACAGTGCTCTTCACAAACTTGTGGAAACAGGGTTATCTGATCCTGAAACGGTAAGGAAAGAGCGTGATCGGCTCTACATCCAGGCTTTTGAAGCATATCATAAAGCCTGCAAGAAGCTGAGCCCAGATGAAGGCTCAGGGGCAGCGAATGTTGGATTACAGGCAGGGTTTAAGCCCAGTGTGACACGCCGGTCTTTAGCCTCCATCACAGCAAACTCTTTAGAGGTTGTTCTCACTAAAGTTGATGGAGGGCGGGAGGGCATGATTGAGATTGTGCGTAAACTTGACTGCGTAGAGCCTGATGCTGACATCCCATTCTCTAGGGTAATGGGCCGAAAGTTACTGGTGCATGCAGAAGCCCTTGCAGTGCATATTCGAGATTACACATATCCTTTACTATCTGCTGATCGTGGCCGGTGTGAGGGTGTGGTGGTACTTGCACAACAGGTACCTTCTTGGAAGCTCACCTCAGGTCTTGTGTTGTATGGGCATAGGTAATGCAGCTATTTTATTATTTGTGTTCTGTTGGTGTCTGAGTGCTGTATAACGTCACAAGTGGTGGCACCAAATTTGCAGTTTCTGATTGAGTTTTAGAAGGAGAGTTTTCTGCCACATTGTTTCCTATGGCTTACTGACTAACTTGTAAAATCTTGTGGAAGGCACTAAGTGATCATATTAGTTTTTGTGATGTGAAATCTGATTATCAGATCTCATTGTGCCTACTATTAACAAGTTGGACTCGTGTTGACTTTCTGATGTGGTTATACTGTGCATGATGATGTTTCTGTCTGTCTTCCATGACATAATTCAAGGCATATTTCTGACATCAATAATTTTCAGGCAACGGTTTTTCCACCACAAATACAACAAGATGTGTACCTCGGGAGGTGGAGAAGAGTAACGGTGAATCGCTCCATAAGTGGCTCAAGTCCATCCTTGAAGTGCTACTCAGAACTCCCTATTGAGCTGGAAACTGCAAAAGTGAGCTATGGTGTTGGACATGAACCAGCAATTGCAGATGTGAGCTATGCTTTTTCAATTGCATTACGAAGAACTGATTTGAGTGTTCACAGAGATCAATGGTTTGAGAAAGTCCCAGTGCCTCCACCCCCAGTGAAGAAGGAGCGCAGTCTACCCTGGTGGGATGACATGCGGTACTACGTGCATGGGAACAACAGCGTGAATGCTACAAACTTTGAGTGGACATTTCCAGCGACAACCGATCCTTATGAGGAAAACAATTTCATGCGTCTTATATCAAAGACGATGAAGATAAATCAGTCTGAAGGGTGTGTTGTGTTTGTTGGGGAAGAGTTTGGTTTACTTATCACAAGTTTGGAGACGTTTGCAAAAGGTCTAGACTCTTCCATTCACAACCAGACACAACCTGTACTTCTTTCAACTCCTATTTTCCAGACTGAAATTACTATGGACTGGGATTGTGAATCTGGAACTCCACTCAATCATTATTTACATGCATTTCCTAATGAGATGAAGCTTCGCGATAAACTATATGATCCATATAGATCAACCTCCTTTTCTTTGGGGCTGAATTTTAGTTTCAAGGCAAAGCCGGAGGAGTCAGTAGAGGATTTGACTGGAGTAAGTGGGGAGCACAAAGGAAAGAAGCAGGTTCAAGAGAAAGGTTCCACTTGGCGTCATTTCCGAGGATCGACATCACCCTCCATCAATGAAAAAGCTGATGAACCTGTTGATCTGGTTCCAACCATGAACCTAGGGGCTCATGATCTGATATGGTTATTCAAGTGGTGGAGTCTTGTGTACTTGCCACCACATAAACTGCGATCATTTGCTAGATTTCCTCGATTCAATGTCCCTCGTATTCCACGTTCTGGAAATCTTTCCCTCGATAAAGTGCTAACAGAGTTTATGTTAAGAGTTGACTCAACACCAGCCTCGATTAAGCACTATTCTCTCATGGATGATGATCCTGCTGAGGGCTTGACCTTTCGCATGCAGAAGCTCAAGTATGAAATGTGCTACAGTAGAGGCCGTGGTCACTTTACAATAGATACAAGGCGTGACCCACTAGAACTTGTCTATCAAGGGCTGGATATACATATGATGGTTGCAGAGCTGCATCGAAGCCACTCAAGTGTTTCTGCAGATGATAATATTGTTGTTGAGGAATTGCAGAAGTCTGATAAAGTGAAGCAGCTACTCGGGCTGCCAGAAGGCACTACAAATGATGCCACACCAAATCCAGCTAGTGGCACTGGACCTGGATTTTTATTGAGCACCGATTGTCTTACAATTCGGAAACAGGCCCCCAAAGCTGATTCAGCACGGCTTTCATTTTGGCAAGAAGCAGCTAGACGTCATCTTCGTGTAGAAGCTATGCGACACACATCTGTTGAGTATGGAAGTGGAAGTGACTTGCGATCAGATCCTAGTGATGATGATGATGGCTTCAGTGTTGTCCTGGCAGATAATTGCTTACGGGTTTCGTTGTATGGGTTTAAGCTTTTTTGGAATATTGAAAATAGAGATGCAGTGTGGGCATGGGTGGGAGAATTAGCTCAAGCTTTTGAGCATCCTAAGCCCTCTCCCTCTAGGCAATATGCCCAACGAAAGAGAATGGAAGAACAACAGAAGATCGAGAAAGACGAGAAAGATGAGACGGAAGATTGTTCCAGTGCCAGCACTCCACAGCAACGGTCAGAGGCTTTCTCAGCACCGGTGCTCAGGGGCTCTTCGAGTGTTCCTTCATCTCCCTCAAGATCATCCTGGTCAAATCCATCTCCTGCTCATGGAAAGGGTGAAAATACACTGATCAATCAAAATGGTAATTATTAATTAATTTATTTGATATTTGAGATGAATTTCCATGGTTTTTGACAAAGTGTATATTGACGTTTGTCAAGTGAAAAGGCAGTTGGATGGGTTTAGACAAGGGTTGGCTGAGGTTCATTCTATTTCAGAATGATTTGTCAGGTGTCTGGTATGCCGGAACAGCTAAGTACAGGGGTAGAAAAAACTAAATCTTCTGTTGTCCTCATAATCTTCTGTCTCTGATGTATGATGATAGTACTGAAGGGATCTGAATGTGAACATATGCAGTTTTGCAAAAATTGTCAGAAGACGTTGAAGAGGATGGTGAGGGAACAATGCACTTCATGGTCAACGTAGTGCAGCCTCAATTTAACCTCGATTCTGAAGAAGCCAATGTTTGTTTTCTTACCTTTCAGATCATTTGGACTGCTTCCCAGTTTGATTGAAACAAAAAGTAGTGAGTTGCATTGTTCTTTTCTTTTAAATTACCATCTCTGCACGTTGAATCCATCTTTCGTTTGCAATCATTGAACTGTGATCAGTTTGTGAAGTTGGCACCTGGATGTGTAGTGAATTAGATGTTTTTCTTACTCTCTAGAAATGTCAAGCATTTGACTGGTGTGCGGCCATGTCAGTCCTGTTCTTTGAATACCTTATAGAGGCCTTTTGTGATGTGTACTTGGGAGGGTTAGACTTACATTGCAACTGTAATTTGCCAGTTCAGCCTGTTGTAACATGTAGGTCTAGTCATAGTAAATTCATAGTTCAGTCAGAAACTATATGCATCATGTCCTCCATCAACAAGCCAGAGAGGTGTACCCTGATATCTAATGTAGTGACTAATTTTTTTCTAACACAAGGACAATTGTGTATGCAGGGCCGTCTTCTATTGGCAGCTGCAAGTGGACGAGTTCTAGCACGGTCTTTCCATTCTTTCCAATCTTCTATGGCATTCCTAGGAGGGGAGGCACTAGGGCAATTAGGTTCGGGGAGAATATCAACACAAACAAGTGCTGCCCCAGTGATAGAATGGAAGCGACGGGAGCTCTCAGTTATCTTAGAGCATGTTCAAGCTCACATAGCCCCTACTGATGTTGATCCACGTGCTGGTCTACAGTGGTTGCCCAAAATTCCAACTGGTGCACCCAAAATCAAGCGAACTGGAACACTTCTTGAGCGAGTGTTTATGCCCTGCACTATGTACTTCCAGTACACTCGTCAGAAAGGTGGCACTACAGATTGCAAGGTCGTGGTACTTCTCCCATGTCTACAGGAGATGTCATCTGAGATTGCTTAATTGTTTCTGTTATCTTGAGTTGAGTCAGCAAGTTATTAGTTGTTCATGAATCTCTTGGTCCTTCAGTATCTGCTTCAATGCTAATTTCATTTGTGCTTTCTACCTCTTTCCTACTATAGAATGTCAAAGTAATAGAATTAGAAGTCAGAGGTTCTTAGTTCAGGAAGTGAGTGGATGATTTTTGTTGTACTATGCTTGTCCTCTGGCTGTCTTGGCTGCTCCTACATGTTAATTGTCAATGAGATCAGTGAATCTGTTATCAATCAAGCAGTATCTTGTCAATACTGTGGATTGTTTTTAAATTTAAACTTTGGTGAAGTCAACCTGCCATACAAATATTCAGAATATTGACGTTTGTACATCCTGTCACTTGAACATTCTTGTGGACAATTTCTATTTTCTTATGGATTTTTACTGTGCAGGTGAAGCCCCTGAAGGAATTGTCATTCAACTCGCCAAATATTACTGCAACAATGACATCTCGACAGTTTCAGATCATGGTGGCTGTAATCAGCAACTTGCTGCTTGCTCGGCTTCCAAAGTAAGTACAGAGAGTTCTATGTGATCTTTAATCTGCACGTGTCAAAGAATGTTTTGTGCACACAGATCTGGCACCTTAGACATTTAACAGTGCTGCTTTACTGCAAAATTGCAAGCCTAGAGCATACTCAGTTTGAGCAGATATGTAGAGATTAAATTGCGCATGATTGCAAGGTCTGAGGTCGCTATTTTACTTTACACACCTCATCAAGCTCAAACTTCTTGCTGTTGTGGGTCAGACCAAGAAAGAACAGACACTATCAGGAGGATGGTGAGGAAGAGGAAGCTGATGAGGTCGTACCTGAGGGTGTTGAAGAAGTTGAGCTTGCACGTATTAAGCTGGAACAAGCTCAGCGGGAATGTCGCCTTCTCTTTCGAGACCTCCGCACACTTCGTCACCTTGATCTGAGTTGCGACTTTGAGTCGAATTCTTTTTCATCAGATGATGAAGTTCTATGGATGATTGCCAGCCCCAGGAGTTCTTTGGTAAGCTAGCAGTATAAACTAGCAGGCGAAACCAACAAGAATTCAAGAGTAGGGTCATGAAACCAGAAAGGTTAATGACATCGATTAGAGAAATATCCTGAGAGTTCAAATAGGTAGAATGTTATTGAAATGTTTAAAACCTCAGTGGTACCACAGTAATGTCTTCTCATCATTGATTTTTTCTAACAACCTTCCAAGCCCCTCTGAACCTCATATTAGAAGAACTTGCTGATGGAATAGTAGAATATACTTTTTAGTGACTAGGGTATACAACATGCAGTTGTTGAGGTTTTAAAAGTGTAAAGTCTGAATATAAGTGGAAAAATGTGGAAAAATGTGGAGAAATGTCTGAGAAAGTCTGTTTAGATTCCAGTGATTTCCTTCTTATGCACTTTTGCTGGAGTGTTTTGGTGATGCTAGAATACTAGTTGAATATTGGTAGTTCATAACATGTGATTGTCTTCAATACAGGAGATAGTATGTAAGACACAGTACTGATCTTAGATATATGTATGTGTTGTGGTCAATAACTTTCATAGGCACTTAGGCTGGAGGCTGAGTTTATAGTCAAAAACAAGGTCATCAGGACTGCACGAGCAGCTCTACGTGTGGCCTTGCAACTGGCTGCTCAGCAGCAGTTAATGGTGAAAGAGAAGAACAAGGGTCCCTCAGCAGCAATGCGTATCTCTTGGGTATTTGACAAGCTTGTCTGGAGCATGCTTTGTGATGGTGAAGTCTTTGCAGAGGCCGAGATAAACAACATGGTCTGCTGCTTTTTCCTCTTTCTCATCTGAGAACCTTTGCATTGGTTACTTCTTGATCTAAATAGCATTTGGCGAGGGTTTTCATTTTAATGCACATGCCCACTTTCCAAATTTAATCTCTTTATGCCTTTCCAATGCTGACACTTGATTTACAAAGTTCCATAGATGCAACATTTTGCACATACCACTGTAATCTAACGACTTCGCTGCAATGAAATTGGACTGCAGATACTGATGGTCGATCGTGACTTCAAGGATATTGGAGAGGCAACATTCACTGTCAAGTCCTTTGTTGTGAGGAATGGGTTACCTAGTGCCAAGTCCAACACAGTGCTTGCAGCATGGAATCCTCCAAAGGAATGGGGAAGGTTTGATTATCTCACAGCCCTGAATTATATGATATACTCATCAGTTGTCAATATAAGTATGAATAGAAGGATGATTGGATACATAGGTATGATATTACATGGGTATGGAGCTTACAAGGATGGTTAGAAACATAGGTATGATAAATATCAATCTTCAAATATGCACGTGGTCAAGGGTTATCAATAAACATTTGGAATTGTTTTTGATTAGCCCGAGATGCTTTTTTTGGTAGGAATATGAGTAATTAAAGGCCCTGAACTTTGTGGTACCCTTAGAATTTGCATCTTGGAAGAGATGTTCTCATTTGCAGTATAACTGGGGGTGTTGGCCAAGCTGTAAACTAATATGCTGATAATGTGGTCATGAATGTAGAAAGACCATGCTTCGCGTTGATGCAAGACAAGGTGCACCAAAAGATGGAACATCTCCATTAGAATGTTTCGAGGTTTGCGACTCTTTTTTTGATTGCTTTGTCAGTTTCATAATTCTAAAGCTGCCAGTCACATAATCAACACCACACGATTATGATACACACTAGCTGCCTTTAGGGCTCAATTGGGGCCTGTGCATGTTGTATTGACATAAGTTTCCTATAACATTGTTAACACATTGCAGTGAAGATTCTGCAGAAGTCCATTACTGTGAGTAATCTTCAGTTGGGTTTTCATTAGGATCTTGGTTCAAGAAACTTGGGGTCCAAATCACCCCTTAATGGACACAAGATTAGACTCAACCTTTAGGATTGGTTTCTCAAAATAGGAGTGCCACTTCATTTCTCCATACCTTGGATCCAGACTCTAGTGTAAAGTCCTTGGGTCCCAAATTTTGCTCTCAACCAATATGATCACTCGATTGTGGAGTGTCTTTGGTCTTGGACCCTAGTGTAAACCTACCTTCACTTCATGACATTCTCAAGGATGTGGGTTTAGGGTGGGTTTACACTAGGGTCCAAGAGAAGGTGACATAGGCAATACAGAGCTTGGAAATTTTCTCTGTAAAGTCTGGGAAATTGTTGTTGGCATTCAGGAGCCTATAAACATCTGAGAGGAACCAGATTGGGCCCCATGGGTGCACAAAGATGTACTCCACTGATAGGCACACACAAGAAATTAATATTCTCAAATGGGACCACACTCGTGCGATCAATATTCAATATGCATGAATTACATCTAAAATGAAATGCCCTTGGCATTGACAATTTTATGGATAGAATTGTGTACGTTTACTGGGAGGTTAATTGTAAACTGTTGCATGACAACTGTGTGTTTAGTTAAGAATATGCACTACTGTAAGGGACATCTTATTTATTTTTATCAAATCTATTTTGTGCAGGTCAGCATATACCCTCTACGCATTTACTTGACAGAGGCTATGTACAGAAAGTTGTGGGAGTATCTTTTTCCAGGTGATGAGCAAGATGTGAAACGCCAGGTATATTTGGTTGAGACCCTGCACTGTCTGGAGTGCACAATCAGAGTCTACAGGTGTTGATGTTCAAATCCACACTTCATACAATGTGTTCATTGGAGTCTGCTTCTTGTTCCTTCTAAATATTGTCAGGTTTCCAGTGGACCTTCCTTGGACCAGGAGAGAGGAAATCTTCTGTATCTCAGTAATGTTAATTTTTGGACCTGACTACAGGAGGTGTGGAAAGTTTCAACCACTGTCACTTCCAAGCGAGGAAGTCGTCGGGGCAGTACCCCAATTGACCGGAGCAGCATGGAGTCATCACATAATGGTTCCCGAACAAGTCTTTCTGGCTCTGGTCTTCCCCTTGCACCGCATGCACTTCAGGGTCTTATCTCTGATGCACAACCCCGTGTAGACTTCTTGTTGGCTGCTCAAGCTTTAGAGGTACTGTTTACACTATATATGAAAGTGGTGCATATGAGTTGCATTTATTTCGATGACCAATGTCCCATGACTCTGTTTCTATTTTCCAGTTCTGACAGGAACCTGCGTCCAACTCTAGTATGTAACACAATCTGATGTCACCTTTTGTAGAACAATATTGTCTAATGTACGTGTGCACATGACTACTTATAAATATTCAAATATGTATACACTGTGACATACTGTACATCTGTACTAGGAGTGAGCACCTTCTACTTCATACTTCCTCTTTATATGTTTTGGAACCTCTTCTGGTACTCTGTATTTACCTCTTAATCAAACTTTGCTGTAGCTTTCACTTCGCACTTTAGAATCCATACAGTTCAAGAGAAATATTACCTACTTAAATGACTTCTCCACCCCTGGTCTTCAAGAGGACTTGAGTCCACAAATTATTGCAACTCCCAAGTGTTTATGCAAAGTGCTTTTGTGCAGAAATCTCAACAAATTCGGAAGGCTAGTGCCTCAGCGAGCATTCTTGAGCATGGACCACTGCTGTCAATGGATAGATCTGACGAATTCGAAGCTCAGATGGTAAGTGAGGAGGTTAGTCTAAAGACCACTAAACAAGGGTCCTCAGTCCGCACCACTGCCTCTATTACCTCACGCCAGGATGTCCTGACTACAGGATCAATGTCAGCTATTGGACCTAGCACTAGTGACACTGGTGGTTCTGTGAGGAATAAGGAACGCAAGACTACCAAAACAACAAAGGTCTCTGTTCTTGACGAGAAAAAGGAGCCCAAGAAGAAGAGCAGTTTGATGGAGTTCCACAACATCAAGATCAGCCAGGTCATAACTGTTCAATACTTGTGGTTACTGGACATTGCTTATAGTGTGGGTAGGCAGGTTGTTCCTTATTTTCATCTCACAAATGAGTCTTCTGGAACAAGAATCATGCAGAACTAATAGTTTCATATATATAACTCGAGTGGACTCTTGTTGACTCTGGATAATATGACAAGTTGCAGAATTTTGGTCAACTTGATAGCCTTGTAATGTTACAGCATGACTCCAAAGGTAGTCTGACCTTCCTGCCTCTAATTTTTCATGGCTCATGAAAAATATTATATGACTAACAGGGATTATGTGGGGTTTTCTGAGCAGGTTGAGCTATCGGTGACCTATGAAGGATCCAGGTTTGCAGTTAGTGATCTACGACTCCTGA
Organism: Polytrichum commune; assembly: GCA_950295325.1. NCBI lineage: Eukaryota > Viridiplantae > Streptophyta > Polytrichopsida > Polytrichales > Polytrichaceae > Polytrichum > Polytrichum commune. Next base: position 19,986,470 of record OX485809.1, read on the forward strand.
TGGACACATTTACGCTGATAGAGCTTACAGGCAGTTGGCGTCGCCTTTTTTCAAAGGTTAAAAAGCACATCATCTGGAGTGTTCTCAAATCTGTAACGGGTATGCAGGTATGTGCTCTGGATACACTTGAATGCACCAACATTCACAGGACTGCTGCACCTGATAGAATTCAGCAAGGTTGCCGTTTCTCCTTTTTTTTTCAGTGTAATTCTTAAAGATGTTGTACAAGTGCACTCCTACAAAGAGTTTCTTAATTTACTCAACATTTCTCTCTTTTTCTCTTGCTCTCCATGGTAGATGACTGACTATATCTCTTCTATCAGTACCTTTGTGTCGGTCAACACATGTGACGTGCAAATTCTCATTTTATAATACCTAGTTCCTCAATTCAGCATCGGATAGGATTTCCCTAGCATTTGAGGTTAATGAAGGGGAATGGGTGTGCTGATGCTGATGGCATTCATGCAGGGCAAGAAATTCAAGGACAAACTCCCAGCACAACCGGTACCCATGGAAGCAGATGTAGATAGTGATGAAGGCTCCGACGACAGCACTGAAAGCCGCAGAGCAAAAGGTGAACGATTTCCAATCAAACATCGAAGACAGAGTGATCGAGCAGGGGAAGGCTTTGTGTCATCCATAAGAGGCTTGTTTAATCTACAAAAGAAGAAAGCTAAAGCTCTGGTTCTACGTACAATGCGAGGCCCAGAAGAGTTTGACCTAGATCAGACCTCTAGCAGTGACAATGAAGGAAATGCACCAAACTCCCCCCTTGCACATACTATGAATATTAATAAGGCAAAAAGGCTTTTGAGACTCCAGGCTCGAAAAAGCCGTCACACTCTCCGCACTCCAAGAGGTCAGTGACTTGTTGATTCGTTATATTGCAGATGCATGCCCTCTTTTTATGTTGATTCCTTATATTGCAGACTGTTTGTTGTTATGATTTCTATGACTAATACACCTCCATACACTGGGATTTACTTGGGAGATTGAAGGTAGAATTCTTATGAAAGTTGAATATACAATCTGTTTAATGAAGTGCGATGGATGTTAACAGGACAAATTGAGGACAGTACTCGACCGACTCCAGAAGCCTCACATTCACATAGTGAGGCAGAATGCACTGATGCGCCATCACCATATAAAGACTTTGACTGAGTGTGGCAATTGACCAGCTTTGTATACTACCCATTCTTTCTTAACACATTCTTTATGCCCATTTGGGCACCACTGACATGCTAGGTACTTGATTGCACAGGATTGGTTCTAGCATTAGAGATTCTGGCAATTCCATCCAGTTTCCATTTATATCTGGCGGGGGATAAGTTCGCCCTAAGGGTTTGAAAGGCTTCAATCATGAGCCAGATAGCAAGGAACAAATCCAACCCTTTTTTATTACTCGACAAGCAGATGACATTAGAGTAGCAGCTGGCTGCTTATATACATCAATTTTGGGTTGTAGAGTGTACAGAGTAAAGTTCGTTTGGCAGACAAATAGGATTACGTGATTGAAACTGCTTTTGTGCCTACATCTGCAATTGGATTAGGCTGTCAAAGCATCACTGACAAGTGTTCTCGATTTCCCAATTTATTCTGTTGATGCATTTAACATTTGAAGCTTGCAAAAGCAGGCCTAACTGCATTCAAGGTATTGTTGAGTAAATTCCTCTATGCTGATCTTGTGCTATTATCCTCCAACTTTTTTTATGCAGCATTGATTTATAATAAATTTCAATGCATTTGACCCTAAACTCTATCAGCATCATTCTTCCATACATTCTTAATAAAGCATCACTTCATATCAAGTCCAAAATTTTTAACCCTACACTCTACATGCCAGTCATTGATCAATGTTTGAGAATTGCGCATCAATCTCAACATCCTTCATGCAGCACGAAATCAGAAGATTTTGAATCCAAACTCCCAACCTTCTTGATGAGCATTGGTTCATAAATCGAGCCCAATAACTATAAACTCTACAAGGTCAGCATCATCTTCCAATGTTTGGGAATACTACATCAATCCTCCAGCATTGAAGCGCAATTCAGGGGATTGTAAATTCAAACTTTGAACTTCCTGACGTTTCTTTTCTTTCTATTTTTGAATTGAAATGGCGTTATCTATTGAAGAATTTAAATGTCAGCTCACAAGGCAACTTAAGCCGGGCCCGCAAGGGCAGCAAGGAATTTCCAACATAGTCATAGTAGAGCATCGATTTATAATCAAGTCCAAAGCCTGGTGGTGGTGCAGGATGGCATCAGGAGATTTCAAAACCAAAAAAGGAACCCCCGGTTAGACCACTGTCCGTCCAGCACTGCCTGCCGAATGGGCAGAAAGGCTGTGCATCAATCAAAACTAGTTCCAGAGCCATGCTGCGCTAGACCAAAGGCCACTTCACACTATGGCAGAAGGTCGAGACGCTGTTGATTTCCACCAATCACATCGGAAGAAACCAAGAGTTCGGCCTCTCGACCCTTCACACTATGGCCAAAGTCCAAAGTCCGTCACAATTTAAAATGATTACTTTTTGAAGAAAGCAACGGACGCTCGAAGGAAGTTTGGGTCAGACAGGAATGGAAACCCAAACTATGGTCAAGAAGCCGTCGGTTTTTTTTCATTAAAATATCAATCATCGACAAGATCTTGGTTGTTAGATTGTAGGGGTTATTTTGAGCAAGCAATAAAGTGGCATGCTCCTTTGGGTTTGCACTTTGGACTTGGCCTTAGGAGGCTTCACACTATGCCCTGCCGAAGGCTCCACTTACTATATTTTATTGGCTATTTTCAGCCCTGGCCACTCAATCCCACGGCCTCTCGACTTGGACGGTCATAGTGTAGAGCGGCCCTACGCTGTAGTAATCACCGCTCAGGACAGAGGGTCTGGTGTCACCTTCTGGGATGAAGGTGTTTGTCTGTGTTCTCCAACGCAGTTCAAAGGTACGCACTGCAAAATAGATCCTGTTCAAGCATGGTTGGGTCACATGTTATCTTATCTTGCATCACAATCCTGCTTACAAAGGTCTCCGCAATATTCAAGGGTGAGCTCACTCCCTCCCTCACTGTAGCGAAGCTTATAACGGACTACCACAGAAACCTATAAATGCAACCATTTGCTTGAACTACGAAGAAGTTCCACATTCAAACATCTTCGTGAATGAGCTACTGACAAGTATATGCACCACCCGATGATACCAGATTGTCAACACATTGAAAATACATCCACGAAGGAGATAATTATACCACAGAAGAAGACCGACCGTATGTACATAATTTGAATTCCTGACGAGCCCCGGTCGTGCACACACGAAATTTGAAGTACCACTTTTATATCGGTATAAAATGCTACATGAAAACTGTATACGTTCGCAATTCTGCTACTACTCAAAATGCTCGAACTGTTCGCTACAATATTTCCATCACAAACGTAAATGAGGTCTATTTACATTTACCATGTATCTCAGCACTGATCAGCTACGCAATAATACATGAAATTCATCCGCGGTCATTGGGCAGAACTTCAGTTTCCTCAGGAAGCAAATCCTCCTGCTCTCCCGGGAGAGGTTCATTTTGAGCCATATCCTCCGACCACTCCCCAGCTTCCTTATTCTCTAAGGCCTCTTCCGCTGCACACAAATATTATCACAAAATCACCAGCTGCAAAAACTTCACGAATGCCTCTGCCTCGATTATAACCAAATTCTTGTAAATAGGACATGGGGGTTGCTAATACATGTCAAAAGCGGCCGGAACATGTCGATGGCATGCGTTAGAGCCAACAAAAAGCCCGAGAAATGTGTATTTAAGAACAACCTGATCCTTAGCATGCGACTGTATACTGCTAACGAAGATAAACATAACATTTCTGGAGTTCGAAGAGATTAAGTTTGCTCATTCACCCAAATGACTTCGTATGTTCTAATTTAGGAACTCTTGAGCATGTCTTGGCATGTTTGACGCCAGAACCATTCAAGTAGTATGTACATAATAAATAAGATGACCCTAAGGATGCAAATGCACACGGATAACAAGGAGAGACAAAATCATACCTGCAATTGCTTTATCGTCCATCACGTCGTAGTCTTCGCCAACGACAGGCTCTGTACCTTGACCACCCTCGGAAACTGGATCTTCGTTGCTCACAACAGGGATGGTCTCATCCTTCCCTGTAGTAGGGTAGTCATACTCGGGGCCGGTGCCTGCCATTGTTACAGTAGAACGCGAGACTATAGTATCTTCCCAAGCCTCTACCTGATGAGACACCCAAAACAACGACACCTCCACTGTGAGCAGCTGAGGCGCTGGACCCATTCACCTAACTTAACCTAACCTTACTTACACACCCAGAACAATATCCAGAAACAGGACCATGTGTGTTGAATACTTCCAAAAGCTGACCTTCAAAACTCTCAAGCGATAGTACTAATAGTGATATCACCAGGAACAAAGCTTTGTTGCCATACCCCGGACTACCACAAAAACCATTCTCCAGAAGTACCGCACATGATCATCCACGGCGTCACATGTCACATGTGTGGGGGAGAAATATACTACCGGAAAAAAAAAAAAAAAAAAAAAAAAAAACCTGGTTTCCATCAAGTTCTTCAGCTTTCTCCTTCGCGACTAGATTCCTGCAGTTAGTACTTATATAAGGATGCCAATAGTTCATGACATGCCTTCAGACACTCCGACGACAGGTCAGCAAGGCTGAGTGAAAAATGGATTACATTCTCGAGCAAGCATCGTACCTCTGAGAGCGCGAGATCGCCAGAAGCAGAATCAGCAGAGGCTTGATCGACAGAGGGTCGTGGAGTGGAGCAGCCGGCTTGCTATTCTGATAACTTGGCAGTTCCTCAAGTGCATGGAGCGAGTGTGTATATAGTGGGGGGCCAGTGGGGAGGGAGATGCCAGGTGGCCCCACACCCGGGACTGTGGAGAAGGAGATGCCGCCGGATGCCGTCCAAGTGGCTCCCTTGCCATGCAGGGGACGTAGCAGCGGCTATCCGCGGCACGCTGCCGGTGACGACGACGTCCCACGCCGTGTCGCTCGCCAACGGCGCTGTTGTCCCACACATTTGACTGCGCAGTTAAGCTACACAACTGTCATCACCTAAGTTACTAACCTACTTAGTAGGTTAGGTTAGCAGGCTAGTCACTCATGCTGAACGCCAGATGGCACCACCGCTCATTACTCTTGTACACCTCCCTACTTGTTATTAATTTCTGCATTCCCCCTGTTTTTAACCCCTAAGCTTTATGCCCCAATTCCTACTTAGACTTTAGCTAAGCCTAAAAGTTGGGTTCTAAAAACACGGCCTCCACACCAACGACATTATCCAGTCCTGAGCCTAGTTGGCAAATGATGTGGCATGGTTTAAAACTGGAGGTTATAAGCTTCAAGCACCAACCCCCCCTCCCATTGGTACCTAGACATGAGGTAAGAATGTAGGACCTTTAAAAGTGTCGTCGCCTCCCACCCTTGTGATTGGTTGCTTTTAGTCGTAGCTATGAGGGCATGAGGAGCTCCATTAACAAAAACTGGTGGTAAGATAGATGAGTAGTAAAGACATTTTAGGGATGGGACAAAAACTATCCAACATGTCATTGCTTGGTAGATAAAACAATGAACGTGTGTGAAAACTACTAAACTGAAACCTACTCGAAAATCTCCGTAGCAAGTTCTTGTAGGTGCATTTGCCTCCACTATAACTGAGAGAGCTTTACCCGGTTTTTAAGGAATACTTTGGTTATTTGCTAAAGTCAGGTGGGAAGGGGGCATTAGATGGTTCTTAAATGGCTATTTTTCCTGGGTTGGGACTTAGAGCTCATGTCATTTGGTCGGCCGAGCCCTGACCCCACCATGGGGGAAGGGGGTGTCAAGGCCGGGGCCTACGATTTGGCAACCCCGGGTTGTCTCACCAAAAAAAAAATTGATCCCGATAAGTTCAGATATATATGAATACTCGTGAAAGTAGAAGGCATTAACTAAACTATTATGAACTAAACAAACTAAAAATAACACAGTAATATTAGTTCATTTTAGGGACAAAGACCCTTTCAAATGGTAAGTCACATGCATTATAACTTCAATGCTAACGATGATTTGGTTAAACTTTTTACCTTCCAAATTCATTACATGCTTCATTGACATTCATTTACATTTACTAAGGGACAGTGAACATATATATTGAATTTTGGGGCCTTCAAGGTGAAGTGAACTCAATATGAGATTTGTGGACACGTGACCTTCAAGAATGCAAGGACACTTTTTTTTGGAATCGGGCGGAGCAAACAACAGTTGTTGGATGGGATCAATTTTTTTTGTTTCTTGGGTGGGAGTGCCTGGGGTGCGGGATCGTGGGCCCTTCCCCCATGATGGAATCGTGGGTTGGATTCTTCCAAATGGCATGAGCTGTAGCCCCAGGTAGCAACTAAGTGTTAGAAAGTTAGTTACATACGACACAATCAACATTGGACTCATAAGCTTCACACTGATTATAAAAGAAGTTGTGGTCCTTGCATCTATTCATATAAGGAAATCACCAACTGCAGTTCAAGAATGCAACATGGTTATAAAACGTTTACCTCTCTTGAGAGTCAAAAGGGATCAAACAAAACAACTGAAAATTTTCGGATATAGTCAACCTCATCGTCTCTTCTTCTAGAGATATAGTTAACAAAACCTTAAAAGCTTCGATTCATATAGACACTGCTTCATCTCACTTCACAATGTAGCTACTCAATTCAAAAGAATTCAACCCCTATGAGCCAAATAATGGAGCAGCAAACTACTCACTTCCTTGATAATCTTAGCAGGTGGACCATTCCCAAATAGAACCTATAAATCAAGAACAACCCTTGTGAGATTGGAAAGAGAGGAGGAATAGGGCAAAATTGAAAAAAAGCATTACAGTGTAGAGGCTGCACTTCAATTTCACACACTTAATCTTCTTGACTTGCAAGGCTGGTGAATGGAGTCCTCTAGAGACTCCTCACTTGTTCGTTTCTTTATCTTCTTGTGTATGTTGTCCTCCAAACCACTAACCTTTTCTTCCCTCCCTCTAACACCTACCTCACTGATTGATTCTTCAGTAACCAGCTCCTCGGACCCTGACTATGCTTGAACGTCTCCATCCTCAAGGTTGCCTTTGCGTTTTTTCTTGTTCTTTTTGTCTGATCCTGGAGTCTCTTGTACCTTTGCAGTACCAATCTCGCTCCCCAACAGAGCTTCAAAATCTGAGAGTGTTTTTGCCTTCTGCTTTGTCTTCTTCACTTCTGTCTTTTTCAGTCGTTTTTTTACTCCAACGATCCCGACCACCTCTGAATCTCCAGGGTGACTGAAGGTTAACCCTCCAGTTGCTGACCTACAGACATTCTTAACACCACTCTCTGACATATGTTTTTGCCTACCCATCATGTCATCCAATGCTTTAGCGACAGTTTCAATGTACCCTCTGCTCATGCCTGCCTCCGTTGCCGCATCGCTTGATAAAAAGCTCTGTAGCAAACCTGCAGCTCTCTGTACCGAACACGATGCACAAGAAATCTGCTTTCCTCGGACTGGTAATAGGTCAGACATCTTTGCCCTGCGTTCACAACCTACACAAATTCCCACAAATCTATGCCCTAAACCATGTGACAATGCCGAAGTTTCCTATCCATCGTGATTCTTGCAATCGCCGCTCGCATGAGTAATGGGGACTGATATGCCCTAAACCCTAAACCCTATGCCAGTAAATTGATCATCTTTTGAGTCTTTCCTTTAGCTATGCACATAGCGTCTTCCAGTCAAGTGAGCGAAGCATTCAATGCTTCGGATTTCCTCGGACTGCTTCCCTTTTTCCCTGAGTTCACAACCTAAACATTTATGCCCAAACCATGTGGCAGTGCCGAATTTTGCTATCCACCGTGGTACTTGCAAATTGCAGCTCACATGAGCAATGGGGACTGAAATGCCCTGAACCCTAAACCCTAAAATCCTATGCCAGGAGATTGATCATCATCTCTTGAGACTTTCCTTTACCTATGCACATAGCGTCTTCCAATCAAATGAGCGAAGCAGTCAATACTTCAGATTCGATGTTGATGCCACAAAGCTGGAATCTTTCATAGTATTACTGCCAATCTATAGTAGGTGGAAGACGTCATTCATGTGGACTCTTCTCCACAATTGAACCAAAAAGGCTCACTGGACAGAGAATCCTCGGCTCCGAGAGAACACATCCCTGAACAAAACCTGAGGAATCCATCATCCCAAATCGAGGCTGCTAGCTCTCCGTGTCAATCAACTATCTACAAAACGACGGATAGTTGTCATTGCCAACTAATCAAGAGATGGTCAACCTGCTAACTGACACTAAAGCTTACATTCACATAACTGGCTTCACAAGACGCAACTGATACACATGCTCTTCACGCCGTTCTAGGTCACCACTCCACAAAAATAGACCGAGCGCACTGCTACTTCCAAAAGCCCCGGGAGTCAGCACACTTCTCAAGTAACACATCAATCAATTTTCCGACATTGTGATGGCAGCGGCATCAAAACAACACCAAACTCTTCTGATCGGGATTCGGATCTCCTCATCCTTCAACTTTCTCCTCTCCCTCGCATTGCTCTCCTCAGCAAATCGATACATCAGCCGAACGATGGGAACGATCTCTTGAGCTGGCTCGTCAATCTACAACTGTATTGCAAATCTTCGAGTCTCGAGCCGATAGGAACATACAGAGAACGTCTGTGAACGTGAAGGGAACGGGAGGGGAACTATGTATCCTTCTTGTGTGGGACAAACGCAATGTAATTCTGGAAAGAAGACCCATTGGGAACACACGGTAACTTCAATCGAACGTATGTGAACGCGTGAGGACATTTGGGGAACCATGAACAATGGTCAAAGTTTATACACTCAAATGGATGAAATTTTCTAATTTTTTTATTACTAGTAAATGTTAGGGTGAATGTCAAATCGTATCCAAGAAAATTCATGAATTAGGAATATTCTTATAATGTTGTTCGCCAATTTTGCTAGGTACTAAAATGAAATGAATAAACATATAGTGTTAGAGAGGGTGTTATGTGACAAGTCATGAAGGCCACAACTCTAATTAACATGGTGCACTCACTTTAATCTCACACTAAATCATATATTTAATGTAAAGAAAATTGTCACAATACACTATCAATAGTATTTGACCAATGAAATTCAATTATAACTTCATTTAGAATATGAACTTTTTGTAAAATGGCCAAGCAACTACAAAAATTGCAACTATACTCAAACCATGAACTTGTACTGCACTTAAAATGTGTAATTGGTTGGTAACAAAAGAGTAATGAGAATGAAAATATTGTGGCCCAACACATTATTTCTTCTTCTTCTTTATTTATTTATTTTTCTAATGAACATCAAAGCAAGCGGAAGTGAAAACCTTGATATGCGTCCATTCTTCATCAAGACCTCATAGCCTTGGAACAATACATATCATGTTTTGGATCTTTGCATTTACATCCACATTACTTTTCTTTGGTAAGGAGAAAATAAAAATGGCCCTGCATTATATTTTTATTAAAGTAATATAATTTCTTATAAAACTCATAACATTATTCAACCACAATTCCAATGACCTTGGAATAAAGAACTTAAATTATTTGGACCCCGAAAAAAGTAATAATATTCGGCATGTGTTCATATATTCAGTTGGGTGGAATTATCTTCTTGGCACTATTCACAAGAAACATAATTTCTCATGACATATTATGAATATTATTATGACACTATTCATTTGAAAATACCAACACTTATTCACAATACTCATATTATTCATATCGGTGTCCGTGTCTTCCTATCATCTAAATTTCTTCCCATGAAAGTAAGACATTGAAGGCCCTCTTGGATGCTAGTGAATATGGAAACAAAAACTCAACTATAGGGCTGAATAATGTTATGTCAATTGATAGTGTATTAAGTTAATTTGGGAAATGGTTGTGGATGATTCTTCTTGTGTACTAAATTTGTGGTCCCGAAATAAGGTGTTCATTACCAAGTAAGACCATGCCTTCAATCGTCCATTTGAAATGGACGAGCGACTTCTTTCGTCAAACTCCCGTCTCGATTATTCGTCGACTTGAAGCTTATGGCGGATTAGGGTTTCGAGCTCGTCTTTCGCTTCTCTCGCCAGCGGAGTGCTCCAGCATCGTCTTCTGTTTGCCTAGAACGCTCGTTCTGGATTGTGGTTGCTTTGTTCACAAGTGATTGGGATAAATTTACGTTCAGTCGCGGGTACCATCGTGCTTCAAATCTTGATACTCGGAAAGCCACAATGTCTCGCCGATATGACAGTAGGACGACGATCTTCTCCCCGGAAGGTCGACTCTACCAGGTAGAGTACGCGATGGAGGCAATTAGCAATGCAGGTGCAGCCATTGGGGTGTTGGCGAAGGATGGAGTGGTGCTGGCAGCGGAGAAGCGAGTCACATCCAAGCTTCTTGCAACACTCAAGTCCACAGAAAAGATGTATAAAATTGATGACCATGTGGCATGTGCAGTGGCAGGCATCATGGCGGATGCCAACATCCTGATCAACACGGCTCGTTTGTCTGCTCAGAGATACACCCTTGCATATCAGGAGCCTATGCCCGTGGAGCAGCTTGTTCATTCTCTATGTGATACCAAGCAAGGGTACACGCAGTTCGGAGGTCTTCGTCCCTTTGGGGTTTCATTTCTATTCGCAGGGTATGATAAGAATTTTGGATTTCAGTTGTACATGTCCGATCCCAGTGGCAACTATGGCGGGTGGAAGGCTGGTGCTATTGGAGCTAACAATCAGGCTGCCCAGTCCATGTTGAAGCAGGACTATAAGGATGATATGACCAGGGAGCAAGCTGTGCAATTGGCATTGAAGGTGTTGAGCAAGACCATGGACAGCACTTCTCTGTCGGCTGAGAAGCTTGAGCTTGCGGAAATCAGTCTCAGTCCCGAGGGTGTGTTCCAGTACCAGGTTTGCAGTCCAGATAATCTGAATAAACTTCTATTGAAACATGGCATCACACAAGCAGTTGAGGAAAGCAATTAGGTCAACGAGGCAAGCACGTCATCAACATTACAGTGGATCTGGACAACAACGTTTATTCTGTCTTATTTCCAGTGGATATATGTTCTCAGGAGGCTTGATTTTCAGGTCTTACATGCTAGATAGAGAGCTGATGCCACGCATCATTGACCTCGGATATCTCACAGGTGGCCAAGCTTGTGAGGGATGGAAACCAGGTCAAGCCCACATATCAGTTCCACTCATGTTTATGTTCAGTAATAACCTAACAATATGTGGTTCTGGCTGCTTATTTTGGCCGCAACATTTATGCTGTTGATCATCAATTGTAATTTTCACATCCTTTTGCAGAATATGACCTTCTCTGATAGGACATAAAAAGTTAACGTGATAGGCATGAATGGAAAGGTTGCAATCTTTTGCCCAATTGATGAGCATTGTCTTGAGAGTCAAAGAAAATGAGCTAGTATGTGGAAGTTTCACCTGATTTGCCATTTGATCCTTATGTGTACAATTGCGACTAAATTGACAATACCGGAGACATCAGATAAGCTTTTGGATGGGCTCTCTTGTGCTCATATGTGATTATTATGTTGCATGTGTTTGGAATCCCAAGTAGAGGGTTGAACCCACTGTGAAGGGATTGACATCAATGTCTGATGTTCTGTATTTCCGAGTACTGTTCACTTTTAGGTTATTTGAACATTTGCTCTAGTTTCCTCCGTATATTTCTTAAGAGGTACTGTTTAGGTTTCAACCTTTGGAGATGTCAGTACTCACACTATACCTGTGAGGACACATCCTGTTTTGCTAGCGTTGTAAAAACAGTATGTAAAGGAGACCGGTGAATTTCCTTGGTCTGAACCTCAGGCATTCAGAGAGATAGAGATGTAGTGAAGCGTCAGTGTGTTCCTCAGTTTGAAGTCCTACATTGCCCAGGTAGCTCCCCATTTCCAAGTCTGCTCAATAAGACCTAATAGACCATCGCAATATTTTCTGTTGAGTTTAGTGATGGATAAAATATTGATTCAGGCTCCTCCTTGCCCTTCCCTTGTATGAATGAGATCAAGCCTATTGCTTAAAAGTTCCCTGCTGTCTCTCAAGTAGGTAATTGGTATGAGCTCTTTGTCTCAGATTTCTGGCTGGATGGCAGCTCTCTAGCTCTCAGATACTATGAACAATTGTTTTGAAACCTTAATTGCTTTGTCCACTGAATTTTCTGAATTCCAGATCCTCTTGTTCGACCTAATATGCCAGGGTATGCTCATGTTGTTTCCTCATGCCAAGGTATTGGTAAGGGCACTTGAACACCAAGCGCAGTTGAACGCCATGCGTCAGGAATCAATGAACAACAAATGACTGATTCATTTAACCTTAATTAGCAAGATTGGAAAATAAGTGACCAGATTGAACCCTTGAGTAACTATGAACATATATTTCATACATATATGCCCAAAAATGAAATCCACATGTAGCAATTTCCCTTGAGTCGAACTGCTACAGTAGGATTCAAACACAACACTGTTATTCCAGGGCAAGCATGTCAACCAAGAAGTTGCCACAACATTGATGTCCACATGTGGACCAAATTGCTAATTGTATCAAAAGTTATTTGTAAAATTCCAACACCCATTGTACCAACTTTGCACACATTGAGTCTACCTACATTGTTTCTTGTTACAGTTGTGCTTTGCATTTCCTTGGGCAGCCAATCCATAGGTAGGCATGCACTAATCGAGTTCCAAATGTGGCCAATCATATTGGAAGAGAGGGTGTGGGATTGGACGTGAGTAGAAGTAGTTCTTGTGGATTGCACTCATGACAGTGTGGTTGTGTTTGCGCAATTCACTTTGTAGATTCATTCACCCTTCCAATGCATTCCGCAAAGAGATGAACTCCTATACTTGACATCGCATGGAAAAAAGGTTGCACATGGTGCAATGACAATATTGGAAACAATTGATAATTTCACAACAACAATGATATGACTATCCAAGATTCTGAACCCACAAGGAAAACAAAACAGTACGATAGTGTTCAAAGTGCATGAATATTATGAAAATAAAATGTATAGAAGAGCAAGTTAGAAACACACCTGGTTGAGTAGTCCGGCCATTAGAGCTCCTAGCATGTTGCTATGATTTTGGCCAACACTAGGTTAGGCTACATGTTGTGGTAGAGGTGGTTGTTGTCCAAAAGCTTGAAATAACATTGCCAATTCCGGATTTTGTAGGTTGTGCATTTGTGGGAGAGGTTGTATTTGTGATAGAGGTTGCATATGTTGCATTTGCTCAAGCAAGAATTTATAAAAACATATATTTACAACGGCCTTTGAGTATTTTATGCGAGTGTAGATAAGTTGGCACTAAAAATAAGGTAGGTGGATTTCATTCGCTTATTTTTGTCAACGTTCATCTCCTTTATCGTCTCCTATCTTGTTTCCGATCAACTCTCATATTTAAACAATGACGCGCAACTTAGTTCTTTATAGTTATAATTTACTTAGGATAAGAGAGAGAGAGTGAGGTGATGTTTACATTTCTTTTACGAACAATCATCATTGGTAAGACTCATGTCATAAGCGAAACATGTTAGATGAAACTGACAACTCATGAACATTATAATGATTAAAGATCTCAAATCTTTAATGGATGTAAAAAATTATTAAACAATGATTTGATGTTGGAAACTATGAGGTGAGCTAACCCCTCTAAATTTTCAATTGCACATTACATCCTTAACGACATGATTGAGGACCTCTCCAATAATAAGAACTAGGTAAGGGATTGAGGGATTTTTTTTGTCTCATCTCTCATTGGATATCTAATCTTTTAGATGGTTTACCATTGATATTAACTACTGCACCAACTTTTTGAAAAATGAGCTTAGTCGTATCAATAAAAATGGAGTGAATTCCAATACTAGCCTTCATGGCTTGAAACATATATTCTAATTTCATGACTCCATATGTTTTGGGAAAGTCTTTTTGAAAAAAATCACCTCTTGATGCTCTATTTTGCCAATGCATGTTTTTTTTTTGAGTTCATAAGATATTATCCAAGATAAATCTAAGAGGTAAAAGTGCAATTTTATTTGGTTGATTATCTCCATGAGTACTCGTTACAATCTCATCTAATAATGCCTTGACATAGATTTCATGTGTAACGTTAAGAAGTGTAATAGGCCTCCACTTCCTTAGCTTATACCTCTCAGCTTGTTTGCAAAACAACTTGATCAATCCTTTAGTCATGCATGTGAAAAATCTACCTACTAGTACGGATATTTTAATCGTGCTGAAGTGGGTTTCACCAAGGATGTCCCAAAACCTTGTAACAAAAAATTTACAATTACTTCAACCGGTCTCGGGGCCTTCTTCTTGCCCATCGTCAAAACAATTGCTCAAAGTTCAGCTTCAATCATTTCTCCAATTACAATTTGGCTCATCTTTGGAGTAGTTTTAGCTTCAAACTCTTCTAGTGTACTCCTCTTATTAATTTTCACATCTTCGTTGACCAAGGGTTGAGAGTAAAGGTGTTAAAAGAATTGTTCATATTGCGTCCCTTATTTCTCTATCTAACTCTAGCTCTAACATGTTGTCCATCAACCTTAACTTGTTCAAAGATTCCAGAAATTTCATTGCATCCCGTATGTTTGCCTTAAACAACTCTACTGAAAATGATGTTGATGTAAGGTCTCAGTAGCTTCTTTTAAGTCTTCCCTTTATGACCTTTCTCCATTTGGTCCTAGCAAAATTCTCTGGTAGAACCGTTGGACTTGACAAAACTTATAAAAAAGATTTTTATATATATTTATTAATATACACTGTTCCAAATGTGGGTGATTCTAAATAGAACTTCTAGGGTATTAAGATGTCTTTGGATATTATGCCTTTGTAAATATATTGAAAAGTAGACTACAATGTGGTTCGATCCCACAACCCAAGCAATGTTGGCGTAATCTTTGCTAAGCATGGGCTCATTGGTGTTGATGGAGGAATAAAACTTATCGAGCCTAGATAATAACCTCGTTCTATTCAATCTACAATTGTCTAAAGTTTAGATAGTGTTGTTGGTGTAATAAGTGAATCTTAAATTTTGATTGCCTTTTTTACTTGGGCCCATGTCCCTTCTTCTTTATCCTAAAGAATTCATCTATTGTAAGTGGACATAGCTTTCTCCATTTTAACCATGTTCCAACCCCCCCCCCCCCCCAAAGATTCATTTATTGTTTCTTGATAAATATTGCACCATTGCCTCCTATGTGACAATGTGTTCTTGCATTTTTTTTGGATGCATAGATATTGGTAATATAGACATCACCTCTAGGGATATTAACAAGCTTGAACCAGTTGTTCTCTATTATCACTAATACTCCCTTCTTCCCTAATGTACTTGGTTTAGCCAATTGGCGGACAAGTCATAGCTCTACATGCATTATTTCCCAAATAACAATAAAAGTACAATAGACCCTAATAAAAACTAGTGCATGTGAATCTTGGTACATGAATAATGTTTTTTCAAAAACTTAGTCTCTACACGCTCTTTGGGGGTGTGACAAAGAATGGGAGCACTACTTTGTGGTCTTGAATAACATTAAGCTAGACAACTTTTATTTAGTTGTTCTTTATTAGAACACCTAGTATATTTGATTGGTATGTGGTTGATGTGGTTCCTCAATAATTTCCATAAAAATATGTTTAAAAGAGATTGGATTGCATGCTCAAAATATGAGAACCATTCTAGAATCAATAGCCAACATAATCCCGGGGAGCTGTATGATTCCTTAATGAGCATGGAATATTCACTTTGATGATGAATAAGATGTTTATATTGACTCCAAAAATTATGGGGAAAGTGGTTACAACCTTAAATTGGATTTGTTAAGTTACCATCTTGTGCTTATTGCATGTTTCATTATAGCATTACAAAGCCGAGTACAATCTGACCTCATTATTACAATGCCCTCGATATTATGATATATTTTTGCGAGACCAAACTTTTTAGTTCAAAACTCCCTCTTTTATACAACTATGCCACTCGATAATACGACATTTAGAATCTCCGTTTTGTCATATTAAAGAGGTAGTTAATGCTAAAATGCCTTTCATCTATGTTATGTACATCCAAAATACATCCATTTTCACTTGGGAACCACTTGGGAACTTCATTTATCATTGAGAACTTAATGAGAATTAGGGTTACTAGTGTAGAATGGACATGGTTAGGTTTAAAATGCCCTCTTGCCCAATATGTTGCATTGTACTCATGGTGATATAGTATCACTAGTACTTTGTGGAGTCTCTTGCATTCTTGTAGTCTCCAATTTCGTTTTGTCAACTTGCAGACAATCACCACAAATTCCAGACTAGTCACCACAATTTCTAGTCACCACAAACTCCAAACTCCATACTAATCACCACAGTTTCTAGTCAGCACGGACTCCATACTAGTCACCACAATTTCTACTCTCTACAATCACCACCTTATTGTATTACTTGTACAATCTTTTGGTTATTTGTAAAGTCAATTGGCTTTCTTCTTACAATGTCAGGTAAGTACTTCACTAATTTATATTGGGTTGCAATATTTTAATTGGGTTTCTCATTTTTCCTTTGAATCACAACTCTGACCTTAGATGACTCAATTGCATAAGCTCAATAATATTTCTCATTTTTCTCACACAATTTCTTCATTACATTTCAAAATGAAGGTGAGTAATTAGAGAAAGATGATTGGTTTGACAATAAAGGACAAGAAACAAATGCTCAATGTTTTCAAGGCTAACCCTAGTTGGAGTCAACAAGTAATTGTTGATGAGTTTAACAAGAAATTATGTAAAGAGGTGAAGAAGAACACAATATCTTAGGTCCTTAGCATTTTTAACAAAATTGTGGGTATTCAAAGTGAGGTTGCCAAAGATGTCCGGAGAGCCAGAGACCCAAAGTACCCAAAACTTGAACATGCCTTGATGGCATGGTTCAAGTAGGTGAGAACATCATGAAAACTTTATTGTAATTTAAATGTGTTTGCTAATGATTTTTATTTTTATTCTTCATTTAATATTTTTTTTAATTGATTCCATAAACATTGAAATATTAAAAAATTGTATTGATTTCATGTAATTTTTATCTTTTTAATAAGTAAACATGTAAAAGTAAAGATGGGGCATTGACTAATGAGATGCTCATACGAAAGGCTGTAATTCTTCATGCATTTTTTGTAGCAAAGCTTGCAAATGATCTTATCAAGGTTGGAAAAAACAAAAATTTCAAGATTTCAAATGGTTGGTTGGAGAAACTCAAGAAAATGAACACTATTGCAAGGTAAGCATTGCATATGTTTTTCTATCATATGATCATGCAAGTTCTCATCTTATCTCTAGAAGGGTAGACTAACTATTCGTCATGCCTTGATTATATTGTATTGATTTGTCCTCACATTATTGTACAAAGTGTATCTATTCGGTGAAAGTGGTGATGTTGATGCTGATGGAGTTGTCCAAGCAATGAGTGAACTTCCTATTCTTTTGTCAGATTATGTGCCTGAAGATGTTAACAACATGGATGAGACTGGATTGTCTTTCAGACCACATCCCAATAAAATATTAGCACAAAGAAAGGTGAAGGGTTAGAAGTTATAGAAGGAGTGTATAACACTTGTTGTTGTTGTTAATGCAACTAGGATTGATAAATCGAAGTTGCTTATGATTTACACGTCTAAGCAAATACGATGTTTTGGAAGGTGGCAACCTCATGAGTATGTTCGGTGGCACTCAAATACAACGGCTTGGATGAAGGGGGATATACTTGAAGCTTGGATTTTGTAGCTCAACAATCAGTTCAAAGGCCAAAATCAAAAGGTCATTATGATTTTGGATAATGCATCTTTACATGTTATTAACTTTGCAAAAGTTGGTAAGTCTCGTGGTTTTTCAACCTTGGAATTGAGCAACATGACTTTGGTATTCCTTCCTCCCAATGTTACAAGCGTAGTTCAACCTTAGATCAAGGTATAATAGCATCTTTCAAAATTCAATACAAGAATAAACTTTTGCAGTGGGTTTTATCACAATATGATGATGCTACATTGAAGGACTTAAGGAAGGTGGTGCCCAACATCAAACATGCTATCATGTGGAGTTATAAAGTATGGAGTGAGTTGAATGCATAAATAGTTAGGAATTGTTGAAGGATGGTGCGTATATTAGGTGCAACATGGAATGCTGATTTTTCCCTAGTTGCTGAAAGGGAGAAGAATAAAATGCAAGATGAATCATATGAATTTGGTGCTTTGATGTCAAAGTTGTGATTGGGTGATGATGAGATGTCAATCGAGACTTACATTGAGATGGAAGGGGAAGATATGATTGAGCTAGAATTGAGTACTGATGAGTTGGTGAATGTTGCTTTGGGAACCAATTCTACACAAGACTTTGATCTTAATGTTGATCTAGATTCAGTAGATATGGATGATGTTGCTCCACATTAAGTAAAGCTTAGTGATGCTAAATTCATGCATCATTGTTGTCTAGTTTCTTTTTAGAGAACTTTTTATATTTTGATGTTAATGACATTATTAGTTTTCAAAAATTAGTAGAAAATTTAGATAATAGTTGCTAACATGGATAGGCAACACCAAAGATCTTAATTTGGACTCCTCTTTCAAGAGTTCTTGAGAATATTTGTATTTTCTTGCAGTTATAAGTTATTAGTTCATACCATCTATATTGCTTAAACTTGTCGTATATATTTTTAAGCTCGTATTACTTGTGTCTTTCTATTTCCTCAATAATACGACAACTTTACACCATTTGTCATATTAATGAGAAGACAACATCTCGATAATAAGACTTTTTTTTGTGTTTCCCAAATCTGTCATACTGAAGAGGGAGAAACAGTAGGTGAAAGAATCTGGAAATTTGTAGGCAACGAGTGTTGGTACATGACATGCCCAATAAGCTTATGTTGTTCCTTGTAACCATTGTTAGTTTCAATTCAAATTCCATTAACTAAGAATCAAAAGCAACAAATTAAATCTGTTTTATGAAGACATGGGTGGTATTATAATATGGGTAGTACAGTCCTACCTCTTTAATAACACATTTGGGAAACAAGAAAACCATCGTATTATGAGGTGTCACATATTCAATAATATGACAAATTGGACGTTTCCGTCATAATAATGAGTCAACATACATCACATATTTTGTCACGTATACAAAAATAAGTATCTTTATAAATGTCTTTACAAGCATGCAAATTTCTCTCATGAAATACACATGGATTTGAAGAAGGAATCAATAGTCCGTTGTTGTTGCCACTTCAAATGAGCATCAAATATCTTATTGAGCTTCTCCAATATGCCATGCACTTACATTACATATGCATGAGTAAACTCTAATGGGTTGTTCTAAAAAATGTTGCTAATAATTGAGCATGATGTTGAGCATCTGCCAGTCTCATCAACATCCAAAAAGTCCAAGGGCTTTGCATTCAGGGTCAAAACTAGATGACTTTGTTCTCTATCCCAAGGCTTTCCAACAATATGCAAATCAAAGAACTCTGATAAATGTTTGAGTTCAGAATGGTCAACAACAAATTGTGGAACTTGGGTTAAAGTTTAGGTGAAAAACTGTTGCAAAAGAAACAAAAATTAATGTCCCTTTATCAGGTTTTGAGATGGAGAACCTTCAAATTGTTGAATCATAAATCGTTACAAGATTCTGGAATTTTTATATGGCTTTTTGAAAGTGCAATAAAGCCTAACTAGATTGCACTGTCAGCTTCAGTGGTGGCAATTGTGCCCAATGGATTCTGTCATTTAAATGGATGCATGTACTCTGCAGAAGTGCAGATATCATGGAGTTACTGGATTCACTGAGTCGCCCATCAAAACTTGGACGCATATCTTAGTCCAACACCTTTAACCTGCAAAAATTCGATCAAGCCCATGCATTAGGAGCATTGTAGAAAAATTTCAGATACTCTTAGACTCCTTTGCACTCAAGGTAGATGTGCTTAAATCAAACATAGCAACAACCTAGACACCTGTATTTAAGTAGTAGGTGGTTAGGTGTAAATCTAAGAATGGACACCAAAAAAAGAAGATTGGAGTACATGCTCATAATATGCTAACCATTCTAGGTTCAATAGTCAACATGATTGAGGGGACCTATATGATCACTTGATACACATGAGAATTTTCACTTTGACAAGGAATAAGATATTCATATGAGCTCCAAAAATTATAAGCACGATTTGGATTTGCTAAGCACCAATTGCACATTTCATATCCTTTAAGAAGTGGGTGCAAGGAGGAAAATATCCATCCAAGGCACGTCTTACCTTATTCTGCAGACTATGACGTTTGATAAATGCTTCAAGAATGTATATGGACATACCTGAAGCTTGATGTACAAAATACTTGTACCATTGAGCACATAAAGGGTGTCAAGTTTCGGCCCTGCAAAGCCCATGTTCGATGCTCCAGGTATTCCGATAAGACCCAACGGTTTCCCTGTCCAGCTAAATACTGTATATTCACAAGGCAAATGAATGTCAGCTTATACATTTTAGGTAACCTTCTGTGACCGCCAAATTGATCAACTCTAGCAACCCATTTTTTGGCAAAAGAATGTTCACAATCCACTCATACCACAATCCTAAGCTCTCCATTTCCCTTGTGGTGTCTCCATGTAATTATCAAGGCGGTTAACTGTAAGAGGGAAGTTTTCATTCAAAAATTATATCATACCTTGGATACCATCCACAGTGGCGACATAGACTCGGTCCTTACTGTCAACTTTGATACCATCTGGAATCCCAAGCCCTGGCGAACTCCCGTCATACACTCCAACAGCAGCAAACAAGCGGCGATTGCTTAGCATTCCATCGCTCTCCACGTCAAAAACATAGATGGAATGCGGCTTTGTTACATCGTACTGATTAGATTTCAAGCTGCACACCCATTTATTGTAAATCTCATATCACTAATAAACCCTCATTAAAACCCGATCTAGTATGGACATCTGATTGAGTCAACCCTCAATATTGCTGGAGCGAAGGGAATTTACAGAAATGAGGATAGAATATTAGAACTCGTGAGAACTATTTACCCAGTGGCAAAGCCAGTGTCTGTGACGTAGAGGCGCTTCTCATCAGCCGAGAATGCAAGACCATTGGGCTCCACGAATCCGTCCGCCATGGCATCCACCACACCCAATGTATTGATCCTATAAATTTGATTGTTCACTCTGGGCGCTGTCCTAAATCCCTGTGCACTGATGTGGCATCCGGATCATATGATACAGTCAGCAGTCATCTCACGTGGCTCCAAAACCATCCGAAGAAAATTTAATTATAAGCTTACATGAAACCCTACTTGCAAATCTATGAAAGTGAGCTGACCTGCCATAACTCGGATCTGTGAACCAAATGGAGCCATCTTTCTTCACAACCACGTCATTGGGACTATTGAAAGGAATGCCAAACCAATTGTCAGCGGCAATATTGGTGGCACTAAAATCTTTGGGGTCGAATTCTTGGATATAGCCCCCCCTTGTTTCGGACCCTTGTTGGCACACCAACAACTTCCCTTCATTGTTGAGGACCATTCCATTCGGAACATCCGTGCTGGAAGCTATCAAGGTCGTAACCTTGGCTGTCTTGATGCTCACCTTCTTTACCTGAGTCGATCATTCAATCAAACACATGCATCCAGGCAGTCAGCAAGCATAGAATAGTAGTCATAAATTCTGAACACAACATAGTCCAACCTTTTTAAACACACATCTTTTTGTTTTCTGTTCTTCGAGCCACACTTAACCACATACGACTCAAATACAGATGCTCACTTAAGATAAGTAACTGAATTGGGCACCTCTACCTTAAGATAAGCACATCAATATCTAGGATTATTGAGTGGGATGTGGTTAGGTGTGGATTATCTTTGAACGGAAACCAAAAAAATATCATGTGTTTAAAAATGATTGGCATGTGTACTCAAATAATGCTGACCACTCTAAGCTCAATTGTCAACATGATAGGGGGGACCTATATGACAACACTAGATATTGTATTTAGTGTCATTGATTACTTGGAATTACACAATGTTATGATTAGTTATTGTATATTAACTCATTTTCTACTAACAAAGGTCAAATTGGTTGTTTAGACATTATAGAACCTTACCGTATTTACTTAGTAAGAAATTATATTAGTTGTAAGAAGATAAAGCATTGTGAAACTCCAAATAGTAAGTGACACTGAATACAAATATTTAGTGTAGTTAATGAGCGCAGGAATCTTCACTTCAATAGCAAAAATAGCATTCAGATAAGCTCCAAAACTTATAAGGTATTGCCACAGTATGTTGGATGGTTCATATCCTACAAAAAGTGGGTGCATATAGATAACCTAACCAAATAACATACGTCTACCTTAGCTTAGCTCCCTAGACTATCTATGGACTGATTATTAGATTAACTGTTTTTAATTCTCCACTTACGAGCTACTTATCCTTGGTACATGCTCGGTCTTGGGAAGCAAAATGTCCGAACTAATTGTTCAGGTGGGTCCCCTCAACACTAGGGCTCTAGTTGTTGGACTAAATCCCCAAAGTTATCCAGAAGATGGTCAATTGAATTTATAGCATTCAAAGGTGTGATGCCCAACCAGTATGAAAAGCATTATTTGGGAGTAACTTTCGTAGTATAATTATTTTGAAGATTGCTAGATTCTAAGAAATTCCATAAAGTTTGTTAGAAGTGGAATTCAACACCGAGGGGACATGGATGGTGACCCAGGCTTTGTTGTAAACAAATTGCTTCTAATAATTGTTCCTAAAAGTGCAAACGGCTTCTATTCCATACACAAAAAGTTATCAATGAATCCCCTCCCAACGCCCTCTCTCCAAGTGTTCCTCCGAGACTACGTGTCAAAAGAACAAGAAAAAGAAGCCACCGATCCATTAGAAGCATTCAAATGATTCAGAACAACTGACTGGTCTCCGGGAAGGCGAGGAAATTACATCAGAAACTTGTTGGCCGTTCTTTCCGGAACGCCTGTTGCTGGAGAAGAAGATCTCGGCAGTATCCGGAAAGTATACTCCACCTTCATGGGCGTCAGTGACAACCAGCAATTTCAACTCCGGTGACGATCCTAGTACTTCCAAGAACTCGGCATCCCGGACCTAGCACAGCAGATTGAATCAGAGTTAAAAAATGAGTAATCTGGCGTCTGAATTAAACCTTGATGAGTTTATGTGATCTGCACAAAGATCGATCTGGGACTTCCCCTGATCGGAATAAGGATCATTTGAGCAATGGAATGCAATTAAAATGGGGTGTACAGTACTGTCTGCAATCTGAAGGAGCTGTGTGGCCATCACCTCGAAACGGCAGCTGGATGTGGATGGGCCGGTGGGAGTTTTGTTGATGAGACTGCCTTGTTTCCAGTAGCATGCCCCTGCTGGCAGTGCTTTCTCGCTTCTGCTCTCCGATGCAGCTCCTTCAACATCTGCAAAGCTCGAGTTCCATCTAGGCTCATGAGAATCCGCTCTCCGGGATGGCAACTATATATCTGTAGCAGTCTTGCAGGGTGCATCATCTTTGGAACTCGGTTAGGAGCTGCTGGACCGTTTTGAAGATGCACTATTTGGGAGCTACTTTGGTTTGATAAACATCAAACGTGAAATTCAATATCTAGGGGGTTTGGATGGTAACCCCAGTTTGAGAGAAAAATTGCTTCGAATCACTCTTATCAATGACGTTTGAAAGTGCAAACCATTTCTAATTCATACACAAATCATATCAATGGGTTCTTCCTAAGGCCCCTAAGCATGTTTCTCCCTCTTTGTGAAAGAACATATCATCAATCCATTACAAGTATCAGAACTGATTTAGAAACAAGTGCTCTAAAAGGGAAAGTTGAGATCTCAAAACGGGATCCACTCAAAACCCCAACGTCTCCAGCCCATTCACTGCCAGTACTGTTTCATCGAATTTGTTAAAATTTGAACTGATTCATCGAAGGCCTTGCTGTCCAGAAATTCGGATCGAAATCTGAATCATCATGGAAGGCTCACAAAGGAATGCAATCTTAGAGAACCCTGAATTTTGACTTCTGACAACAATTTCCAACTTAGGCTATGAACAAGCCCAATACTTTAGTACCTTGAAAGTAAATTCCAGTCTAAACCCTGCAAGCGCAACAAACAGGTGATGATGAAACTCATCACCAGCAAGCATTCGTGTTCAAGACAGGAGTTTTATTCGTGAAGTGATTCATCGAAGGTGTTGCTATCCAGAAGTTTGGATCGAAATCCGATTAAGTATGAAGTCTTACAAAGGACTGCAATCCAGGAGATTGAGACTTGTTCTCCAACGAAATCCAATCTACCTTGTGCACAAAGTCTAAATCAGTGCCCTGACAACTAAATACCAGAGTCAAAGCACTGCAAGCGCAACAAACAGATGGTGACGAAACTCAACAGCAAGGATTCAAGTGGAAGGCGTTTTAATTTCATCAACTGATTCTTTGAAGGCTAGCTGTCCGGAAGTTCGGATGTAAATGATCTGAAATATGAAGTTCCACAAAGAGTTACAAGCTTGGAGATTGACATTTGTCTTCCACTGACTTCCAACTTACCTTAGGAACACAACCTAAATCAGTACCTTGAAAGCTAAATTCCACCCTCAAACTTCAATTAATAAGAAGTTCTCAACAACAAGCAAACTTCATGTGCAACTTGGACTTACATGAAACATGAGCAAACGTGAACAGCAACAACACCCAGCTCAACAGAGCAGAATGGGATGTAGCTGCAGCCATCGCAAAGATCAATTGGGCACCCGATCGAGAAACAACGGAACTCAATATATAGATGATGCCCCCTCGCCCACCTGACTTTAGCTAAGCCTAAAAGTTGGTTCTTAAAACACCGCCTTCACACCATCGCCATTATCTAGTGCCGAGCCTAGTTGGCAAGTGATGTGGCAAGGTTTAAAAGTGGAGGTTAAAAGGCCCAAACCACACGGGAGGAAACTTGCATGAACGGCAGTGAGTTGGATGAATAGTGTTGGTTTGAATGAGCAAGTGGTTGCCACATGAGAGGAAGTATGGGCAGTGGCAACAATGACTTTTTAGCTTTGGATTTTGCTTTGGATATTGCTTCGGGATCTACTTGGCAATAAAGTAGAGTGACATGGCACAATAAATGTAGTTCAATACTACCAGGCACTAGTGCTTGGAATTCCACAGTATAAGGAGAGAAACAAGGAAAATGAGACTTTTCAAAAGCAAAGTGCCATGTTGGAGGTAGTTGTGAAACTTCCTCTGGCTCTCGTGTGGCATGGGCCAAGCACCGACCCTCCCATTAATACCTAGACATGAGGCAAGAATGTAGGACCTTTAAAACAGTCGCCTCCAGCCCTTGTGATTGGTTGCTTTTTAGTCTTAGCTATGAGGGCACGAGGAGGTCCATTAACAAAAACCGATGGTAATAAGATAGATGAGTAATAAGGGATTTGGGGATGGGACAAAAACTATCCAACATTCATTTCTTGGTAGATAAAACCATGAACATGTGTGAAAGCTACTTAACTAAAACCTACTAAAAATCTCCAGAGCGAGTTCTTGTATGTGCATTGGGATAGTCGGATACCTCCCCTATAACCGAGGGAGCTTTACCCGGTTTTGAGGAAAGACTTTGGTTATTTGATAAAGTCAGGTGAGGAGGGGGCATAAGTATTCTAGCCACTCTCTGTGACCTTCTTGAGGCCTAAAAAACAAAATTGCAAACCAGCCTTGACTCTTGGTGACTTCCTAGGGACTTCAACCACACCTTGAGAATTGTTTCACTTATATCCAAAGTCGATTCATATGAAACTTTCGTGAATTTACTGTTGAAACACCACAAAAAAAGAAAAAAAGAAAAAAGTGTATTTCAACAGAGGTGCCACATTGGCAACTTGATGACTGATGAGGCTATGAGGTGAGTTGTGCTGGGAAGAGAAGACCTCTATTTCCAAAAAGGGGTCTATGGAAAAGGGGTTGATTTTGATAACGATGTTCACATATTAAAGAGTGCGCACGTTGCTCTATGTAAGTAGGATAAGTTCTTACAGTAGCCTCGTCGGGGCTCTGACATTAAGTGTACTTTCCACAGTCAACTGATCTGTCCACAACCTAAACCACACTGGCAGCCAGCACTTTGCATATGTTTACTATTCTAGTCTCGTACACTTGATTCCAAGCCTGCCCATCCATGTAAATATTGACCCTATGTATGGGACGAACCGGTGGTTGGTTACAGATGAAGCAGTTGAGTTTGAGAAATAACCGGTTGAAGTTCGAGACTACAGGAGAATCACTTATCATTATAGAGGAATCTAGAGAATATACTTGAGTCGAATGAACGCAGTCTAACCTTGTTAGTACGACACTCACTCATTTGTATGACACCCTCGATATTAGCCCTTAAAGGACAATGCTGCCCCACGGGCTTGGTATTATTTTGGGAGAATCTTGTTCAAAACTTCTACTTTTTTTTTTTGAGAGACAGGAGGTCAATCGACCAACGCCAAAAATGAATAAAAAGCAAGAAGGACACGCCCTCACCGAGGGAAGGCGGAACCCCCCTGGCGTGAACACACCGCCACGTAAACCAACCAAGCCACTAAAGACCCCACCAAGGACAACCCCCCAACCCCACTAAGCCAAGGACCACCCCCACCCCACTGGCCAAGGACACCCCTCAAACCACCAAAAGGCACCAACCTAGCACCCACTATCTAAAATTACTCGTCTTCTTCCAATTCCACTCAATGTGGAGGTTATGTCTTTTACATAGCACGTTCCTCGCCCCCCAACTTTGGTCAAACCCTTGAAGCGTAGTCATAGCGGACACCAGGCAAATCTTGATTTGTTTCAGCACTTTGTTCCAAGCCGCCTTAGCATAGAGAATGAGTTCATCCCAAATGCGGTGCTTAACCCTCGTTAAATGCCATTGTTCATCATTGAACACTTTGTCATTACGCTCCACCCAAATAGTCCAAAGGGTAATACCTCTAAGAAGATGCCAAATTTTGATTTTCTTAGCATACTTTTTAGGAATTCTTTCTCCAAAAATGACTTGTTTCCAATTGAAACAATCGTAATTGCCCGTACGAATTCCGCAAAGTTCGTGCATGATGTATGTCGCCCAACGCCAAGCCCTCCTCGCCTGTATGCAATCCCAAAACTTGTGCTTGATGGACTCACTCGTGTTGGGGAGGCGAAACACACATTGTTTGGAGATGGAAGCCAGGGCAATTCGCGCTCTCCATTCGTTAACCGCAACCGCCTTGTGCCAAATAGACCAAATGAACGCCGCTTCTTTGCCGGAGCGAAGGGGATCCCATACTTGGGACCAAAAGAATCTATAGTTACTCGGAAGGTAACCTTGCCATTTATCCCCCGCACGTATGGTCCCCGCGTTTCTACTAGTAATGATTTCTTTACCACTCTTGGTGGTATAGTTGAGAAAGTGGCCGCCATCCCCCCATCGCCACCTATCCGGGTCCCAACTAAGGGTGGCAACCTTACCATAGAAGAAGGTGATCTCTTCCTTATCATTATCCTTGTATTTTTTAGAGCCGCGAGTGGTGTGGATGATTTTGACTACATGAAAGATTCCCTCAAGGTTACCAACCGGCCTTTCCCAAGGCCTAAGACACCTAGAATGTGTTCCCACCGTGAAGCAATGAGCCGGGATTGGGAGACTTACATTGTAATGTTGATGACAAGGGGGCGTAAATTCCGGTGTGCACTGTACCACTAAGGTAGGATCTTCACTCCCTCCTTCATAAAGTCCAATCCAACCGGCGAAAGTAGTGTCAAGGTCATCTTCAAGCATGGCTCGCCAAGGTTCGGCGACTTTGTCCTTCAATTCACCCCACCTAGTCTCATCGGCCGGTAAAAGGTTGAACCTTGCTTGCGCGTCTCCCCATGTGACAAAGTCTTTGCTTCCACTATCCCAAATATCATCAACACTTTGGATCCCTTTCCGGTGCCATTCCAATCCTTCGAGGTAGGTAAACCCTTTCTTGAGTAGGTCAACTCCATCCGACCACCAAAGGTTAGAATGAAGTAATTCCATTCTTGTCGGGGGGGGGGGGTATTTGGTACATACCTTTAACCATTCTTCTCCATGCTTTGCTAATGTGGCCCCAAACCTTGGATCCGGGAAATCCTTGGTGTTGCTTGCATGTAAACCAATCTAATCCTACTCCCCAACTTCGCCCTCGTTGGGGGTTAAATCTAACTAGCCTATAGCATAGCATTAATTGGAGATTAGATTCTTTGGGTTCCATAGCCTTGACTATCCACTTACAAAGTAGACTAGTTGTGAGCCCAAAAGGGTGCCCACATTTAGTCTTAGACCCCTGAAACGTTAGTTGATGCACTTTGAAGTAGCATGTTACTTCACAAAAATATAAAAAGAGTGAAATGTTAGTCTTAGAAGTACCATGTTGTAAGAGGCTAGGATGTGAGTTGTTATTGTGTTTTTACCTTCGGAAGGATTTGAGTGAATGAGGATAGGTAAGGAGAACTTGGATTGAGTAGTTAGTGAGTAGGCTAGTACAAATGGATGGAGACAACCAAAGTGACTCAAGAGGCAAGTGCATTCGAATTGGGATGAATGGAGGATCACATGGAGCGCACAAGTGGACCACCTCATCATGGCCACTTAATGGGGAAGGCCCAAGGAAGAATGCAAGGTGGAGGATAAGCAAATTCTCAAAGCACCAATCAAATCACGAGTTAAGCATCGTGGTTTGAATTAAGTGGTGAGCGACGATTTGGAAAAGTAAGGGGAGAAAGTTATGGCGGCGGAAAGCAAAGGAGGCTAAGTTTGGGTTGAAGCATCCCAAGTTTGGTAAAGTGTGGTAGGTAGAAAGCCAAGGCTAGTTAAATGTTCGAATTAGGATCCTTGTTGATCATTTGAGGGAGGAAGGCTTAGAAGATAGGATTGGCGCCTACTAAGTAGGAGGAAATCTCAAGGGCTTATCGTGAGCCTTGAGGGTGCTCACCCCCTCAAGCTTACTATATAATCTCTCATTCTTCCCTCACTCATCCTCTCTTTCCTTTGTGCTCCAAGGCACCCCACGAGTTATAAGTGTGGGTGTGGGAAGCCATATTGGAGCACATGTGTGTGCTTAGTTTTTAGTTTGAGAGCCAAGGCTTGTTAGCCTTGAAGAGGGCTTGACCTCTTGGTAGAATTAGTATTGACGTGAAGGATTTTAAAGTTAATTCATGATTCCAATTTGTGGTACTTAAAGTTCATGTTTTGAATACACGTGGTTGCAAGTTCCATGTTTAAGAGTTGAGCACTTGATGTTGTGATGAGTGCAAAAATATACTTGTGTGGATTAGTTAGTCTTAGTGAAGTTAGGAAATTCTCTCTCCCCCTCTCCTCTCTAGGATTTTAGGATTTTAGGATTAGAGAAGAATTGTGTGATTAGAAAGGGGTTGTTAGTAGAATTAGGGAAATTAGGTAGGAAGATTAGTTAAGGGCTTGAATAATTAGTGAGGTAGTTGGGGATTACAACTACAAAGTTGTGGGTTCATGAAGGAGCTGGGTTTATGAAGGAGCTGGGTTTGTTTAGTTAGAAAGTAAAGAGCTGGGTTTATGAAGGACCTGGGTTTGTTTAGTTAGAAGCTAAGGAGCTGGGTTCATGAAGGAGCTGGGTTTATGAAGGAGCTGGGTTTGTTTAGTTAGAAGCTAGGAAGCTGGGTTTATGAGGGAGCTGGGTTTATGAAGGAGCTAGGTTTATGTAATTAGAAAGTAAAGAGATGGGTTCATGAAGGAGCTTAGTAGATAGCCTACCTAATTAGCTCATAGACAAGTAGTTAGTTACATTATGCTAGTTAGTGTTATGTGTGGCTTTCACAAGTAAATGTATTTGAGATTGACTATAGAGAATAGTGTTTTTTTAACACTTGCATCCTCTCTTTAAAAATAAACCACGTGCACAAATTAATGGAGAATGTGGAGCACTCTCGCGATGGCAAGACAAAGGAAGCAAAGACCAAAGTTAAATCCAAGACCACTTGAAGGGTGAACCTTGCACTATGGACTCATCCAAGTCCAAATCCAATACCGCGGAGGAATGTGAGCCCAAACCCACTACTCGGACTACGGACGCTTAAGGGTGGGGGGTTTGGCCTCACACTAGTCTTATAGCCTCCTCCGGATCAACAAGCCCAAGTCCCCCATATTTCTTTTTCATACAACATTCTTTCCAACTAACCCGGGTTCGGGTAAGTTGCTCTTTTCCAGACCAAAGGTAGTTTCGAATCGCTCCTCGTATTTTTCCAATCATCTTATTAGATCCCCCCCCCCCAATACTGTAATGAAGAACCAAAGTATTGAGAGTAACACTTGGTTGTAAATTACGATTCTTCCCGCAAGAGATAGTTTCCTACAACTCCAATAGTCTAGCTTCTTGGAAATCTTGTTATATAGGAATTGGTCAATGTCCGGTGTACTAAGCTTAAGGCCAAAAGGTGTGCCTAGAAGCTTGGAGAGATCCCCTTCTTCCGCCCATTGTCAATCATAGCTTTGGAGCCATACGGATCTATGTGTAAATTTGTCAAACCAATAGGCACAAGATTTGTCCCAATTGATTTCCATGACGGACGCTTTACTAAGCGTTGTGAGTAGTCTCATAAGTTCATCCACATCATTTTTTTCCCCTCTAACCATGAATGACGAATCATCCGCGTATTAAAGAATACATTGTTGTTTTCTCCCTCCTGGAAGGTAAATTCCCCTCAACCTTCCTTCCACGACCGCTTTCTTTATGATGTGGGTAAGAACTTCTCCGACAATTAGAAAGAGATAGGGGGCAAGGAGACACCCTTGTCTTACTCCTCTTTCAATTTTGAAATTGTTGCCGGGGCTCCCATTGAGGTTGACCGCCGCGGTCGCATTCTCAAAAAATAACTTAACCCACCTTATAAAATTTTCGCTAATGTACATAGCTTTCATGGCATGGAAAAGAAATTGCCATGACACCTTGTCATATGCCTTAGAAAAGTCTAGTTTCAATAAGACCGAATGTTATTTAGATTGCCTAGCCCAATGTAAGGTCTCTTGAGTAAGAACTTTATTATCTAGGATGAATCGGAGTGGCAAAAATGCCGTTTGCTCCGGGCTTATGACATCCATAAGCATAGGTTGGAGTCTAAGTTGGAGAGTCTTAGCAAATATTTTGTAACTAACCGTAAGGAGGGTGATAGGCCTCCAATAGTTTAGGTCTTTGTTATCCCCCTCCTTTGGTATTAGGCTAATCAATCCCTTGGTGATTCCGTCATGTAATTTTCCTTCTTCTATGCTCTTGACTATCATTCGGTGGTAATTTTAACCTATGGTTGGCCAAAGCTTTTGAAAAAAATTCTATAGGGATGCCATCATGCCCCGGAGCCTTCCCTTTAGCCATTGCATTAGTAGCACTACGTAATTTTTTCTCCGTAATTTCTTGGTCCAAGGCCTCGTTCATTGCGTCCGTAAATGTGGCCGGTAATCCCTCCATAACTTCCATAAGGGCTTCATTTATGATTTCCTTATGATTATAGAGATCCTTGTAAAAATCATGACAAATCCTTTCTAAAACCTCTCTTTTCGTAAAGTTTCTCCCTTGTCTATCTTTAAGCTCTACTATAATCGTTTGGGTATTCTTTTGTCTTACCCCTTTTGAAGAATTCCTTAGAGCATTTGTCCCCTACTTGTTGCCATTTAGACCTTGCTCTAATGGAGACCCCTTTGGTTTTCTTTGTCTCTATCCCCTCCATCATGTGTCTAAGTTTGCTCACCTCTCCTTGCTTTTCAGAATTATCAATATCCTCATGCAATATGGCCGTGGCAATTTCTAGCCTAGCCATGGTATCTAGCTCTAGCTTCCTAGTGGCTTTGGCTTTTTCTTTGCACATTTGTCTATAGCATCTAGAGACTATCCTTATTTTATGGAAGAAATGGGCATTCCTAGGCAATCCTATCCATCTTTCCTCTAGCTTGTGCAATATCTCATCCTTGAGGTAAGACATATTCCATTTAAATGTTGTCTTTCTCACTTCACTCCCCCAATATGCACTTCTAAGTGTACCAGAGAATGATCCCATCCCACGGAATATCCGTAGATATAGTATGATACTAGGTGAATATTTAACCTACTATGTGTAGGAGTATAAAATCTATCCAACCTAGCTAACCTACATCTTTCCCCTCTTTGTCCATTATCCCAAGAGTACCGCGGCCCTCCTTGGTAAATAAATTGGTCATTGATTTGGAGAGTGTTAAGAAGAGTGTGTCATGTACCTTTTTCTAAGTCGTTTATCGCCCTTCTACAATCGTGAGACTTGTCCCCCGGTCGCTCCGTCATGTTGAAATCTCCACCAATTATCCATTCGCAATCCTTTGGTAGCGCGTCCATAAGCATATACCACAAGTGTCTCCTATCGGTGGGAATATTGGGTGCATAAATACATGCAAGTCCTATATTCCCCCCTTCAACACCTTCCATTTTGACCCACACCATTCTATTATCATATAAAGATCCATTGGCGGTAACTAATTTAGCAAATTTGTTGGTTATAAGTATTCCTACTCCACCTTTGCCGGCCGCACTTGGGTTAAGCCAACTCCGCTCTCCGGAGGTGGCTTCTAGTATCCAACTAGTATATCCCGGCATAAGTCTTGGTCCTAGGTTTTCCAAGGCTCTCCCTCTAAGTTTGTGTTCTTGAATCATTACTACATCGGCTTTAGGTGCTAGTGTGTTAAGGAACCCTCGTTCTTTTGTGATGCTATCCGGGTCATTAAATCCCCTAATGTTGTGAGTAATTATGTTCCACTTCATAGGCTAGGGTTTTGAGTAAAAACGATCATTTTTTCTTCCTTTAACTAGGATTGGTGCCCGTACCCCAAAATCTCCCTTGTCTTGGGGTGGTCATTTGTTACTCAAGGCCATGAGACTAGACACACTATTTCGGATAGGTGTGTTAGCATGTGATGCTCTTTGGTCATGTTCTCCAGCCCCTTCTCCTCTCGTGTCCGTAGAAGTGTTTGGGCTATCTAGGCCAATGCTCGCCATTATGTCTTTGTAGGTGTTATCCTTGTAGTTAGTTTTTTTGGGGGGGTTGTGTCTCCCAAACTATGTCCGGAGGTCTATTGGCAAGCGTGTTCTCGGTCTCCGAGTATGTGCTACCAATGCGTTCAACATCATTATGAAGGTAGGGTCCCGTCCACTTACCAAGTCGTTGGGTCTTGTTGGTATTCCGGTGCCTAGGTGGTCCGTTTTCCCACGTTTACTTTTCCCTTATGCTAGCCTCCAAGAACGGTGTTTTGCTGATGGTGTCTTCACTCCACCTCTCTGGCCTTGCTCCACTGGGTCTTTCACCTATGTCCTTGCCATTTCTTGCCTCTGTGTAGCTATTTTGATTACCATTATCAGTTTCCCCTACTGGTAATTCTCCTCCCAGGTCATTTCTTGTAGGGGGTTCGTGGCCTAGCCGTTGGCTCCCCGAGGTTCGAGGGGCCACCTGCCCCTGCCACGTGGTTGGTTCTTCCTTGGCTATCCTTGCGTAGCCCCTCCTCTGTCACCTTCCCTTCTCTCCTCTGTCCCGTTCCTCTCCTTCCCGTTGCTCGTTGGCTTCTGTGCTCCTCCCAGGTTGCTGCTGAGCAGTCCCTGGGCGCTCCAGCGCCTCTTCTCTTCCTCCTTGTCTCTGTCTGTCCTCTGAGGCTGCTCGGCGACGTCGCCATTTTCCGGTTCTGGGTCAGCAGCTTGTTTGCCCGATCCCTTCTCTTCTTCTGTTGCCGGCGGTGGGTTTCTCAGCTGGGGCGGCGTTGTAGCCACGGCAGCGTCCATCCTGTCCTGGGACACCGATTTCCTCTCCACATTCATATCCTCGTCGATCTGCCTCTGTTCTTCGTTTCTGGGGTCACTGGTTACTGCCGGCCCTTCGTCATTTGGTCTGTTTCAACTTCTGCTGCCTCATCTCCGATGACCGATTCTTCCTCTTCCGACTCGTCGATTTCTTCGCATTCTAGAGCCCTTTTATGACCTGTGTGTTTCCTGGGCGACCAAAGCATCATAGATGTTGGGTCGCCCTTGCCTTCAACCACTGTTTCCAACCCTTCTACCTAGTCTGGTAGCACAATATCACCATCCGTCCTCAACAGAGCATCCTCTTCCCTCGTGTGATCCGACCTCTGAACTTCGATCTGGTTTTCGGCTCTTCTGTCTTGGGTTTTGTTTTCTCTTGGCCCTTCCTGGTGCCCTGATGTTGGATTTATCTGGGCAGCTTGCGCTCCTCTCCTTCGATCGGCCTCCTCTCCCTGTGCATTGAATCGTAACATGGCTGCTCTAGACTCCTCCGCGAGCGCGAAGGCGCTTGACCTCCCCTCATCGTTGATGATGTTGAAAATGTTTCTTTTTGGGTTTTTACGATTTGTGACTTGTTGGAAGCTGTCTTCATCAATTCTAACGCTCTTCCCTTTGTCTTGCTGATGCATCTGCGGTACATGTGTTGTTCTCCTCCCTCTCCTCACTGGTCTTTTCTGGACTACATTACAGTCCCTCACCCGATGTTTCCAGCTATGACATGCTTTACATCGCATTGGTAGTTTATTATAATCAACTAGGACTTTTTGTGTTGGGTATGATCCATCCTCCGTTTCTAGCTCTATGCTTGTCACCCATCCTTTGTTAACCATGAGATTCACACAAAACCTCGGATCTCTTGCCGATTCATTTGATGTGTCTATGCCAATCACTTCCCCTAACGTTTCTGCTATGGCTAATGTTTGATTATGGTGTTCAAATGGAAGTCTCCTCAAGGCAACCCAAGTGGGAAACGCAAGATTGCTAGGGTTGTCCGGATTGAATCCAGGTACCCAGCTTTGGATCATGCATGTTCCCCACTTGGACTTGTAAGGTGACAACATTAGTGCTCTATTGAGGGCATCCGAATCCTCTCCTTTAAGGAAAAAGTAACCCTTGCCCACATTCATGCAAAATGTTAACACACTATCTCCTATTTTTTGGTTGAGGGCTTGCAACCACCGATCCATGTCTTGGAAGGTGGGTTTTGGGCCAACAAACTTTGCAATCACTAGTTGCTCCTTCAATAAGGCAGTGCGTGCATTCACTTTCATTGGATTCACTTTAAAGGTAATGGCATCTTTCCTAACCAAGAAGCCACTAAAGTTTCTCTCAAGATTTGTTGGGAGGATCTCACCAACTTGTTCCCTAAATGGGTTGAACTGTCCTTCATGTGCATGGCTACTTGCTTGGGCAAGAACTTCAAACACCGCTTCCACCATTTCTTCATCACGTCGTGGATCTTCCCCCGTTACCCATCCACCTTTTTCTTCAAGCATTGGGTCGAATCTCAGGCCTCTGCCAGATCTGACTTTCTCTGCGAACGTTTCCCTTTGTCGGACTTCTCCCATGGCTACAGTGTTGGTGATTACTTTTACACCCCGTCCGTTGTGATTTGTAGATCTGCTAGCTCCACAGCTGATCGCACTTCCCGATCTGATATCCACTTCAGATTGCTCCGATCCGACGTTTGTTTGTTACCTATCTAATCACGATCTCGTCTAAGCTCTTACACACCAAAGCAATAATCCTATCCTAGCCTCAAGGCACAGATCCCGAGGGTACCAGTGCCTCTCTTCCGTTTCCTAGAGCGGCCCATCGCTCTCCCAAATGCATGTCTCATCGTTCAAAACTTCTACTCCATTGCACCAAATGGGGTTTTTAGAATGCCAAATCGAGCACCTTAGCAAGATCTATACTTCTTTAGAATAGA
Source organism: Polytrichum commune (assembly GCA_950295325.1). NCBI lineage: Eukaryota > Viridiplantae > Streptophyta > Polytrichopsida > Polytrichales > Polytrichaceae > Polytrichum > Polytrichum commune. The sequence goes on from OX485809.1 coordinate 20,022,372, forward strand.
GCCTATGTAAATTAATTGGTTAATCATGCTTAAAATGAATTTTAAAAGATATTTTGGGTGTGGTATCGGGAAAGCATATGTCCTTTAAGGGTTAGAGTTATCTTTTAACTCAACCGGAGTTTTAGTAGGGAGTTGGTTGTTTCGCATGCATAACTTTCTATGTTCGGTAAGTTGTGGGTGCATGCTTGGAGTCAATGTGGAGGTTTGAACGAAGGACATTCCATATTGGTTCATTGGGTATCAAACTCATTTTGGCGTCTCTTGGCATGCCAAAATGATTGGTACCCAATGAACTAATATGGAAGGTCCTTCGTTCAAACCTCCACATTGATTCCAAGCATGCACTCACAACTTACCGAACATAGAAAGTTATGCATGCGAAACAACCAACTCCCTACTAAAACTCCGGTTGAGTTAAAGGATAACTCTATTACGACACATCTTTGCCCGACCAAACTTTTTAGTTCCAAACTCCCTCTTTTATACAACTATGACACTTGATAATATGACAATCTCTGTTTTGTCATATGAAAGAGGTAATTAATGCTAAAATTCTTTTCATCTATGTTATGTATATCTAAAATACATCCATTTTCATTGGGGAACTACATGGGAATTTAATGATACTTAGGGTTACTAGTGTAGAATGGACATGGTTAGGGTTAGAGTGGCCTCCTCCTTATTCTTTTGTCAAATAATGAGCCTGAAGATGTTTACAACATGGATGAGACTGGATTGTATTTTAGAGCACATCCTAATAGAACATTAGCATACGGAAAGGTGAAGGGTCGGAAGTTACAGAAGGAGTGTGTAACACTTGATCTTGTTGTTCATTCAACTAGGATTGAAAAATTGAAGTTGCTTATGATTTATATGTCTAAGCAACTACGATGTTTTTGGAAGGTGGAAGCCTCACGAGTATGTTCGGTGGCACTCAAATAAAACGGCTTTGATGAAGGGGGATATACTTGAAGCTTGGATTTTGCAACTCAACAATCAGTTCAAAGGCCAAAATCAAAAGGTCGTTATGATTTGGATAATGCATCTTTACATGTTGTTAGCTCTACAAAAGTTGGTAAGTCTCGTGGTTTTTCAACCTCGGAATTGAGCAGCATGAATTTGGTATCCCTTCCTCCCAATGTTACAAGTGTAGTTCAACCTTTGGATCAAGGTATAACAACATCTTTCAAAATTCAATACAAGAATAAACTTTTGTAGTGGATTTTATCACAATATGATGATGTTGCATTGAAGGACTTAAGGAAGGTGGTGCCCAACATCAAGCAGGCTATCATGTGGAGTTATGAAGTATGGAGTGAGTTGAATGCATATATAGTTAGGAATTGTTGGAGGATGACGCGTATATTAGGTGCAACATGAAATGTTGATTTTGCCCTAGTTGCTAAAAGGGAGAAGAATAAAATGCAAGAAAAATCAAATGAACTTGGTGCTCTGATTTCAAAGTTGCGATTGGGTGATGGTGAGATGTCAATCAAGACTTACATTCAAATGGAAGGGGAAGATATTATTGAGCTAGAATTGAGTATTGATGAGTTGGTGCATGTTGCTTTGGGAATCAATTATGCACGTCAAGGCTTTGATCTTAATATTGATCTACATTTAGTAGATGTGGATGATTTTGCTCCACCTACATTAAAGCTTAGTGATGCTAAATGTCATGCATCATTATTGTCTAATTTCTTATTAGACAACTCTTTACATTTTGATGTCAACGAAACGATTAGTTTCTAAAAGCTAGTAGGAAAAGCAAACAATTGCTTACTTGGGTAGGCAACACCAAAGATCTTTGATATCCTAGTTCAAGAGTACTTGAGAATATTTGTATTTGTTTGGAGTTATAAATTATTATTTCATACAATCTATATTGCTTAAACTCGTTGCATATATTTTCAAGCTCATATCGCTTATGTTATTGTATTCCCTCAATATTACGACAATTTTACGCGAAGTGTCATATTAACGAGAAGATGACACCTCGACAATAAGACATGTTTTTTGTGTGTTCCCAAACGTGTCATACTAAAGAGGGAGAACAGATCAGCAAAACCGGAAGATCTCAACATGTAACCGGCTGGATTTAGAATCACTAGGATCTTGACCAACTGCATACTCAAAAACTTCCTAGGCAATAATTGACCTGACCTAAGCCGCCTGGATATTTGCCTGCAGCAAGTTGTTGATCTAAATTATACTATCCATATTTCATGTTCAGAACATGTGTTCATGATCACATGTGCACACTACTGAAAAGACAAGGAAAAGAAAAAGTAATCTCCATAGCCAAGTACCGGCATGATGAATGTGAGCCTATTGGCTTAACGTTGATCTCGGCAGTCCATGATACAACATAAGGTGTTATGCCTTCTAGGAGGTGGGCTCTTTAGGGGCGGTTTACACTATGGACCAAGAGCCATGACCATGAAATTCTAAAATCTGTGATTGGAGAGTAAATTGCTCTTGGTCCCATTTGGCTTTACACTACCTTGAAAAAAGGAGAATGACCACTAACTTTGAGGTCCCCAAAAACTACTAAAATCTGCCATTTGGATAATGTGCCATGGTCCAACGGGTTTTCCGTTGAGGCGAGGCAAAATGCTCGACTCAACGGAAATCAAGGGAGCCGTAAGGCTGAAAATCAGCCATTGGCCGAATTTTATTTTTTTAATATATTTTTTCCCGAATTTTTTTGACGTTACTGTAGATCGTTGGGATAGAAATTTAAAAAATCAGCCCAAAGTTGTCCCGGTCCAAATCCACTTTACACTACAAGAGTGACCAAGCCACTCAAAAATCCATTTTTTATTTTTCATGGTCGCGGCTCTTGGCCAAGAGCTGTGACCATGAAAATGATTTAATTTTCTTGGTCATGGCTCTTGGTCCATAGTGTAAACCGCCCCTTAGTATGTTGCACATTGAACGCTAACAATGGGCATGAGGGGCGGTTTACACCATAGACCATGAACTCGTCCCACGGAAGATGCCTTATTCCGCGGTATGAGTTCATGGTCTACATTTCATGGTCCGAGTTCTTAAAATTTTGATTTACAAAGCCGTTGGGCCCCTCACTAGGTGTAAATTGAATGTGGACCAAGAGGAATGACCATGCGGCAAGAAGTGGATGTGCTGATTTTTTTAATATAAGCCCAAAAAGGGCAGTTTTGGGAAAAAATGAACTTTGACCATTTTGTTGACTTCAATTTGCCTTCACTTGCCTACAAATGCCTTCACGTATCTTGTCACTTAGTTTTTTCTTCTTTTCGCCTTAAAGTTTGATCATTCTCTTGTCATCTCTTGGGCTTCAATTGTCTTCACTTCTTGTTAAATGTGTCGAAGATGTGGCTTGCAAATCTTCTCACAACAATTTTTACAAAAAAAATGAGCGATTCAATTTGTACATGTTCAATGTAATTTACATGTGACATGTACCTTGTGTTGTCACTACACTAAATAGGATATTTAGTGTTTAATTATATCTAATGTTGTTACCACCCAACCTTGCTCAACACTAAATTTCAATTCTTTGATAATTAATGTTAGAAGATTTCCCATTCCGCTTCTTTTGACCACGCTGATCTACAGTCACTAAACGACTACGTACTTTTCTTTTTTGTTTTGCAACTCTATTTTTAAACATTTTGGGGCATGTAATATACCGTTTGAAAGGTATTTTCAAGACCTTTCCAGCGGTATATTACACGCCCCCAATCTCCAAATATTGCAGCTGGTAGACCAAAAAAAAAAATCTGCACTTGAATTCTTGAGTTCTAGATGTCCCGCGTTGTTTGATGAAACACGTGTAAGCCGGTTTAAGGGGTAGGGCAAGGTAGTGTTGGTATGTCTCATGGGCTATAATATAATTAAGGCACATAAAAGGTAGATTCATTAAAGCATTCTTGAAATGGCATTTCTCTGACATGGGCCCTTGCCTTTTCCTACCAGACCATTTCTCTTGCATCTCTCACCGCAAAACCCGTTGGACCATGTCAGTGCATTTATTAGGCCTTAAAAATTATATTTTGGGGACCTCAACCTCCATGGTCCATTTGCCATTTTTTCCTTAGTGTAAACCGAAGTTGTCAAGAGCCAATCAGTTGCCTTGCAGAGCCCTGGTCCAACTTCATGGTCCATAGTGTAAACCGCCCTTGAGACTCTTATGCATAACTGGTCAAGATCTTGGTGTTTCTAAGGGTGAGTTATCATGTATGTCACTTACCCACCATATTCTAGTGTGAATAAGGACACATCCGTCCAAATATAGATGAAATTTAATGGGGTAGGGGTTTGTTTGTGCCATTGCTACTTCCATCTTCTCAAAGTTGGGCCCACCTACTAACCTTCTCCTCCCAGTTACCAAGGATGGAGTTCTAGATCAACAGTGGTTCCCCTGAGTCTTTCACCAGTCTTAATCCTTTGGTCACCAACACTTGTAGGTTAAAGATCCTCTAGTGGGCACATGGAAGTCTAGCAGCATGTGACCACAACCCTCCACATTCTAGTGGACTGCCAAAATGTGGTTGGATGACGGCTTGTGCTTAACTACATGTAAACACCTCCGACCCATTATTATCTAAAATTTGGTGGGTGAGTTTCCATGTAGGCCACTCACCCACCATATTCTAGTGTGAATAAGGACAAACCCATCCAAATGTAAAGGAAATTTGGTGGAGTAGGGTTTGTATGTGCCAACTACATTAAAAATAATATTTAGTGTTACTGACTCTAATTATCTTGCTCAATACTAATTAAACCGCGGTATAGTGTCACAAACACTAAATGTTAACCAAACATTATTTTTCATTACTTGTATTTAATTATTTACAAAAAAATGGGGGGGGGGATTACAGATTTACAGTGATGCAAATACTATCACTTACCAGGGGATTTTTCCTCCAATTTACAATCATCCACGAGAATACTTCATCACAAATTGTTGGCAAGAGAAGGTAGGGTTTGGGCAATGGATGAACTCACCCATCATTCATGACAATTGTTCACTTATTCATAAGAAGCGTCATCCAAAAAGTTACTATAGTGACATTAAATATCATACTTACTGTAGCTACTCCCATCCTCTCAAATCCAGGCCCACCTACTAACCTTCTCCTTCTAAAACGAGTCTTCAATCGTTTGATGACCGGCACTTGTAGGTTAAAGTGTCTCTAGTGGAATGCATGAAAGTCTAGCAACACGTGTCCATGGCCCTCCACATTCTAGCACCTCGCCATAATGTGGTTGGATGGTGGCTTGTGCTTAACTACATGCAAACATCTCCGACCTATTATTTTCTAGAATCTAGTGGGCAAGCGACCTGCTTGGAGACCAACCATTTACATGTTGACATCTTTTAGTAAATTATCTTTATTGATTTGAGGTGTATTCTACAAATTCTTCTAAAAATGATTGGTAATTTTCTTGAAGTCTTGAACTTCAATTGGTTCTCAAACCCAACCAATTCATTTGTAACTAGCAGTCAGTTCTCCCCGTCCATTGAACATTAATACAAAGAGGTGCTAAACCATGTAACATTGTTTTACTAGAGGGAAGAAGTCTCATTGTATGTTCCACACGTTTATTCTATATGAGCTTCATAAATTATGGTTCCCATGATCAAAACTAATCTTCCAATACACATGGCTTTACGTAGAAATGGTTGAATATGAGATTCTACTTGGTCAAAGATTGTGAGGCATTAGAGTTGTTCGTAAAGTAAAGTGGATGAAACCATGAGTTTAGTCCCAAACTATGAGTTTATGAGAATTAACACAAAGTCACCCAAGTTTTCTTAATGCTTACATCATCATCCACAAGGAGAAGGGTTAAATTATTAAAAACCAACTTTCTAGCTTATCCTTCTAGTACGGATGGACCAAGCTACCCTTGCATAGGCTAATCCGGGATTTAGGACAACGAGTCCCATGCACATACCCTTTTTTAGATCCTAAAAGTCTCTCGAAGTTTGAAAGGTGGGAAGAGTAGTTTCCACAAATTGCACCCAACTTTCAAAACAAGTTTTGAAACATGGGGGGTTGCTATTTCATGACCATGTCAAAGTGCAAGGGCAAAGGTTTTAGAGGTCTCTGACACACGCATATAGGTGGTACAAGTGTATTGAGCAAGGTTGCCCTACAAAAATAAATTTGTGCCAAAATGTCCAATTGGAGGATCGAGCAATTTTTTTTTGGGAATATGACTAAAAAAACAATACGTTGGTTTGGTTTACTTTCTAAACAAGTCGTTTTAAAAAGATTCCAACATCAAAGTGACTAATTTTGTTCTTTAAGTCTGGCTACTACTATAGTAACCCCTTCCAATTAGTTGTATGCCAAGTTCATATTCTTGGGAACTTGGTTCCTCACTATACCAAACCATGCACTTATGATGATCAGTTGAATTTATTTTGATTGAGCAACATATGTTGAGATGATCTAGCAAAGTCATTTCCAATAACAAGCTTATTATTAACAAGTAATAGTGTCACAATTCAACCTGCTAAGATTTTTAGAAGATCCAAACGGATTCCAATTCCAATTTATTTTTTATGTAATCATGAAATATTCTCATCTACATGTGCATGAGCTTTGCCATTCAAGACTAGTATTGTGCAATACTAGTGCCAACCTCAAGCCCTCAACCTTTGAAGTTTTACAGAAAATTTAAACGAATTATGGTTTCAATTGATTTTCTCCAATATTCATGAAATTCTCTCATATACATGTATATGAGCTTTGTCATTTAAGACTATTAGGGTGTAGTACAAGTGCCAACATCAAGCCTTGACTCTTTAAAATTTCACTGAAAGTGCAAATGAATTCCAATTTCAGATTCATTATTTTTCAATATTCATGAATTCTCTCATCTACACATATATGAGCATTGCCATTCAAAAGTACACCCTTTATGGTACTTAGTGTCACATACACTATTGCAAAGGGCCTAAATTAGATGCCAACATGTCTCAAAGTGTCACACCCACTAATTACCAATATGATTCCAAATGTCAATATAAGTAACTTCTTTCAGTGAAAAAATGTTTACATTTTAGAGTGGCATGTTGGGATACTTTAAGGCCGAGGCATCCAAAGTCGACCAAGTGCATTTAATCACTCACTAGGTCATGTATTGCCAACATAGATGAGACCCATATGTTTTAGGTGAACAAAAATAAAGTTTTATGTGGTGGCAACTTGTAATTGATTACCCTCATAAGAGTTTTGACAATTATCGTAGCCAAGGAGTAGCATTGAGATCAATGCTCATGGGTTAACCTATAGATCAACTATTTGTGTAGCAATTTCCATATTCATGATTTTTTTTTAGATAGTTGAATTCTCCTAAGAATATGTTTCTCTTCTCAAGAAAAATAATTCCCCACTATAACTTCTTTAAAACAAATGCAAACTCTCTTATTCTATCAATTATAGAAGCCTTAACATTAGATGATTGTCTTGCGTTTAAGTATGCAAGGGAAGATGTTTTTAACATACTAATAGCAAGTGTCATTTGTTTACATTTTTGTATGCAAGAGGAAGGTATTCTTGAGCATACTAATGGCAAGTGTCATTTGTGTACACTTTGGTCAATGTGTAGACCATTGTGTAACATAGGCATGCACCTCATAACACTATTGAACATATTTGTGCCAAGATATTAGTTTTGTGCACTTGAACACCAAGTGTCATGAGGTGACACTTATGGTGGAGTTGCTAATCATTAGTGTACCTAGCATACACCTTGAAATAGGGTAAGTGACACTATTACACATGTGACACTAAATACCATAAACAATGTTGTGTTGTGCAGTACCAGTGCCAACCTTGAGCCCTCAACCTTCAAATTTTGATGGAAAGAATATACAAATTTCAATTCCAATATTTATGAAACTCTCTCATCGACATGCCTATGAGCTTTGTCGTTTAGGGCTAATATTGTGCAGTCCAAACAAACTTTTATTTCATTTTTTAATTTAATTTTAAGATTCATGAATTTTCTCATCTACATTCTTTGTGAGCCCATTTAGAGCAATGCAACCATGCCTGCCACACCCTACCATGTCATGAAACGGGCATCATAAAACTCACAACGGGTAACATAAATATTAAAACATGCAACCTTCATGAAAACTTGGTTATAGAGGGTCTAAGGATCGCTTTAAATAATTAATTATGGGCAAGTGTCGCAACCCTTGCTAGCGCCCCTAAACTATCTTGACCATTTGTTAATTTTAGCAAGGTTACCAGTGCTAATCCTTTGCATTGCACCATGTGAATGATTAGCTCCCCATATCACAGACCACTTTAGCTCATAGATGGGGGACCCCTCTTACACTTGCATTCGGGACTCTTCCCTTAATCAATAACCAATGGTTAGATGTGGACTTCCATCCATGGAAGTTCATTCTTAAATTAATCATCGCATTGCCAGTGTAACACTACAACAACCCGAACCATACTAGGCAACTATGTCCTCATGTTGGGCCAATGCTCGTGGAGGCTGTGCCGTTCGGCCTTGGGTGGGTTTGGCCGGCTACGCTGCCTCACCCATATAAGCCTCTAGGACTTTGGATAGGGCCCCTATCCCACCGTCAATAAACCTTTTGCCTCTCTCCTAAGGCTTGGGGCCAAGTAGACATTTTCCCTTAGCCAATGTGGCAAGAAGCCCCCAACAGCTTCAGATCACCGTAACTTCTTCTTATAATCTTTCATGCTATCAATTGACCACTCTATTGGCATCTATTCTTTGCGTGGATGCCGATGGACTTCTCACTTGCCCCATCCGGGCAAGTATTGAGGAAGTTATGGCTATTCAAACCTTGGCAGTCCCGGGGCGCCACTCCTAGGTTACTAATGTCCAAGGGCGATGTTCCTAGGAAGCGCCCATTCAAATTGCCATATCTCCTAGCTCAAACCTCCGATTGAGGTGCTCTTGAGCATTCTATAATTTGGATGCCATAAGGTACTTATTGCTTATGGTCTTACCCTCGTGACTCCTAGTCTCTATGGGTGGGAGGCGTTCGCAATGCCCGGGGCCCTCATCCAGAGTAGGATCACTTGGGCCCTCTCACCAATGGTGCCAAAAGTCTTGGGTGTCACTCCGGGGTTGCCCATAGTGTTGCGGGCATTCCTCCTGGAGAGGTGCGTGACACCAAATTCCAATATTTTTGGTAATAGGGGCTTGTACATACTCATGCTAATGCTCATGTTCTAGCTTTGCAAGCTAATGAGCTTTTAATATAATTTTTTCTCAAAGAAGGATCAAACCCATGAATTCATCCCTTTTTGAAGGACTTTACAAAAATCTCTATTGATACAGTTAATTCTCTTAAAAAGGAGTTGAAGCTAGGTGGCAATATACCCAAGCTACCCCAACCTCGCCAACAACATAGTAACAATGAAGCCTAACACATGGGTCCAATTCATGGGTTTAACCCGGCCTAACACGTGTGTCTCGTTGTGGGGGCTTGTAATGATAAAAAGTGGTCATTCTCTGACAATTCTTGAGTTATAAACACTACACAAATATATAGACCACGAGCTCTATGTCAAAACATATCACTACCAATGTGTCTTCACACCAAATTCCCGTTTAACCCATCCAACATTCTTACTCAATCCCTCATAAAATTTTAACAAATTGCAAGATTTCATTCCTATTCTAACCCACCTACCCCACTACTTTCATTTTTCTTTAAGAAACCAAAATTCCTAAAAACAAATCCACCAGATAATTAAAGTATAAGTTTCCGAAATAGAAAGTTATTTACAATAATGCAAATGATCATTTCATTTGTTACAGATGGATGTCCATACCTCCTATATACCCCATCGCATGGTGGTCTTCTCATCATAATTCACATTTGGGTCACAACTCTCCACTTCCCACATGATGTCAAAAAACTCCCCACCCTTTTTCACCTATCACCTTATCTCCAGTTATTACACCTCCAAAGTCGTCCCTTTGAACCTATCATCCTCCTCCACCTATATATGCCAATGCACATCAGGGACACACACCTTTTAAAGACACAAAACAACTTATAGTCCATACTATCCTACAACACTTGCAAGATCTCTTACTTATGACTAACAATTTAAACCGCAATATTTTTCTCCAAGATAGTACACACAACTACATAATTACACCCCCTATGTGAACCCACATAGTGGTCTATTACTCCGTGGGGTCACTTTTACTTAGGATCTTAGCATTAAAAGTTAGAATTGATAAGGAATTGGAGAAAAATTAGTTCATTTAGTATTTATCTATAAAAAAAAGAAGATAAATCACTGAGGACTTAGGGTCTTCACCCGTGAAGAGAAAAAAACTAGTTAAGGTAGTGTTAGTAAAAAAAATAAAAACTAACTAGTGGTAGAAACTAGCTAAGTTAGAAAAATTGCTAACTAGGAAAGAAAATAGCTTAGAGCGTCCCCGCCAGGTTGGGTACCTGGCAGGTGAACGACACTCCAGGTATATCGCTGCTGGGGTTGCCAAGTCCCAACGTCCACCAATCACCACTATTTGGTAAAAGGGTCCCGGGGCGGGCATTTTAGAGGAGTTCGCTGGGTATTTTTGCCTCGGGTACCGAACTTCCCACGCCAACGCCATCGCCCGTATTTCTTTTCTTTAGATTTATTCTACTATGTCAGCAAGGGGAGAAGATGTGGCTGCAACGGGTGGGAGGACAAAGAAGGGCAGGAACCTCTGCCCGGAGGAGGAAGAACAATGTTGTAGGAGCTTCATGCACACTTCCACAGACTCTAGGAGAGGGATAGGGCAGAAGAATGCGGCCTTTTGGACATCTGTTGCTCTGCATTATGCAAGGCACGAACCAGAGGGAGGAGCAGATCGTCCTGCTAGGTCTTTGAAGACAAAGTGGAGTGATATAAAGGCTGCTGTGGCCAAGTTCACTGGTTGCTATTGGACAATCAAAGATCTTGATGAGAGTGGGAAAACAGAGGATGATATTGTATTGGATGCTATGAACTTGTACAAACAAAAATGTGGGAAGGCATTTGTTCTTAAACATTGCTGGTTGTTGTTAAAAGTTATCCTCTTTTTGCAGCAATCTTCATGGGCAAGCGTAAGGCTGGAGGGTACGATGTGCCTGCTCCGAACTAGTTGCGAGTTGATCGTTGCGATGTTGTCTCCCCTAATGGTGATGTTCTCCCCACCGAATCGGCACCTGCACAGATTCGGCCCCAAGGTGCTAAGTCTTCCAAGGCTGAGCACCTAAACACTAAGGTGAAGGAGCAAGCTTTGCGTGCTTATGCAAAAACAACCATTGATTTTGCTACTGCTACATTGAAGAAAGCTGAGCAAATCGCTCAGCAAAACACATTTAGTTTGTTTACACTCGAGGATAAACTCATTACATGTGACCTCGCTCGGCAGTGGCTCCGCCTCTGCAGGACCCAAGAACTTGCAAAGCTAAAGGGCGAGGTTGTTGCCGATGCCGCCGCCGAGGTTGCTGCCTCCAACGTGCCTGCTCCTCCCCCAGCAACACGACTTCTTCGTGTGATCAACAGACGCCTCCTTCGATCTCACTTGCACCTACACCTGCACCAAAACAACACCAAGGGTTAGGGTTTGCATATTTGAACGCTAATGCTGTCGATGGCGATGATTGTGCCGAGCTGGATTGCAATGATGAATCAATTGACGTCTTTGGGGATCGTCGATATGATGTGGTGCCGTTGAGGGATAGGAGGAGGGTAGCTAATCTCAATTGCTTTGGGAATGACTTCGCCCAAGCAGCTTCAGATCGGGAGGAAGACACCACAATCATCCTTGATTCAGAAGTGAGTGACTTCCAAATTAACCCTCCCCCCTCACAACGTCGACGCCTCTCTATAGATCCTCATGATATGCATTATGCTCATGTCCAATTTTGGAATTCGCGAAGATTATGCAAATAGGCATATATTCTCTCAACAACCTCACATCCCCTCTCCTCACAATTCATACACACTTCAATCCCCTTGGTTGCAGGGTGCGAGGGCGTAGGAATCAAACTTGTTAGCAACTTGATCTCTAAAGTATGTAATTCAATTGCTTCAATTGCAGCATGTTTCTTTGTCCACATTGGATTCCACATATTCTTGTGTATTGTGTGTTGCATGTGATATGTCCATTATGGTTGTGCGATGTGTCTCATTTTGCCTAAACCCAAACACAACCTGATTCTGGTTCAAACCCAAACAAAACCTGATTCTGGTTCAAACCCAAACACAACCTGATTCTGCCTAAACCCAAACACAACCTGATTCTGCCTCAAACCCAAACACAACATGATTATGTTTCAAACCCAAACACAACCTGATTCTGCCTAAACCCAAACACAATATGCTTGCAGCTAAACACTTACAACCTGCTACAGCTAAATACTCACAACCTGCTACAGCTAAACACTCATAAACCTGCCTAAACCCTGCCCAAACCCTGCCTGATGTGATGTTAAGGTGGCCACAATTTGCCGCATGATGATTGAACTTGATTCGACACCATATCAGATTATCTACAACTACACAACCTGCAATCATATTAACAATGTGATTAACAATGTGTTTGACAATGTGTTTAATAATATGTTTAAGAATATATTTAGTAAACCCCCAAACAATTTGATTGCACACAGTGATTGTAATCCAAAAGCAAGCACAATACTCCTATGACTTGCAAACCCTCTCGCAATGCATTTATTGGATAACCATATAGTGTGCAATAATGAGAAGTGCACAATCTCAAACATCATATATGTATGTTTTATAATAACCCTAATACAATATGTGACCACAAAAACCCTATAAAACAACCGATTGCTAATGTAAGGAACTAAAAAATAATATGTGGATGCGAAAGAAACTAAAAAAAATTTGAAAAATTCTATTGATAATGAGAACCTTTTTCATTCCACAAATGTTGAACCAAATCATCGCGCAAAGAGTAGTCAGTTTCGAGTCTTGCAGGTTGGATGTGCCAACTTGAAGGTCGTTGAAAGTGAAGCCCCGCCTCAATGTAGAGTGAGATGAGTTTGGAGCATGTAAGACTGGAAGATCTTCATCAGCCTCATCCTCAATGATCATATTATGCATAATGATACATGCGTACATGACATCAGCCATATCGGATGTGCTCCATAATCTGCAAGGATGTGCAATCATAGACCACCTTGATTGCAATACACCGAAACATCTTTCCACATCTTTTCGGGCGGATTCCTGGGAAGCAAAGAAGTTGCTTTCTTTTTGGTCTTCTGGATCTTGTAGACTTTGCACGAAACAACTCCATTTAGGATAAATCCCGTCAGCAAGCAAATAGTATTTATCATACCAATTTCCATTAACCCAAAAACCCACTCCATTCGCATGGCCAGTAAGTAGATTCCGTACGAGAGGGGCTCCTATTGAGAACATTTAGATCATTATTCCCACCAAGAATGCCAAAGAATGCATGCCAAATCCACAACATATAATCACACACAACCTCCAAGATGATGGACCTATTTTTGTTCTTATCTTGATATGACCACTGCAAAGCAATAGGACATAGTTTCCATTTCCAATGTATGCAGTCAATACTACCAAACATACCAGGCCACCCCCTATCTTGGTTCACAGTCGTTTGGCTCACAATGTCATTATAAGTGGGTTGACGTAAGTATTCATGTTCAAAACACCTACGAACCCCCCTGCACCAACGCAACATGGATTCTCGAGCAGTGCTAGGTGCCATCCGACAATATTCTTCTTGCGCCTTGGCAGGTGTACCAAGCGAGAGCATGCGCATGGCAGTTGTTGTTTTTTGCAAGGAGGACAAACCAATAGCACCCGCACAATTTGTTTTATGCTCAAAGTAATCGTCACTTGAACACACAACATTGTGCAGTCACAAAAATAGACACTTACGCATCCTATAAACCTCGCGAAAGGAGGCTGCATCAAACACGGGTGTTGTGGAGAAGTAATCATTGTAAAGCAATTCTGCATGAAACAACGCAAGTCTATATGTTTGGTTGTCTACTTGGTCGACTACCACCTCTTTGAACAGGTTCATCATCCAATGAGTCTAAATGATTCATGTACACTAATTGGTTCATCATGTATTCTTCTTCCTCATCATCTTCTAGGTTGTCCCTAATACTCTAGTTATAAGCCCTCCACTGCTCAGACATTCTAACAAGTTGCACAATGGCCCAAACAACAAAATTCAAACATAGGGAGGGAAAAAAACACTAAAAGACCTTAAACGTTTGAGAATGGAAATAGAACTCAATGATGGACAATGGAAATGGGTAGGGCAACCTTATACACGATAAATCAAACCCCAAACAATAATTGAGGAACAATGATGACTCCATATTAGAGCTTTGATAGCATCAAATTATTCAAATAATAGGTGGTTGTGCCATTCATGCGCACGGTCCGCTAGAGACAATTATACTAAATCCATTGGTATCAATAAACGAAGGGTGTGACATTGACAAGAACATGTCAAGGTCAAGAGCACGAAGAGTTTGTGGATTTTGTGGAATTATCTTAACTGATTGGTCAAAGAACCCAATAATTCCAACATAAATAAACCATGCATGCACCGACAATTGAGTAGTATGTGGATAGGTATATGAATAATAGGATATAAGAACAACCATCCGCTAAACATAAACCCCCACATGAATTGGATTTGCTAATTATCTCGTATCAGTGTAGTGTTTTATTTCATTCCCGGGCGGGGCAATAAAATTCATGCAGTGAAACCGGGCAGAAAATATATTCACGGGCAGGGAATCGGGCAAGGCATCTTATCATGGGCATCTTATCACGGGCCGGGCTTCGGGGCCTGCTTATCCCGGGCGGGGGTCGGCCTCGGACCGGGTCTGCAAGCCGCTAGGTACCGGGGCTAGTGGGCCTCAGAGGATGTGCCGGGGCTGCCATCGAGGCCATTATGCCCGGGCTAGTGGGGATGCTCTTAGTGGGAAGAAATGCTAGCTAGTAAAAGAAACTAGCTAAGAGATTAAGTTAGTAGAGGCTAGCTAAACAATGATTAGTTTATTTGTTAGTGTGGGCAATGCAAGACAAGTGGAGGTATTCAGCGTAAGAGGATGAAATCGACATGAATACTTTATGAGAAAATAAATAAAGAAAATAAGGGGGCACTTGCCCCTTTGCCAACTAGGTGGCGAAAGATTTGAAAAAAATTGAAGGAATTTTCATCGGAGCCACCTTGGCAAGAAGGTGGCAACATCGATTGGGAAAACCTCCGAACCCTATTTTAATTAATTAATTAATTAATTTTTTGGGAGGGGTTTCAAAAAAATGGAATTGGTGGCGGAGGGATCCAACCCTTTGGTGAGATGATTTAAAAACTTGTTCCCCCACATTGCAAATTTTTTTCCCCCAACGTTTGGGTGAAGCCCTATTTCCATGTAAATAGGAAAAAACTCTCTCTTTGTCCTTTTGTTTGCTTGTAGTAATATGTAAGGAAGTTTTTTTTCGTATATTTTCCTAGTTAAAATGTGTCTTTGTTAACATACAATTTTTCTTTTTCTTTCTTTTTCTTTAGAAGTAGGTTAGAGTTTATATGTTGAGAGTTGAAGTGTTGTAGACTTTGGCAGCTAATAACATAAATGCTTAGTTTACTACCTTGAATCAATTTCTTGAAGAGCTATTTTGTAGCTATTCATAGCCGTTTTTCATTTGTGATTTGGTTGAGGGAGCAAATAATTTTAAAATTTCAAAGTTGGAGTACAAAATAGGGTGCTCATTCGACAACGGCTCCTAGATTAGACCTACTGGCCTGAGGAAAACTTCAATATTTAATAGTATATTTTTTCCCACTTAAAGCTCTTATGTGAATTTTTAGGGCCGGTTAGGACGTGTGATTTGATTAGATAATAGATTAAATATGAATTTCCTAGTATTTGATACATTGTTGGGCATTTCTAGTTGACTATTTACGTTAGAATGAGGTTGTTGGATCTATCTCAGCTTACCTTCTTGAGCTCATATTTTTTTCTAATAGATTTCTTTGTTAGCTTTCCAAAGGTATATGAAAATTCCAATCCAAACAATAATAAATTAGTTATGAGTTTTTGAGGTTCGAGATTAGATAGGTGGAGGTGGAAGGAGTGGTTGAATGGACATTGTACTTCCAAGCCTCATAACTTTTGCAATTTTTATCCGGTAGAAGTGAATTTTTTGTCTTTGAAAAACTAATGACATATAATACTGGATTAATTATGGTGAAGCCATAATTATAGGTATAAAAGTGATTTTTTGACCATTGAATAACTTAAGTTCCATAACTAAGTTAGCTACAAAAATTGAGATAAGGTCAACTTTTAGGAAATGGAGCAGGAACTAGAAGCGTCCGTTGAAGGGTCAAGGGAAACATTTGGAGTATATTTTAAGGATTTGGAGCAAAACAATGAGGTAGCGGCTCGGCCTTCATCAAGTCAAACCGAACAAGGAGTATAAAGGTAAGTCAATTAACATTAGTCTTCAATTTAGGATTGAAGGGAGTGCGGTCAAGGTGTGCATTTCTAAATTCATTTAAATATCTCTTAAAATCAAGTGATTCAACCACTTGACCGCCAAGGGGGGTACCCAACTCCGTTGTTCTAAAGGTCTCTTGGTATGTTTCGTGGTAGTAGCTTTGATTATTTGAAAAACTTCGTATTTGGTGAAGTCGAATTAATCACCGGTACGGCCACTATGTATGTTGTTGGTGGAAAAGTAAGATTAATGACTCACGAATCTACTATTGTGTTATTTGCCCCATGGATTGGAAGTTATGGTCCCAATTCTTGAGAATTGTGCAATATATTGAACCTATATGTCGTGCACCTCTCCATGAGAAATGCCCGAAACACCATGGGCACAAGAAGGACTCTGGAATAACACCCGGGACTTGTGACGCGGTTGGTGAGAGGGCCCAAAGTAATCCTAGTGTGAGTGAGGATTACTTGGACCCATCACAAGTTTGATGGGTCACAAGGATATGATGCCATGTTGGTGATGGTAGAATGGTTTGCCAAGTTGGCATACATGGTGTCGATTGTGGGAACCGCAACCGCGTCGAAGACCGCATAGCCCTTTCTCGAAGGATGGTGGAGGCACCACGGGTTGCTGAGAGTGATTATGTTGGATCGAGATCCAAAGTTCACAAGTGCATTTTGGAGGCATTTTTTTAGGAAGGTTGGAACAAGACTTAGGTTTAGTATGGCCTTCCATTCCCAAAAGGATGGGAAAACGGAGTGTGTGAATGGAGTCTCAAACCAATACTTGAGGAACTTGGTGAGTGCAGACCAACAAGATTGGATGGACTATGTGGGTTGAGCGGAGTTTAATTGCAATGTAGCCACGCACTTGGCAACCAAAGGGTCATCTTTCGTGGTGGTTTTCGGAGTGGATGCACTCCAACCTACTAACCTAGCTCTCGAGGGGGCACTTTCAATACTAGTGTTCAAACAAGATGGTGAGGACTTGGCCAAGAAGCATGAACAAGTCTTGGGGATGGCCAAGTTGTTGGTGGAGAAAGCTTGAAAGCGCTACGAAAAGCAATGCCGGAAGACACCAAGTGGAGTATGAGGTGGGCGGAAAGGTGTTGTTGAATGTGAATAACTTCACCTTGCCCGAAGGCCTCACTCCAAAATTTATGTCCAAAATTGGAGCTCTGTTTCCCATTGTGGAACGAGTGTTCAAGGACATGTATAAATTGGAGTTACCGCCTGAGATCAAAGTGCATCCGACATTCCATGTCTCATTACTAAAGCCATTTAAGGAAGACATATTGTGGCCCGATCGCAAACAAGTGATTAGGCCACCTCCCGACCTTGTAGGAGGTCATTTGGAACATGAGGTAAGAGGCCCAAGTGGGAAAAAAAATTACAAAAAAGTATTTAGTGAGATGGCGAGGATACAATGAGAAAAAAACCACTTGGGTAGTGGCACGAGACATGATCAAAGTCAAGGAATTGGTGAAGCACTTTGAAGAAACTAGGGCTAGAGGTTCCAATAAAAAGAAACGTAGGCATTGATGAGGACATCAATCTCCTTTAGTGGGGGAGAGATGGTAGTAGCACATTTAGCTTGGAGGCAATGCCCTCCACAACATGTACATTTTCTTTGGCTTAAGGCAATAAAGTTCAACTTTAATGATGCAAAGAGAAAAGTATGAGATGAGGTCCTAGTCTTGTACGTATACTCGTTTGGCATGTCTATTCCCCCTCTCATGTCTATTCTTGACAGTGGGGTAGGGGCCCTACCAAAAACTCTAGAAGCTTATATGGATGAGGTGGTATGGCAACCAAATCCATCCGAGACTTAACGGTACGGCCTCCACGGGCATTGGCCCATTGTGGGGGCATAGTTGCCTAGTATGGTTTGGATTGTTACAGTATTGCTCTGACAACACGATGATCAACTTAAAATTGGACTTCCATGAATGGAAGTCCACATCTTACCATTGGTTACCGATTAAACAGTGAGTCCCGAATGCAAGTGTAGGAGGGTTGGTCCCCCTCATATGGACTAAAATGTCCGCGGTATGAGAACTAATTATTAGCATGATGGAATGTAAAGGGTTAGCGTTTGTGACCCTTGCCAGAATTAAAAAATGACCAAGATTGTTAAGGGGCACTAGCAAGGGTTGCGACACTATAGGTTGTCCATCACCCTAGTCCCATTAAGTTGCATTTTGTGGTCTATCCAATGTAACATACTTAACGAGATTAAACCACCAAACATATCTTGAACCCTTGTTGGCAAGAAAAAACTTGAATCGGAAACTTAACTCAATAAGGTGACACCACCCTTTGGACCGTAAAAGTCCGAAGGGTTTGAGCTAAGGAGTGCACCAACCAGATAAGGGATGATGGCTAATGCATGAATGTAGTAAGATAAGATGTGTGAATGAAATTAACTAAGTAAAAAGAAAGTTATTTAAAAGGTGGGACGTAAGCCAAGTTCCTTTGCTTAGGACATTTAAACACAACTAAATACGGAAGTAGGAATGTATTGAATGATCGATCAAATTGTCACTCTTCCGTCCACTGAGATAAAGGTGGTATGAGTCACACCCGGTTGGTATGTAGTATGTACCAAAGCCATTTCAATTCATAAGTTAGGATTGCCTTGGTTTCAATGTTGGTACGTCTGCACTTAGACTAGGTCGTAGGTCTAGGTTCGAATTACGTATGAAAATGATTAGTGGATTTTAGAGCCACAATATTAAAAACTAAGGCCCAACCTCCAGAGGTACTACAACACAAATTCAATCTCCCTCCAAAATCTAAGCACTCACCTTATACACCTACCTCCAAGTTTGGCTTGGGTACCTGCAAGTGCAGGCCACCCTCACCAAAGGACTTATGTGACACTTTTAGGCTCCCTCAGAGGGGGATGGCCCAAAAGTGTCACATCCTACTATGAATGATATTGAATGACATTTCTTCACACAATTTCTCCACCTACATCCTATCTTGAAACACACAACCCCTCACTTGCCTAGGATGTTTAAATTTCTTGTCTACAAGCTCAATTGGTGTTTTCTACACCACTATGAACGCCCTCACCTCCTTCTCAAGCTCCACAAACCTATTTCTCCACCTCAACTCCTACCATTTCTTTATAATCCTCACCCTACACACCAACACTATCATACGCCATCCACCTCCTTCAATGTCCATCCCACTAGTAGAATTACATATCCCGTTTCCCGACAACAGATTCCAATCCTTCCACCGCACCTTTATAGATACCAACTAACAAACATATCCAACCCCTACCAGACCCCCCCCCCCCCCCCCCCAAATTCTCACCCCACCCACTACAAGGTGGATACCTTCCAAGACAAATCCAAAAAAGATGGAAAAAAAACATCTCCACACATGGCTCAAATTTAAGCAAATTTGGACTTAGGTACTATACAAAAATAATAATGACACATTGTAACATTGTCTTACAACCACAACTATTGCGAGCAACATGCAAATGTGATCATGTACATTGTGTCTAAAGCCAAATCACACAATTCATTTGTTCCCATCGCCGAAGCTATTGATATGAGTGTTGGCCAACATTGACAGCGGTGGGTTATAAAAGGTGAAACATTGCTAATTATTAAAGTTGATCAATGTTTATTAGTAACATTGTTGTTATGAATGGAAGCCATCCAAGTGGTGGTATGTAAGTGACATTGTGTATGGTTAAAAGTTCAAATTAGGTAATGCATAAATTTGGTAATTGGAGATGTGAAAAAATGGGACACATCATTCATATCCATTTCTATAGGAAGAAAACAACAACATGTGAACAACAAACAATACTGTGATCTCTTTATTTCATGTGAAGAAACAACGGCACATGAGATTAATATGAAAAATATGGATAACACCATTGATACCAACATAATTATCAATTGGCGTACTAACAACTCATGCTAAATTGGTATTGTCAAAGTTGCACATGGAATCAATAATGGAACTCAATGTTGTCATTTTCCTATTCAATGGCCACATGACCCTTTATGAGGCCCCTAGTAGTTTCTTGTTTATCCCACTCTCTCAATGCACACATTTCATTCGCAACTACAACTAATCTGCAAGAACTTTTGAATAACTTGTTCACCTTTGCAATTCCAGTTGTTTGATATTGTCAACATGGCTAATATATGAAATCTAGTAAATAACAACAGTCGGACATCATAACTAAAAATTAATCAATGAAAATTGGAAACCTTGTAAGGGTGATTGCACTACATATTCAAGTTACATTAGAAAGGCTTTATCAACATGAAACCATTGATTGCACCAAAGTGCCTTAGCTTTGGTAAAGAGACTAAAATGCGATACTTTATGCAAGACAAATGACGATGGTTGTGCCTATGCAAGCACACCACACAAGGTCCAAATAAAATGAACACATTGCCATACTATTAACAAGGTAAATAGGATGAGACTGAGTGATAATCACAAATGTATATATCAAATTGATGTTAAAAGATCTTAAAGTCATTATCCAAAACCTACCTATATAATTGTTAGGCCAAACCATTAATAACCTTAATTCGTCATATCTAAGACACCTAGACATTATCCAAAACCAACCTATATAATTGTTAGGCCAAACCATAAATAACCTTAATTCTTCATATCTAAGACACCTAGACATTATCCAAATCACCTTTTAAGTTTCTTTGAGTGTTTCTTTGGATTTTCCCTATCCAAGATCTAAATTGCATTCCCCTTACTATACCACTAAAGACAATGTAGCTTCCATCTATTAGATCCATTCATCACCACCCACAAACTCATAAAACCAACACTTTCATGTCCTCACTTCCTTCATCACTAACCACAACTAGTTGTTGCCCCCCCCCTTCCCCCCCCCAACCATTGTTTATTCCCCACTACCTTTATGCATCACTAACATCTCCCCATGAAGATCCTCACCACAATCCTCATACTATTTTGATGGTTTCTTTACACCCTCAGATACCAGAGCTAACAACAACATTGAAGGGTTGGGAGTGTAGAATGGTCCCCCAAACACATGCATAGCGGTTAAACTCCCTGGATACCCCAACATTCTATGTGCAAAATTGTATGCAATATTGTTAGCAATCTAACATACCCAATCACTCTCTCACCGCCATCAACATCTTCACAAACAATCTTAATAATTTCTACCTTCTACACAACCACATCCAACACCCCTCTTCTCAATCCAACCACCTGGATAAGCTCCTCATTGCAACAATCATCTCCCACATACAAAACAAAACCCATGCTATGTTTACCTACAAGGTTCGTGCACATACCAACATTTTTAGCAATGAAGAAGCTGATAAACTTGCAAAACATGGCCCTAGTGATACACCCAATCCAAATGGCCCATTTCATCTTATTGGCGCACCCAACCTCCTACCTCCTCCCAACATGGTGGTCCATATGAAACCGCCGACACTATATTGAAAAGAACACACCAATTTCAAGGTCTCACACGCCATCAACACCATTCAACTTCAGATCATGTAAGTTGTGAAAACAAACACTTATAGGTCATGAAAACAAATTATAATGGTTTGGAAATCATGGCAACCATATCAGGGATCTAGTAACTTAACCTACCTCCCATAAATATATGGGTGATTCATGCCATCTTAATACGTTAATTCAGAGTCTGTAATGCTAATTCTGTGGTGTGCGGGTCAGTTCGTTTTAGGTCTGGACTCTAATTTCTCAATGCAATAGAATTTCCATCTGCTATTACACTTTGTGTTTTTCTTTTTTCTTCTAAAAAGAGGGCAGAGAAGGAAAAATGAAATCTCTCCCCTTGCCACATTCAGGTAGCCAAGCTTCAGTTGTGATCCTGCTCTTTGGTAATGGGCAGTGGTGCTCCATGGCCAGCTACAGGTAAGTAAATCCAGTAGAAAGGTTAGGGGTTTTGATTCAATTCACAAGTCTTCATAGACTCCATTTGTTTCGGTCAAGTTGCTATGAGATTGTTCACTTAGTAGCTACTGGATTTGTTGAAATTCTACTCTGCAACAAAATTTCGTATGTCTGCACCCCCAGAGACATGCGAAGCAGTCCAGAGTGGCGAGGCTGTCAATTCCATTGATAAAATGAACAGACAGAAAATCTGTTGAACCTCCCACCATGCTACTAACATGGTTTATGTCCAGTATCTTACTTCTCTATAGAATTGTGAACTCTCAAACAAAATTATGTTTCTCTATGAGGACTTCTTTGCTCCTGTCTTGGGGGTGAGTTTAAACCAAGGGACCAGTACAGAGGTAGTCTGTTGATAGTTGCGGTAAACGTCAGCCCTGCTGGGCTTCTCCAGCATCCTCCTCTCCACAAGCACAGTCACATGAGCAAGGCAAGCTGAGTTCACCAGAGTCCCTACAACCATCCACCCTTGCCCCAAGTGCCACGCGTACAATGCCAAACCCCACCACCATAGCTGCTCCCCAAAATAGTTTGGGTGTCTTGAGTATCGCCATAAGCCTTCATTCAGAAGAGGGGATGCTGGCACCCCAAGGTCCTTCAAAATACTATTCTTCATCATAAATGCATGGAGCTGGTTATCGGCAAAGAAGCTTATTGTGACCCCTGCTCCGCAAATACACGTTGCAAGGGCGTCCCACAGGTTCCATGGTGTCTGGTTGGAGTGAACAGCGTACAAAGGAAGGCAGATGCCAACCAGAAAAATCTGCAGAGTGAAGCAAATTGGAGAATATCTCAGGAGATGGTTGTGACATGAAATTCACTCACTAAGGTAAACAAGGCTACTACAGTTACTTTCCAGGAGGTTTGGCCTCTTCTTATGTGTAATTCAGAAAAAGCCACCAGTTGATTAGCAAAACTTCTACAAAATCCAATGTCATAAGAATATGATCAAGGTGAGAAAGCATCGATGTGTGACGAATTTTCCAACAGTATATGTGTGTTCTCCTGAAGTGGTTATATAGGTGTACACAGAGTAGTTACTGCTGAGCATTGACTTTTTGGCTATCCCAACCAATGAGCTGTCTTATAGATCCTTAGAATAATATTCCTGTTGTTTGTTTTTGGAAAATATTAAACCATTTTACGCCCAAAAGTAGGTGTTTGAATAGAACATGTCTACATTACACAATACACAGTAGTAACATGGAGAAAGAGAAGTACGGGCCACCAACAGGGTCACACCTGCTGTGAAATATAAACTGCAAAGAAAGACATCCACCACCAATGCCTTGGGTGTTGTTTCCTCAGCTGTGTGAATCGCCAGTCTTCTCTCTCCCCCCATTGCCAATTCTCTCTACGGAAGTACGAGTATGTGAGGCGAGCGCTCCACATCCACAGAAGGGTCATCACTATTCTTGATCTTAAAGGGTCGCCTTTCGCATGCGGATGTGTACCATAGAAGTAGCCAATCATCACAGGTATGAATGTCCAGTACGGATCTATAAGCTGCATCCACCAATATCATTATTGTGAACAAAGCAAAACCTTTACTATATGTAGGTTGTAGATTGGACATCCCCACAATTCCAACAAGTATGAGGTTGCAGTGTCATATACATGATGAAGAGTAACTTCTGAAACAGAATTTCAGATCCTTTCAACATCAACTGTCTTGTGAAATTCTGATCATTAAACCTGGCATCAACATTATCATTATATTGCCAGGTATAAAGGTCTATTACCCAAAAAGCTGTTGCGTATGTCCTATAGTGGCATGAACAACTGAGTACATAGATTTTGAGCAAACACAAAATCAAACCTGAAATTGGATTAACTTGATTTTCTCAATACATTTCTACCGAGATATATTGCCTTAGAAAAAGAAGCCTTGAAGTTACTTTCTGAGATATACATGTTCTTGCTTTAGATTGTTCTACATGTGCACGTTCCTGAACTGTGATACTTAGAATGCGCATTCTTCTAACACTGTACATACCCAAGTGCTTTGCTGAACAAGGCTGATGATCCAAAACAGAACGTTGACATTGAAGAAGAAGATTGCGTTGACAAGATACAGGGGATGCTCTCTTCCCCATTCACAAATGCTGCTCCAATACTTGAGGGTTTCACTCTCTTCCTGTTGTGTCCTAGTAGGATTGCAATGGAACAGGAATACATATTGAAAGAGAATTGCTGGTATGGAAACAAGAACTGCCAACACTGCATTCCGGATGTTCCTTGAGCCTCTTAATCGCTGAGATTCCACCATATTCCCTGCTGTAGAGACTGGTGGACAGTAAAAAAAAGATGGATCAGTAACTATAACTACCATTCCATGCTGGGTTTAATACCTACCCATTTCAATTGTTCTTGGGTTGTAGTCTGCAGACGCAGATATATTTATGGCAGCCCTCTGTTTGGGAGCCTAATTGAGGAATAGGGCGTTGGCTGGGTTTGTGTACAAAAGCAAAGCAAAGAGAAGATGAGCAGACAATCTATATTTTGTCCAAAAGTCTCATATAAATATGTGAACCCCATGAAACATGAGTTGGGATCTTCAAAACCAGTACTGAAATCTCTTCGGGTTGTTGATATTGTTATGGAAATCATAATGACATATAACCGAGTTCCTATTAATTCCAGTCGGGTGATTTTCATATCATTCTGCAGCAGGGCCCAGACCATTACTTCTGGGAAATGTAACATCAATACAAATTCATCTTTTGCCACTAGCCTATTTGAAAGGTGCCAGTATTAGGAAACATGTCCAACTGATGCCCAACCGTGACATATGACATTGATACAATACGGAAGAGTTGTGGCTGTCGACTACAAGATGAGTCTAATGTTTCACAAATTATCAGACAGCATACAGGGATCCGGAGAAGTTATGAGGAAGAAGGGGTATTAAATGAAGGGTTAGTGTATTTATGGCTCGAGACTACACACAATGAAACCTTTCCAAGGATATAGAGAAGCAGTCCTACTACTGCATACTCATCAATAGAAGCACACCCTAATCTATGCATTCAAGCTGCCGGTTACCCAACAACTACACGGACTCCAAGCAGGTTCTCCAGGAAAAACAAATCCATGAATTCTGAGTCCACCTCAATCCAACACAAGCACAATTCTCTTCCCAGCCCAATTCAACTCCAATCAGTGCCAATGGAGCTTCAAAAACCGACAGTTTTATTGAATATGAAGACTCCAAAGCAGACAGCCAGAGGTGGAATCAGTAAACCCTGACACTCTCTAAACCCTAGCATCAAAATCCAGCTTAATGTTGAACTGAAGTTTGCAAGGAAGCATGGGTAAAGAAATGTTATAAAGACTGCCACAGTCTTACACATTGGCAAAAACATCAATGCTGGAGTGAAGTGACGATACCACATACCCCAATGTTCCTCTGGACAATCTTTGGAAGGGTTCTGGTTATCCTCCCAGAATCTTTGAAACTCAAGCTCTCATTGAACCGCATTAGCCCTTCATGTGAAAATTTGTTTGTGGCAAATCTACTCTGTCTTGGTACAGCCCAACCTCCTGATGATGACAAACAAAGCGAATTTCAGCCAGAACCCTGGCAACAAAATGCAGGCTTTCAAGGAAGAAATTGCAGTCACAAGAGTTGTACATATGCAAAGAGCAGTCTTCAGATAGTCCCGCAAAAACCACCTTTACTAGGATTGCGCAGCTTAGAGTCGGTATCAATCCTTCTGGATAGTTGCACATTGCGCTACAGCCTGTTAATTTAGAGAAGCATGTGTAAAAAACGTCAGAAAGACTGGCAGTCTTACACATTTGCAAAAACCTCAATGCGTGAAGTGAAGTGATGATAACACACTTTCAAGGAAGAAATTGCAGTAATGAGAGTTATACATATGCAAAGAGCAGTCCTTAGATAGACCCGCAAATACCACCTTTACTAGGATTGGGTACCCTAGAGTCAGTATCAATTCATTCTGGGTTCTTGCACATCCTGCTTCAGCCTGTTAATTCAATGTCCACATGAATACACACACCGCGAGCTTCTCATTATGCTTCAGGTTACAACACACACCCGCGACCAGGCTCTACCTTACAAGGATATGAAAGTTCCAATTTTCCCATTCGGTAAAGTATTAAAGGAGTTGTATGTTTAGTAAACTGGTGCAGATCTTTCGAGGTCTTTCACATTGCACTTGCGATTTGTGAAGTCCAGAATTCCAGTAGAACCAGCTCCTTTATGACCCTTCACAAGTAAGCATCCACGACACTCGAGGAGCTCTGCAGGATTGCAACTGTCTAAAGAGAGTGGAAAACTGTAGATCGAGAAATGCCACATACGCGTAATCTTATGCCCTCGATTATTGCAATAACTTCAATGTTGATACAAAATCAGGTTCCAGCAGAAGCTGAGCCAACTTCAGCAGAAAACAAACGAAATTGTAGCCTGGACGATATACTGACGCTGGCCATAGCTGAACCGGAGAAAAAACCTAACCGATCCATGTCCATCCCGGGTATCATGACGTGATAGCCGGCCTGGTCAGGTTATTATACTATGATAATCATCCTGGTCAGGTTATTATATTATAATAGCCATCCAATCAGGTTATTGTATTATGATAATCATCTTGGTCAGGTTATTATACTATGATAATCATCCTGGTCAGGTTATTATATAATGATAGGCATCCAATCATGTTATTATATTATGATAATCATCTCGATCAGGTTATAATACTATGATAGCCACCCTCGTCAAGTTATTATACTATGATAGCCATCCTGGTCATGTTATTATACTATGATAACCATTCTGGTCAGATTATTAAACTATAATAGTCATCCTGATCAGGTTATTATATTATTATAGTGGGCATGGTCAAGTTATTTTACTATGATAGCTAGCCTGGTCAGGTTATTATACTATGATAGTCGCCTTGGTCATGTTATGATACTATTATAGTGGGCATGGTCACGTTATTATACTATTATAGCGGGCATGGTCAGGTTATTAAACTATGATAGCGGGCTTGGTCAGGTTATTAAACTATGATAGCGGGCTTGGTCAGGTTATTGTACTATTATAGCGGGTCAGGCTAGGATATAAAAATATGATTGCAGGCCGGGCTAGGTTATTGGTCCCAGAGGCAAGTCGGTGCACCCACCAAGTTGCTCTTCGTGTTGTTTAAATTTCCCAAGTTCAAGTTGGCATACAATTATTAAGTATTTATGAAGAGATGGATTTTGGTTTGAGGTAGATGTGCCTAATTTGGATACTTTTCCATTTGCACAACCTTCTAGTAAGATATGAAATACGATTAGAGAGAGATGATTAGCAAAATCAAATTGTGGATGTAGCCACTTTCTGCTAAATAGTTGGTGCGCATATGATTATCTTATAATTTATCAAAGTGAAGATTCTCGTGCTCATTAAGTGGTCATATAGGTCCTTATTGAGCTTAGAATGGTTCGCATAATTTGAGCATGTTTTTCAATCTTTTTTAGCACATGTATATTTGGCATTCGTTCTTAGATCCACAACCAACCACATACCACTTAAATACAAATGGCCAATTTCTACATAGGTTGACATTAGGCCCATTTACCTTGGATCGTCTTATAAGATAGATATGTCTAATTCAATTTCTAATCTTGAATGAACACCTGTATATAATTGATGCATGAGTGGGTGTAATCTAAGAATGGACATCAAAATGACATGTGATGAAAAGAGATTGGACCATATATTCAAAATTTGTTAACCATTCTAGACGCACTAGTCAACATAACTTGGGGGAGGGGGAGGGGGGACATATATGGTTATTTTAATGACAATTCATAGAATCTCTATTTTGATATTTGATACATGTTAATCATATGTGCTCCAAAAATTACGAGGAAAGTAGCTACAAGTAGAATTTGGATTTGCTAATCATCTTGCATGAATAGTGTGTTTCATATCCTACGAGAAATGGGTGCAGAGAGAAAATCGTCCATTTAAGACCCATTTGCTTTACATACAAATATTGATAAAGACAAGCCATGAACTCTTATAAGATTGATGTTTGATGCAAATCTAAGAGGAGAAGGGGTTCATTTCTCAACCCAAAAACCCATCATAATTTTTCAAATTTAGACAAGACAATTGGTTGGACTTGATAGCCTAATTTAGTTAGGTCCTACTCTCAAAAATATATATTCTCTTGGGGGATGTAACATATCCCTTATGCATAATATTATTCATATTGTGAGACTGACATTATTATATGGAATATTTCTATATATTTCCCACATTCAAACTGAACCCTAAACCCCAAAACCTTGAGTTTATGAAATTATGAGAATGAACACAAAGTCACCCAATTTTTTCTTAATGGTTAAATTATTATATACAAAGAGTGGTGTCGGGCTATTGAAAATCAACTTTCTAGCTTGTCCTACTAGGATGGGCGGGCCAAGCTACTCTCGCATAAGCCGATCCGGGATTTAGATGGCGGGTCCCAAGCACATACCCTATTTTAGATCCTAAAGTTCTCTCAAAGTTAAGAGGTGGAAAGGGGAAACCCTAAAAGTTTCTACCCAACTTTCAAAATAGGCTCTAATGTACGCCGAGCTAACTACACTAAATATGGTATTTAATGTCACTATGGTAACTTTTCGGATGACACTTCTTATGAATAAGTGAATAAATATTGTCTTGGATGATTGAAATTTGGATGAAAGATTACATGGTAAGTGCCAATAATTGCCACACTCTAGACCTACAGTCCCCCAAAAAATTACAAGGAATGACAAATAATGTTGGGTGAGCATTTAGTGTTGGTGACACTACACTGTGGTTTACAATTAGTATGGAGCAAGACAATTAGAATTGGTGATATTTGGTGTAGATCTTAATAGAAAGTTTTCTCAAAAGAAGAATCAGACCCACATTTTCACCCCTCTTTGATAGACTTTACATATAATTCTAATGTCTTTGGATGCTCTAGCTGCGGTGACAATTCATTGGTTCCAATTTCACAAATTCTAACAGTGAATTAAAAGAAACCCTACGCCAGTCGACCCGCATAAATTCAATGAATCACATTCTTTTTTTTGGTTGGAACATAGGAGGCGTTTGATCACCTGGCTAGTTTTTTCTATCAAGTAGAGAGAAGATTTCATGGCTTGGAAGTGAATTGCCAATAGCCAACCACTACATTCAGTTTTGGGTAACTCTCCACTATCATCCAATAGTTTAGGGTCATCTCGGACCAAATCAATGGGACTAGTGCCCAAGAAATGTTTGAGCATAGGTGGTCAAGATCCTAGTGATTCTAAATCCAGTCGGTTACATGTTGACATCTTCCGGTTTTGCTTTCACTCATTTGAGGTATAGTCTTTTATAGATTCCTCTAAAATGATGGGTAATTCTCCTGAAGTCTCCAACTTCAACCGGTTATTTCTCAAACTCAACCGGTTCATCTGTACCTAACTGCCGGTTTTTTCCAAGCAGTGAATGGGACACATCACGTTATAGAATGATTCAGTCTTGCATTTTCAAGTTGAAGTTGAGGTCATAATTGGTATAATGCACACAGATTACTGCGTTATTGCATGCAGCCGCACTCCAAGTCTACAATGACGAACGAAACTGAGTACTTTGTTGAAAAAACCAACTTCGAAAAGCCATTACAGACAATGTAGATGTTTTTTTGCAAAGCTAAAAAGTAACTTAAAAAACAAATAGAGCTATGTATATATATGTAGAGTTATACATCATATTGAAAACTAGATAATCTTCTATAATTTACAATCACCAACCATATACAAGTACTTAATATTGTTCAATCTACTTCTTTGAACTTCAATAATTTGTCAAATAGCCTTTAGTAGCCAATACAACAACAATCCTTCATGGCATACTCTCATATAGTGCCATACACTACTCTTCACTGAAATTAGAAGAAGCAATGCACACACACTCCCACAATTCTTCAATTTCTCGTGGAGGTGTAGAAAATTCACTCAAAAGTCGTTTGAGAAGAGCCCAAAAATGCTCCATGGGATTCAAATATGGTGATTGAGCATGCCACTGAAGAAGTTGGAATGGCTGCAATTTCAGCCATTCTTGCACCCTCTTACTTGTGTGTTTTGGATCATTATCTTGTTGAAACACAACATTTCTTGGAACCAAATTGTAATATCTGATTGTAAACCACAAGAAGTTTTCCAAAATCAATTTGTACACGTGTTGATCCATTATACCTTCAATTCTATGCCAAGCTCCATGTCCAAAAGTTGTCATACAACCCCAAATCATGATATGTCCACCACCATGTTTCATTGTTTGTTGGACATGTTGTGGTTGTACAGGCTCTCCATATGTTATCCAACACTAGGACCTACCATTGGAATTAGACATGTTCATCTTCGTCTCATCACTGAAAATAACGTGTTTCCAATCATGAACGGTCCAATTTGCATACCTGCGAGCAAACCTCACCCGTGCCTGAACATGTATTCTTGTCAACAACAACTTCTTCTGTTGCACATGTGCAATGAAACCTTCCCATCACAAAGCACGTCTCACAATCACATAAGAGACATTTTTACCTGATTCATTTCGAATCTCTGCTACCACCTTTGATGCAACTCCCAAACGCCCTTCCGTAAACAAGGTGATACATCTCTGCCTCTCTCTCACAGTAAGGTGTATTGGGTGCCCTCATTTCTTGCCACTCAAGCTCCCCTGTGATCTCTTTTCTAAGCCTTACTACCCAAGATTGACTCATCCCAATTGCATCCGCAACTTTTTGTGTTGAATTGCCATTCCAAAGTAATTGTTGCTCCAGCGCTTGGAGCTTTTGCAACGCAGATGAACGAGGCATACAAAGCAATTGCGCAAATGCTCACTACTACACAATCTCCAATTGTAGAGTGTCACAATTAATGCACTAATGATCTAACGAAATTGACCACAAATGAGTATGCAAATGAAAATTGAAGTTTGGTTGGTGGCTCCAAACAAACTGAGTCTATGAACTCTAGTCGCTTTGACATCGCTATTGTCAGAATCCCTAATATTTAAAAAAAATTCTTTTTACATACATGAAGAAGACTACTTTGTACACATACTTTGCTTAATTACTTCAATGATATCAAATTTCAATCACCAGAGATTGCTTGCCAAAATTGAAGTTCTCAGTTGAGTACTCAATTTTGTTCGTCACTTGTATCTGAGAAATTTGATCCACAATAAAATCTCTTCCGGCCATATCTCTCATCCATCTCGATGTTGAAAAACTCGACCCCAAGCTATAAATGTATGGCTCATTCATCTCAACTTTATTGGGGTGCAAGCATAGTCAAAGTGGCAGTTCTTGTACCCTGCATAGGTTTAAGTGAAAGTAATTTAGAACTATATATTAGTTTTGAATTTTGTGTATAATCATAAGAAATGAAAAAACACATCGATCTACAAAGTCAAGTAATTTATGTTGACGTATTATTTTTTAGAAAATTCTACATATTATAGAAGACGGTGCAAGTTGTGTGCAAGTAGGTGATATTGAACAAGTAATTCTCCAAAAAAAATTAAAATGATAAAATCAAATAATTTATTTTTAAAAATAAATTTTGTAATGACGACCTCAAGTTCATAATGAATTCAAGAAATATGGAAAAAAATTCAACTTCAAAATTTTTAAGGCCAAGAAATTTACATCCAAAATCAAATTTAACCATTGTTTTTGACGCGTCACTTTTAATAATAATTTTAAAATATCTCAATTGGATATTCTATATTTGAGTATTTAACATAACAATAGAGGTAGTCTAGTGGCCCATGTCCACCGCCCTCCACATTCTAGTAAGGCCAAAAAATCGAAAATGTTGAATGCCCACTATTATAATTGCACTAGACTACAATGTAGGAGTAGAATGATTATTGTGTGGGCCCAAAGTGGTTAGTTATTAAAGTGATGGCTAAAAATAATGCAGTGATAGGTGGGAATCAGTGATTGGCCAGATATGTGTTGTTTCACATCACTTGCAATCACTTTTGGGTGCCACTGAGTTAATCATTTCGTGTGCATTTATATGTAAAGTGGAACGTTTTGATGCTCAAATTAGAGAGACTCTACTATACAAATAGGGGGTTTGACTTACTTGCCCCTTTGAGAAAAAAATTCTAATTATTTACATAGAAAAAAACTATCACAACTTGCATTCCTCATCATTCCTGATATATCTTTTCTGATGCCAACTTAATGGTTTCTAAATAGGACCATACTGTATGTAAGATAATTTGCCACGTGGCAAAATTCGGAGAATATTTATTTATTTATTAAAAGCCGAAGCAGGAATCAACTTGGTACGGGCTGTAATATAGCTTCAAGGGACTGTCAGAGAAGGCACTATTTGACATGTTGCGGACAACAGTACCAACAACAACAAAACATGTGCGATGAAAATTACAATTGAAAAACTGAGCACATCGTGCATTTCGAGGCCACTTTTGAGCCCACTTGGCAGACTGGCTTGCTTAACAAACTACTGTACCCATTGCCAGTGTTTCACAGTTACCGAAACTTCCCTCGAGTCCCCTCTCAAGGTTAATATAAGGCAGCAGCTCTTTATTCCCAGTTACTTTTCTTACTAGGACACCTATATTTTGAATGGGTATATGGTTTGACGAGGTTGCAAGAACGGAAATCAATGAAATGACATGTTTTTAAAGAGATTGGGTTGCGTGTTCAAACTATGATAATCGTTTCAAGCTCAACAATCGATAGAATTGGGAGAATAGATGTATGTTTTTTTTTAATGAGCTTTGATTTGGATTTGATGACTAGCTTGTTTCATATCCTAGGAGAGGTGGTTGGTTGAAAAAAAGTGACAATTGAAAGATCCTTCCACCTCATGTAGCATAGGATAACAATTAGGCACCCTCAGCAAGGCTGAAGGAATGTATGGGGAGATTTTTGGGCAAAATCAGTCAAGATCGTAGTACACTCTAGACTCCATAGTATTACACCTATGGCAACCAATGTGCACGTGATATTACAGAGTTCTCTAGTGTTAACATGGATGTATGATGAAAGAGAATTAGTGTAGCATGTGACACTATGGAATAACACAAGTGCACCATTGTAATGTTGAAATGGATGATTTAATGCCTGGGACACGGATAATCTCCCAAAGTTGCACACATGAGCAAAGCTTACGGTACGATTGGGCAATCCAAGAAGTCGAGGAACACTTTGCACATGACCTTTAAAGTGCAAAACCCCAACATGGAGCATATCATGAAGATTATGGAGAGGTTGGTGGGGAGATCGATACAATTACAATTATGGATCTACAAAACTTCAGAGAAGATGAAAATTGGTTGGGTTCTTTGGTGGGTGGGCAACCATATCATCTTGATTTTGGGTTAAGTGAAGAAATGGAAGCTTTGGATGTAAGAGGGAGGCATTTGGGTAGTCAAGGCATTGAACGTGGGCTTTATGAAGATTATGAAGAAGAATACAAATTTGATGATTTTCGGACGACAATAGTTGTGTGGTGGACTCTTGGTGTGTATGTGTTTGCATAAGTGAACCTCTTTTAGAAGTTGAATTTTTATATATATATATATTTTTTATTTTATTTTTTCCCTCAAGCAAAACACTTTGTAGATTTCAATCTTAGTAGAAAAAGGACATTTGTTTAAATGGTGAAAGGGAACTTGCTAGCACTACTAATGTATGCCATGTGTGGACCATAATGAAGTGATGATATTGAAACTTGTGCAAAAATTAGACAGTGGAGGCAAGAAGCTCAAGGTGCAATATAGTAGAGGTGCCTATTCCCGATCAAGATCCCATCAACAATCCATAGGGTATCATAACACATGATCCATCTTCACATGTCAACCTCCCACATGGCCTTCATGGGCAATATGGCAGATCCATGCACCAACTATTGAACAAGCGGCATAAGAAGAAGAAGAAGAAGAAGAAGACACTCCACATATTGACACGTGGTGCAAATGCGAGGGTGTGAGTTGACTTCGTTGGTGGTTTGCATCAATGGCAACACCCGTGATGTAAGGAAGAGAAATGTGACAACAAAGAGTGAAATTTGAACTAAGAACATGTGTTCCCTAAGGTTTTGGGATATAACAGAGCGAGTGACATTACAGAGGTTGATGTTATGGAGTTTTAAGATGTGTATCCAAGTCCAACCGGTTACATGTGGACATCTTTCGTTATTTGTACATGTTTTCTCTACAATTCCTCTTAAATGATGGGTAACTTTCCTGAAGTCTTGAACGTTAACCAGTTGTTTCTCAAACTCAACCGGTTCATCTGTAAGTAAGCTGCTGGTTCTCACCATTCATTGGGCCGGATTTGAAACTCTAGCACAACCAGCCTAATCTCAGATAAGAGCTAATTATGCTGCCAAGTGGATGGAGTACCGGTATGCATTTTGAGGTCAGGGTCGGTGCATCGCTCACTGTTCCTGTCCGAACTTGCACTTTGGTTACTGCATGAGAAAACTTGACTTCTCAGTCCTGACCCGAGGTTTACAGTACACTGATTATCTATTGAAGTCACACGCACAATCTAGCCAAATCTCAAAGTAATCGAGGGCTGAAGTTGCTACTAAGTTAAGTGCTATTTGAGTGGCACTAAATTCATGAAGACCGTAAATTCTAGCTCATTTACCATAGATCTCAAGAAAATTAGTGCTTGCTTGTGATTATTGCATGCCACATGCTTGTCTATGATTAGTGCCAAGTGCTGCTACTTTAGTGAATAGTGCCAAGTGTCGGTACTTTCATGTCAAGTGTCTGTACTTAAAGTGACTAGTGCCAAGTGCCAAGATGAACAATGCTTCCTAGATCTTTTGGTGACACTAATTCATAGTGTAAAAAAATTTAGTATGACCTTCACTAATTTCCCACCCTCACTATTAGCCCACACTACTTGGTATATGTAATGTAGTAATCAAATGACATGTTAACATGATGACATTTGGCAAGCAAGGTGAATTTGATGATGGCCCTGTGTGAATAGAAGTAGGTTATATATTGTATTTAGTGTCACATGGTATTTTATGTCACTGTGGTAACTTTACTAATGACACTTCTTATGAATAAGTTCACAAGTATTGTCATGGATGCTTGAAAATTGGATGAAATCCATATCAATATTGAAACATAGTTTGGTATATTTTGCATTGATCATAGCAGTTATGTAAGGAAATATCGTCATGGATGATTTGAGATTGGGATGAAAAAATCACTAAGTAGTAACTAACAAGAATTGCAACATTGTAAATTTATAAATTCTGCCCAATTTGTTTATGCAAGGAATGATAAACCATGTTAGGTTTACATTTAGTGTTGGTGACACGATACATGCAATTTACAATTAGTTTTGAGAGCAAGATAAACCAAATTGGTGACACTAAAAGCAACATAAAATAGTGTACTAGCAACCCACTCTAGATAGGTGACATATTTGGTAAAGTTGCATGTAGGTGTGAATGAAATGACATTCATGTTAATTGAAAGTTGGGATATTTTACCATTAAGATTGGTACACATTTAGCAACTGCAATTTGGACAACTTATCTATAGGTGTGAACTACACTAACTAATCCTATTAGTGTGGGTGGAAAACTAACACTAATTTTCTAGCCAAGGTGGAATTAATGTGGGTCCAAGGCTGGGCCAAGTCTTCTCCTAACTTGCCTTCATAACGATTTTCGACCTACAAATTGAATATAACTTCTAGAACAAGAGTAGCACAAAATAAATAATTTTGCATGTTAGTTGTCTCAAAAAACAACTATTGTGGCCCACACTAATTTTGTACTATAAATGTATAGCTTGGGCTCTAGAAAAGTTACCGTGGTCCACAGTCATAGGATTATTGAGTCATAGACCATCCCTATATAAGGCATGTAAGATCATCATCAACATCCCACCAGCTCACCGCCTGACGCTCCGAGCGAGAGAAAGCACTGCACCTCACGCTGCTCATTTCGAATCTTCATCAATTCACCACGAGCCTGCATGTGTGATTCAAGCATCTGAATGCTCGCTCATCCTCCCGAAACGTGGGCCTCTTATCAAATTGTCAACTCAGAGCATCCAGGCTTCTTAATATCCTGCAGATTTAAAAATCCACAGCACCGGAGCCTGGTTATAACTTGATCGATCGCCACTCAAGACTTCCATCTCACTCACTCACTCACTCACTCGTCTGAATCAACAAGCTCTCCAGCTTGATCGATCAGCTGGATCGATATTCCCTCCGCATACACTGGCTGCTGCAGGCTGGGTTGGTTGGTGATCGTTTGTGACGGGTGGCGTGTGGATTCTTCAAGTCTTCCCCTCCGATCCCGGCCCTTACGAATTAAATTACATTGAGGGCGCAGGCGCTGCAAGTGTCGAGGACCATGGCATCCGTGGTGGCTGATCCCAGCGACATCGTGGTTCCCCGGGGTCCGTTGGGGGGTCCAGGCGGAGCTAATGCTTACTACGACGGAGTAGGCGACATTGTGCAAATCACTGTCACTTACTCCGGCCAGGCGGTCTATTCTATGCAGACGACCTACCAACAAGCTGCCACCAAATTCACCAATGGACAACACGGAACCAATGGGCCAAGGAGCATCACGGTAAGTTAGCGTTTTATATTATATATATGTGTAGATCTGACATTGATGAGTTCGCCCGCTTGAATATTGTTAATGATAATATTGCTCATTCTTAACCCCAAAGCCAGTTAGTGTCGACGAACCTTGCATGACGTTTTCTTTATTAACGCTCTTGGGGTCGTTTTTTGGAGCAGAATCATGTGTCTAGATGTGTCAATATATTGAGATCCTATTAGTGTCAGCTAATAAGCTGGACTAATAATATTAATATTGCCAGCATTCTAGTAAATTAGCGTTTGAAGCTTGACATGGGAATGTTGAGAGATTTGCCGTAAGATATCATGATTAATTACAGGTTGCCTTGCTCGGTCGTTGGATTGAATGAATGGGGAATGAATCAGCTTATGATTCAGCGATGACGTACAATATTATTGTTCATTAGTGGATTATGCGTAATGTCTGATCTGCCTCATCCAACGGTCACTCAAATTCTAGACTTTCAAGCTGATTCGCGACGAATCATTAGAATGTTTTCGATTACTAATCACTAGGCACAGGGTTAGCTGAAGCATGCAGCTAAATCTTATAATGTTAATGTGAAATGATAATTGTGACGGCAGATCAAATTGGACTTTCCAACGGAGTACCTGGTGCAAGTGAAGGGAACCAGCGCCCCTGGTCCTGGCGTGGCTTCTGATGTGGTCACATCGCTCACCTTCATCACCAACAAGAAAACCTACGGGCCCTTCGGAGCAGTCGTCGGCCGCCAATTTCAGAGCTCCCCGCAAGGGAAGGTGGTGGGATTCTTCGGCAGGTCCGGAGATCTTCTCGACAGCATCGGCATTTTCAGCCAGTTTTCGGACCCAGACGACGACGTGTCCGCGGAGGGGCCATGGGGAGGCGCCGGCGGAGGAATGTTCTACGACGGCAGGGCCGACGGCATCGTGGAGATCGAGGTGGAGCACGGGGAGGGCATCGTCTCTCTCAACATCAATTACGCTCAGGGCAAGAAGGGCTTCCTGTCTACCAAACATGGGGGCGATGGAAAATACAAAGGCGTCGTGGACAAGGTACGTACTATGCCCCAGTTCACGTTAATCTCTAGACTGCTTCGATGGATTTCACAAATCATAGAGTTACAAGGTGCATAGAACTTATAATCGGAAGCGGCAAGTTTCGCTCAGACTAGTCGGTTGTACTTGACAACATTATTTACTACATCAAATGGAGTACGAGTCACAGTACTTATTACTCTTGGAATCTTAGGCCATTACACTTCTAAGCATCTTACAATGCTGTGTGTGTGTGCGCGCGTACCAATTGCTGACTTGCCTAGATTTGCATGTAGACCGAGTCATTTATATTTTAGAATCATGCTGCCAGATTGTGTTCAAATCGGATGAGTATCTGGCGCAAGTGACTGGAACGCACGGCGTTGCGCACTCGCTCAAGGTGGTTACATCGCTCACATTCATCACCAACAAAAGAACCTACGGGCCCTTTGGCACCGTGTCCGGAACCAGCTTCGAGACCCTCCCCAACAGCCGGGTGCTGGGATTCTACGGGCGCTGCGGTTGGATGGTGGATCAACTCGGAGCCTTTGTAGCGCACCCCCCTTTGCCGGTCCTTGTAAGTGAGCCATGGGGAGGAGTGGGCGGCGCTCCCTTCTACGAAGGTCGCGGCGAGATCAGCCAAATCACGGTCGTGTACACGAGCCAGTGCATTTCCAAGCTCCAGGTCACATATCTTCAGGGCGGCGAGCCTTTCGTTGCTCCCACACATGGCACTGCACAGGGACAAACTACTGTGGTAAGACACACACATATATGTATATATCATGATATGTGATGCATTTGAAATGATTGATCTAGCACATCATGAGTCCATGCACGCTAGCGTAAAGCTTCTTTATAAAATTATATGCAGGTGAGCGTATGATGTCGACATGGCTTATGTCTGACATGACCAAGTCCCGATCTAGTCATGTGCAAGCCACGTCCTTGAAGTTAGTGGTTAATCCAGCTAATAGAAAGATTAAGTCGACCAAATTTTTAATCTAAATTTGACAGCTTAATTTCAATATTTAGTCGCCTGATGATCATATGAATCAGTAACGGTGATTTTTATTAATTGATATCATGATAAATTTCTACTTAATAATTTCTTTGTTTCAAAATATCTTCTTTGGTGCAACGTGCAGATCAAGCTGAATCCTGACGAGTATGTGGTGCAAGTGCTGGGCACACACGGGCAAGGATTCAATATCGCAGATTTGATTCGATCTCTCAAGTTCGTAACCAACAAGGCGACCTATGGTCCTTACGGCAATACATCGGGAACATGTTTTGCTTCACCGAACGAAGGGCATGTCGTGGGCTTCTTCGGACGATCTGGGGATCTCCTCGACCAGCTCGGTGCAATCGTGGCTCCATCCGCCTATTACCATGATTAGTTACCGCCTGCATTCTAGGCAACGACGTCAAGCATTGAAGAAGTATAGGCATCGTGGTAACTGAATGTATATCATTGAAGAAGTATATGTTTATATACACTTATATATTGCTGCACTAGATCAATCTTGTGCAACGGCACCTAATTCTTTCTTAACGAAATTATTTATTGCAGTTCATCAGAACTTCTCAGATCGACTTGCAATGTGGAGGCATGGAAACATACCTAACTTGCGTCCATTACAGGGATGAATTTTTCTCCTGTATGTAGCCCAAACTGTAAGACCGAGTCATTCTTATACAATCTGATTTGGAAGATTTCTGTGCACTGAGATGGATCATGGGGCTTCTAGTTTGAAGCCGTTTCTCGGCTATGTTGAAGCAATCCTCGGATCTTTGGAGACATTCTCGTCAGCTGATCAATATGAGGACGAGAAGAGAGTCTCGTGATAGTGTGTTCATTAGTTGAAGAGACTGTGTTTGTACTAATCTGTTGCGAAGGGCATTGCTAACCCCTAGTTATCTACACCTGTGCTCCTCGGAGCCACTTGTCTGTTGTACTTGCCTACATCAAAAGCATCCTATGCTTATCTAGGACCTTATTTCTGACTCGCTGGAAACAAGACCAATATTGTCAAAACTGCATCTCTGGGAACTTGGCGAGAGTAATATAACCCATTTTCTAAAGATGCACGTGTCGTAATGATTCGCTGCAAGAATGTCTCTGAACGCATTCGATCAACATCTTAAAAATTGCTATTATGCAAGATTGATATGCAACAGAAATCATCCTATTACAGTTGTAGATATTACATGAGAAATGTCATTTCGTTTGCCTCCAAAAAAAATATACAAGTATAATCTTAAAATCATCAGAAACGATATTTTATCAGTAATTGGAACTAGTCCGAGGATTATGTCTTCTATTCTGCAAGGCTTGAAGTTTGTTCGCTGCTATCATTAGAAACAGTCAGGCGATTGGTGCAAGTCAAAAGGACCACCAGTACAAACAATAACACACCACATCATCATCACCACAAATCATTTGTGGCTTCACGATAACCTTTGTCGTAAAAGATAACTTCCAGGCAAATTTATTAGGTTTTTATCCCACTTGTTGTGAGTAGTATGCAACAAACCATGCATGCTCCTGTGCACCAAGCGATTATTTTTACTGATAAATCTCCTTACTTCGCCGATAAACAGACAAGATGGCATGTTGGAGTAACCCACATGATGATCCTTACCCTGAATGGCTAGAACGACGTCCGAGATTTTCAAATTTCCATAAAATCCATCCAGCAATAAATTCTACACAACCACCAAAGAGGAAACTATTATTTAATGTGAATCGTACAAGAGTGAATGGACTTGCTGATCATGGTTCTGGAAATTAGTCCGTCACAAGAGTTTCGGTGATTCAAAAACCTCTTTTGAACACATGAATCTCCATAGTGCATCCATCTAACAGCACACAGATTCTATCAGCTGCTGGAAAAAGTCCCCACCAAATCGTCCTCTTCCAGCCGCTCTTTATGAGCCTGAACTATCCGTTTGGATCAGTTTGGAAATGGGGTGTAATCCCTCTCCGACTCCATATCTTCCCATGATTCTAGGGAATGAGGATGTACACTGATGTGTGAAATAAGGTGTCCCCACGCTAATTTATCGACTTCCACAATATTTTGCTTGTTTAGTACTACAGTAACAGAATTCAAGCTATTCGTTTTTACCGTGGTTGATATATGAATTGATAAACAAAATCATAAGTTTTAATAATCTGGTTTTGACCAATTTGCATGGAATGTAAGAGAGGAAACTGTATTCATATTCAATAAAAACATTCAAATCTTACTATGTAATTACAAAGGATCAAGAATATCAAATTTCACTTACATGAAAAATTATGACATCAAACAGGATTCGCATCGATCAGAACAAGGAATCTTAATCGTGCCGGTAAAATATAGAGGTGCCTTGTTAGCTCAGTTGGTTAGAGCGTCGTGCTAATAACGCGAAGGTCACAGGTTCGAAACCTGTACAGGGCATTTTTTGCCTTTCTTTTCGATGCACCTGCAAAGCTTCTGTTGTGTCAACGAGTGTATTGCGAGGAATTCAGCCAAGAGATTGTGAGCATTCCTTAGAGACGTCTGTAAGAAATACAATCTTGTGTCCTCTCTCAGATGGGTCCTTGAGACTAGGATACCTGTATTGCTAAGCACTAAGTCTGGTTATGTATGATGAAGTAAGATAATTAGAGAGTTGTGTGTAATGAATATTATGTAGCCCTTCCCTATCACAGACACTTTTGTGGCTGAATATCTTGCATGAATAGGTACAGAAAACG
Organism: Polytrichum commune; assembly: GCA_950295325.1. Lineage (NCBI taxonomy): Eukaryota > Viridiplantae > Streptophyta > Polytrichopsida > Polytrichales > Polytrichaceae > Polytrichum > Polytrichum commune. Next base: position 20,064,259 of record OX485809.1, read on the forward strand.
CTACTAGCAGACTTTCATATCATGGTGGTTTCGAAGTTCTCTGAGGTGCCTAAGTGAATTTCAAGTGTAGCAAATGAAGGTTTTGCACCTGAGTTGTGATTTGCTTACATAGCAACAACAACATTAGCGGTGGTATAGCAGCAGAGTTCAGATGCGCTGTTGGAGTCATAATGTGGTGAATCCAGGGCGGCAATACCTGTACAATAACCATGGGTTATTGACAATCATGATAAGTTCATAATTTAAGCATGATAGTGTTGTGTTAAGAGTATAAATGTAAAAATAAAGCATAATAAGGCATACTCTTATCGAGAGGGGAGGGGAGGAGAAAACAGGTTCAAATTGTCCAGTGGCCAGTGCATTAGACAAGTCAAAATTGTTCATTCCACTTGGATATTAGAGTTATCCTTTAACTCAACCGGAGTTTTAGTAGGGAGTTGGTTGTTTCGCATGCATAACTTTCCATGTTCAGTAAGTTGTGGGTGCATGCTTGGAGACGCCAAAATGACGCCAAGAGACGCCAAAATGAGTTTGGTACCCAATGAACTAATATGGAAGGTTCTTCGTTCAAACCTCCACGTACATTGACTCCAAGCATGCACCCACAACTTACCGAACATGGAAAGTTATGCATGCGAAACAACCAACTCCCTACTAAAACTCCAGTTGAGTTAAAGGATAACTCTATTGACCAGGCATTGTTGACAGCATAGTCATCCAAAATGTCGAGAGCACATGTTCACTCAAGATCCAAATTTCACCCGAAATAAATATGTCGAGACAACATGTTCATTCACATGTGATACAACAGGATCTAAGTTTCGATAACACATTATGAGATAGAGGTTGATATTACTTGATGGTCGAATTGAAAGTAAGACTTGAGATTACCTAGCTAACTTACTACATTTTTTATATTAATGATTGAAACATATCTCTAATGGATTTCCATAGGGGACACTCCTACACAAAGTGTGTCTCATTTTCAACTACATTATAAAAGCAGAAGTGGTATAGTCTTCTATCTCTGGGGATAGGGATAGTCAACCACTGTCCAGTTTCAATGCAAGTTTATGATTCAAGATGCGGTAAGTAGCAATGATCTTGCATCATGGTGGACCATCTCAATGGTGCTTCAAGTACAATTCACATTTGTAATTAAGAAAATCCTTGAGCTGGATGGAATCTAGTTTCTTCTCGAGAGATGCAAAGAGTGCCTCTTTAGTAAGAAAAACCTTCTTGAGATCATTGAATTTGGTTTTTGATGGTGTTGGTGTTAAGCAATGAAAAGTATCAAACAAAGACAATTGAGGAAATTAGATGCCATTCATGTAGACTACTAAAATTAACATGTTGTTTTAAATTTAGTTTTAAATGATAGAGGTCCTTTCAAGGGGTAAGTCAAAAAAATTATCACCTATTTATTACGTGGAAGTGAACAAATATATTGGGTTTTGGGCCTTGAAATTGAGGTGCACTCAATATGGGTTTTATGAACTAGGTAGCCTTCAGAATGCAAGGATAACTTTTTTTTTAAAGTCTGGCAGGGCAGGCAACGTTTTTCGGTCCGGTTCGGAAAAGTTTTTCTAGGGCTGCTTGAGGGTTGTGGGTGTCAGAATTCATTGCACAACCTCTGCTATGTCAGTAGCTCTCTAGGATTACTTAGTCGTCGAATCACCAAAGATCTTTTACCTCACAAGATAGATTAAGAAACCAAGGTTACAATTATTAGTTGGCTTAGTATTATTACTAATTTGAATTCTACCTCACTGAGGTTATATGTACTGGAACTATTCATCAGTAAATGAAGATCATTACTTGAGCATATGAGTTACTTGTGTCTGTTCTAACAGTGGGTTGCAGGCCCTCGGCCCTTATCATATCAGGGGACCGTTACCTTAATAAGCTCGTGGAGGGTGCTTTAGTGTCCAACGTCCATATCCAACAAACATGTTGGCCTCCCAACCAAAGGCCACGGACAGTGTATATATCACAAAGGCATCACCAAAATCAATGCTCATATAATCTAATTAATTTAATTGTGATACAAAATTACACCACCTCTTATAATCAATCTTCCACTAACAACAATATAAAAACATGTGGTAAGAGATTTATATATGAATGTTGCAACTATACTGCAATGACATCCATGGATGCATTTCCGATACACATGTGTTCTTATTTTATTTGAAGGTCCAACTATGATAAGGTGAACCACTACAAACTAAATGGAAAGGAGTCCTTGCATTTCATGAGGACTTACGTTTTAGGCATTCTTATCGATCAAAATCACATATCATTAATTAAAAAGTGATGACAATATGTATAATTGTGCTAAGTCTTGACTATAACCCTAAAAAAAGTTTTTAAATAAATGCATGATAACTATCTAAAGGAGTGCCAAGGAATGTGGAAAAAGGGTGACCCATGGCACAATGTTGGTACACCTGATCGTGGTTGGACCCTTATCTAGATACTTTAAATTATTCCTAGAGAGCTAGGGGTTCTAGACAGTCACCTTTGCATAAAAAATAAAAATAAAAAAATAAAAATTGCCTGTGACAAGTGCACAAAAAAGCTTTTGGAGGCCTTTTTTTTTTTTGACACTTATGGTGTTATTGGATTCATGTCAATGTCTTCTATCTAGAGTAGGCATAACAATTTCCCATAACTTACGAATTTTGCATAAGTGTTGTATTGGTGTGGAATTGGGGTGATTTTCCTCATGTCTGGAAATTTAACAACAAAATCACAACTTATAGTCAAGTTTTGAAATTACTGTTAATTTGCAAAGGCAAGATTCTCTCCCAACCCACATTCACAACATAGGTCGACCTATGCCCGAGAACTAAGTAACGAAAACTTGAGTGCAATTAGTGCCCTTTTCAAGGAACCCAAATCCATGCCCTTTTAACTTACATTTTCTAGCACATCAAATGTGAGGGCTCCATGTGTGCTTCTTGCTGACTTTTTCCATCATGTTAGAAAATAATAGCTATATGTGTAAAACTTCATGACTTTAGGGGACTCTATATAGTAAGATTGGGGTATCAGAAATGGCCCGGTCTGTCTGCTCTACACATATTGCAAGTCTTTACAAAATAACAAATCGTAGACTCTTAGATGCATTTCGAGGGAGTAATGAGGAGCTGTTCTAGATAGAAGAGTTGCCACCTCGGGTCTTATATTTCCTCATCAGAGCTTCATGGGGTGCATGGGATCAGGGAAGCTAAGCTTAACAAAACAATGAAACTTTTTCAGTTTCATCAGCACTCATCTAGCATTCAAGGCAAAGCAGACCTGTACACAGTCCTCTAAACAACCCTGCAATATTATTAGATACGCCGTCAACTCACGAAAAGAATGGCACCCTTTCTATCAATGTTCTGTCTGTAACGTAAGTTACATAACAAATGTTCTTCACTTTCAGGTCCTCCAAAATTTTAACATGCACTTCAGGCATCAAGAACGGAAAGTGGAGACCAACATCACTATACAAAAAGACAGTGAACAGCCCAATTTCTTCAACAATGATATTAGTACTAGCAGAATAAAGACGTTTGTCTTATCACTATATTCGTTAATTTGGGACTTTTTCGGCATTTTGAGACAATTACAAATATAAGAACATGAATAAAATCACACAGATATTGGAGAATGTTGTAAGATGCAAATACTTTGAAGCGGGTGTTCATATCAAGAACCCAATTAAGAATTCATATCAAGATGGTTTAGGTAGGACGACCCAAACATTAGACCATGTTGTTGTGGTCCATATATTAATTTGAGACAAGAGAAAGTCTCAAATTAACGAATATAGTTCGTCAGATAGCCATGTCAAGATGCTTGAGATACATCATAAGATCATCATGTGTCTTACCCTAACAAATTCCACGCAGACAGCATCCATTGTAACGACGTCTAGCAGAATAAAGACATATTGCAATATGTAGCATACTTTCAATGTGATCAGTGACAGCTTTCAGCAATAGCCCACGGTCAGAAGAAGCCCACAGTGTTGTCAAGGGTGGAAGTATGTGTATATTGCCTGAGAACTACAAGTGATCAACTGTACATCTTAGTCCTCATCAACAACCCCCATATTATTAGAATCCGCAGTCCCAGGTAAAGAATGATAACTTTCTTGTCGATACATCAGTGTCTGCCTACTACCTGATCAACCTTGCTATAAACTGTTCTGACTATGGTTTAAAGATGACAATAAAAAGAATCCCACTCCAGGGATGATCAGTTCACTACATGCTAATAAGTAACTCACTGGGTGGTGTTGAAATACGGTGCAACCTAAATGTGGGGATTGAGGACTGGTTAGAAGACAATGCTGGCAGCTAATTGTTATTGATCACAAGGAGGAAAAGAAATGAACTGTGGACCTCCAACATTCTTCTACAGAGTCACCGATGAGAAACTCGGTCCAGAGTAAGCTGACTCCTCTACATGTTATTTCTCAAAAAGTGCCACATGAGTTACATATGCAAACACACACGGGGAGCACTCACCACAACATGCATCAACATTTGCCGCTTTGCGATGGTGAACTTGATAAATTAAACACGATGATGATGATGATGATGATGACTCTGAACGAAACGTTTTGATGTATGGTCTTACTGCCCTGGGCCCCTGCCATGATATGCGGGTGAAGAAGTCGACGAAGCTTATTGTTACAGCCAGCATTGTTCGATGATCGTCATCAGGACCAGCTAGTCCCTTCATCTTATTCATAACTTGATAAGTACTTTGTGTCGATGTACACTACTGCCATTGTGATGCGCCATGATCCATCGATGAACTAGTTATAGCCACAGATGCCATAAGTGCACTTTACCCCGTGCTTGCATCTCTTATGGCAACCACCACAATGCTCAGCGTCTTTCAAGATGTACTTGCACTCGCCAGTACAACATACGGAGCCGAAACCACACTTTCGGCCACACTTGCCGCAATTGAAGTTATCACTTCCGTTGAGCTTCACACATTTGTTTTCGCAGCAGGTGGAACCCTTCTTGCACTCGGCGTGTACCCCGCATCGCTTTGGTTCTGGCAGCTTCTCGCACTTGCCTTCGACACATTGGAATCCCGCCTTGCACTCCTTCCCACACTTGCCGCAATTCATAGCGTCGCTGTACAGGTTCACACAAGATTTGTTTTTGCAGCAGGTGGAACCCTTCTTGCACTCGGCGTGTACCCCGCATTTCTTTGGTTCTGGCAGCTTCTTGCACTTGCCTTCGACACATTGGAATCCCGCCTTGCACTCCTTCCCACACTTGCCGCAATTCATCGCGTCACTGTACAGGTTCACACAAGATTTGTTTTTGCAGCAGGTGGAACCCTTCGTGCACTCTTTGTGTACCCCGCATCCCTTTGGTTCTGGGATCTTCTCACACTTGCCTTCAACACATCGGAATCCCGCCTTGCACTTCTTCCCACACTTGCCGCAATGCATCGCATCGCTGTACAGGTCCACACATGTTATGCAGCAGCCGGGTTTCTGAAAATGGTGACTCCTGCATTGCGCGACCCTCGAGCACCGATCACCGTGGGGTTCCGGCTTCTCTTTCTTCTCCACCAACAACCGACGTCGACTCCCTGAACGTTGATGAATGCCCACAGATACTGCATCTTCATCATCATCATCACTTTCTCCATTGAATTCCTCGGTACTTCCGGCTTCATTCTCAGTATTACTCATGTACTGATCACCCACCCCATCAACATTCTCATCCACTCGACTTAATGTTTCCCCATCCTTCTGGGACACATTGAATGCCTGTTCAGTGGACTCGGCTGATACAACACAAAAGATAGCACAAGTACTTAAAACCATCAATAGCACTACACCCGCAGCGGCTACTCTGATCGACCCTGCACCCATTTTGGATGTCCGTCTGTCTGTTTGTCTGTCCGTCTGTCTGTGTTTCTGATTAGTACTCGGAGTGACATGAGGCTCCCTCGCTAGAGCATAATGGATCGACCTGAGTCACCTGACCTCCAGTTGATCGAGGCAGACGATGTCGATGATGTAGTCGAGGGAAGTTTATGAGTAAAGTCGGCAGGGTGGATTAAATATAAAGCAATCGGGGTGAGTTTTCATGTAGGCCGCTCGTCCACCAGAACAAACCCGCCCAAATGTACAGGAATCCAGTGGGGTAGGGTTCGTATGTGTCAACTAGCTACTCCCGTCTACTCAATCCGGGCCCATTTATTAATCTTAACCTCCTCCTCTAATCTTAACCTCCTCCTTTTAATAATCGGTCGGTGAAAAGCACTTGTAGGTTGAAAAGTCTTTAATGTATGCATGAAAGTCTAGCAGCCCCTGTATGCGGCCCTCCACATTGGAGCGCCTGGTTGGATGGGGCTTGCGCTTAGAGCATCCCCAGGAGAGATAGTAAGCAACCCGCCAAAAATAATATATTATATGGTGTTTAGGAGCCCTCCATCTTGGGCGGGGCCGCTCATCTTGAGTCAGAGCCCACCAAAGCCTAGGCATACCCCCGGTATAATTAGGAAGCAATCAATAAGACAACGACACCTATTATCTGACATGGGATAAAGTAGGATATCGGAGTATCTGATATTAAAGTAATCTTTTGGCGGGCCGGAGGAGGGTCGCCATATGAACCATTTATGGCGTTGGAAGGCCTTTACTATACCCGGGCCGCTTCTAAATTATGCCGGACCGGACATTGGTGGGGCTCAATTTATGCCGGTACCGCCACCTAAGAACCCGGGATGCCCCATTTTTGGCGTTGGCATGCCCTATGGCGAGGCTGCTGGGGACGCTCTTAGTACATGCGAACACCTCCGATCCACTAGTCTAGTTTCTAGAATCTAGCAGGCAAGCGGCCTGCATTGAAAATTGAAACCCACCCTTAAGCAAATGCAGCCCGAAAGATCCGGATATAGTAACGGGCGCCTTGAATATATGAAATTCTCCCCTTCATTGCTTCTCAGGTCAACCCATCTCCTCGTGCAGCAATACCATTCATTCATGGAAGCTGCAGCCTATGCCAAAACAGGAAGGAGAGTAATGGAATGGAATCGAATCGCATCTCCCCTTATCCCATGTCCCAACTACAATATTCATAAGATCGATTGCTTGTGACGATTCAAGACTATGGGTCTAAATGCGGGAGGTGTAAGGTACATAGGAGGCCCTATTTTCCACAAGCACCTCGTCTTTGGTGGTTGGAACAGAGTCGAATTGCATTCATAAAATCAAGAGGACAGAAAGGCCATGCACCGCTCAGTCGGAGTTGTGAGAAGGAAGCTCCACAAAAGTTGGTAGCAAGGGATTGAGTAACTTCCACTTGAGGTGAGTGAGATTACCTGTACGAAGCATCTCACTACCGCACCAAATGCAAACCAATTCTGCCTCAAGGGCGGCGTGATTTTCTGCACTTCTGCACTTGTCAGCAAATTTCATGACTTCGACTATGATGTGTCACAAGCAACTTTGGTTATTGGATTGTTGTGAAATCGTTCCTCTTTGTCAATAAATGTGATTCACAAAGATTGTTTTATGATGCCTCAGAATTTGAGTTGAGATTCAAAAGTTGGAAGACTCACTCAAAGTAAAAGATTATTAAGTTGCACCTCTTAAGATATCATTACCAACTCCGCATCAAAAATCAAATATCACATGCATAGTCTATGCTGTGCCAAAGCAATCTTTGACATATCAGTGTCCTCCTTGTGCAACCGTGGCAAGCAAATAATGTGCTTGCCAAGTTTCCCATACTATTGATAAAACCAAAGTTCTTGTAATAGATGTTGGTTTAGATGTAAGATGGTGAATAAGCATTCATACTTAGTACTATTCATTTTCTAAGTAAAGCCAAAAATAAAAAGGCAAAATGCACGACAAACTCCTAATCCCATGGTGCATCGACCTATAGCTCAGTAATGTTATGTGACCTTACCCTCCTAATTCCAAGTTAAATAAAGAGAAGGGGGGGGGGGACAATCGCTAACTTAAAATTTGGATAAACAAATAGTCAATATATGGCATTTTCATTGTGCATAATATAGCCAACATGTAAATACTCATAAACACACACACACACACACATACACACACAAGATCACACATAACATAGAGGGCTCTCTATTCCAACAAGAGTAATTATTTCCCTTCAAAATTTGCCACGTGTTGTGCTTAAATTCACCACTACCCACTTGTATCCCACATGGAAACTACATTCCAACACATGTAAAGTTGAAATAGGTTTGGGAGCCCTTTACGGAATGTTCCTTACACCAATCACATTTTGTTGGTTGAATAACTAAGGTGTAGGATGCTTAATCCAACACCTATAAATGCCTCCTAATCACCAAGATTATTGTATCTTGAATCATTCCCCATGGTGTAGGAGTGCTTGGGCCCACGAAGTGATGGTTTTAGGTGCCATTAGTAGCGCCACCTCATACAGGCCTCCACTACCTCCACAGTAGTGTAGGTAATGTCCAAAATGACCCTAAACTACTGGGTGATAGTGGAGAGGCACTCATTTCCGAATGGAGTGGTTGACGGTTTGATTCCCGCTGTGAAATCTTCTCTCTACTTGACAGGAAAAAGAACTACTTAGGTAGGTAGGAAGCCAAGAGTCCACCCTCTACAAGGTAGGCAGTAAACCCCACCTTGCACCAAGAGGATTCTTGAGCAGGGTAGGGCCAACGGGCTCAAATTCACGTCGGATTGCCCGATGTTGGTTGTTATTATTGTAGTGTAGATAACATGCTCCACTCTATCTCTAGTCATTTCAAGGTGGGTTTAGGGTGGCTTGTCGGAGCCTATTCTAGCCATTTTATTCACGAGGGGGGAACGGTTCTAGCCATTTTATTCTCAAAGCCAAGGAGGTAGGCATACAAAGCACAAAGGGGGTTAGTACCTAGGATGCAAGGTGACGATTTTGCAAGCAAACCGGGTGGAATCATGAAGGTGGCCAAGTGGCTTTGCGCACCATTACTAGTTGGGCTTTGATCTAGCTTGGGTTTAGTACCCAACTATGGTGTGTTGGTTCTAAGCAATGAAGGTGGGGGTCCTCATCATATGTAAAGTCGTCATACATAGGATCTAGGAAATTGATTTAAGGAAGCTACTGGTTTTGACTTTGAATATTCATCAAATACTCACTTGAAGCTAATTCATGTGTTCTTTGTACCTAAGTTCAGCTCAAAAAGGTTAATACGAATATATATATATATATATATAATTCGTAAAAATATCAACCACAATAGCTTAAAGTGTTGATTTACAGAAAGCACCCTCTACCATATTCTTCTTGGCAACTGAGTTCCCTCAAACTAATCCACAGTTACTGGAGCTGCTTCCATCCAATGTCAGATTAGTTAGAAATAGAAATGCTCCTATATAATTACTCCCAACAGCTCATGTCGTTCAATGTAACAATGCCAAAAATAGCTTGATTTGTTTTTTTTGTTTTTTGTCTCTGCTTTTGTTACACAGTCGAGATTCTGTCCCAGTACAGTGATGCATGACTACCGCCTGCTGTAAACTACCTATACCACCTTTGTACTTCAACATCACCAGGGTTATCTGCCACTTATAAAAGGTCCTCCTCCTTTGCAATGTTTGCATTGGGTCAGAAAGTCCTCCCTGTGTCCTCCCTGTGTCCTTTGCATTAGAGCCACTTTTGGGTTTTGACTGGATTTAAGCACACTCAATCCTGTGCATGTCCCTGAATAGTTGCAGAGGAAATGTTTCTCAGTATTTTGTTATTTCATTGAATAAAACGAATGTGTTGCTCCTGATGAGTGCATGCACCAGTTCAAGCACCCAAACCCAAGGTGATTGTGGCCTAATTGTGGGGACTGCAACTCCAGATAGTTTGACCGATGGATTGAATCAGGAGTTGTCTTGAATCTGATTCGCAATCGCAATGATCACCCACACTATTTTTAATTTTTAATTTTTAATTTTTTTTTGAGAGACAGGAGGTCAATCGACCAACGCCAAAAATGAATATCACCCACACAAATTGTCGTTTGAATTTTCTTAATCGAAATTGAGATGTAACAGTAAACATGAGGTCAAAGTGAATTCTTTTTCATTTTCTTTTTAAGTTATCGGGTCTTGGTCCGAGTCTCAAATTTGTGCACGATTGAATCTAGAATGGTGCCTAATATCTTTTGAGCACATAGTCTAATTTCATCATAACATATGATGCCTTATTGATGTCCATTATTGACAACAAACCTTACCATACACCACTCAAATTCAAGTGTTCAGTTGGGAAGAGCAGTCGCCACTTAATAAAGAAGGTCCACAACCTCGTAACAAGTATTTGAATTTAATAACCATTTCTGATTTTTTGTTTGAAGGTTGAGTTCTCTTTTTTGCACTGAAATTAGAACTTAATTTTGCTTATAAGTAGGTGCAAAAAGAAAATGTCCGTTTAAGACCCCATTACCTTACAATGTTGGGCGAAGTTGGAAGTGCCCACATTGCATTCAAGTTGTAAATCCATGTGTGAGTATGTAAAAGAATTGACCCAACCTTAGTCGTACTTTGCACTTAGCAAGTAAGCCTAACCAACTACTTATTTAGCAAGTAGGCCTAGCCACCTAGAAAGTAAGCCTACTTAGCCCGCCTAGCCCACTTAACCCGCCTAGCATGCCTAGTCAACCTAGCCACCTAGCCTGCTTAGCCCCTAGCCCGCCTAGCCCCAACAAGACCCTAAAGTTGGCCTCCCTGAAAAAAGACATGAGGCCCTCGGCCCCACCCCGCCTTGGTGGCAAGCACCACCCCCGCCCCCGGCACCTAGGACCACTAAGGCCCTTGGATGGGCCTTGGTGGATCAACGGTCTGGATGCACCATGCTCACGAAAACACAAGGCTCATTCACAGCACCTCAGTGGCGCGGCATCCAAGGTGTATGTGAAACTAAAGATGGAATATTGGTATGATATCTAAAGGTATAAAACTTACCCCCATATGATTTTATTTTTCTTCTCTTTTTTGAGACAGGAGGCCATTTAGCCAACGCCAAATGCATCAGTACCACGGCAAGCACGTCCACTTCATGGGGAGATTGAGCCCCTCAAATGCACCTCACCACCACGTAAGGAGTAACAAAATACCAAAGTAACAGGACCTTGCCAAGGACAACCCAACGTGCCACCCACCCAAGGACCACCCCCACCCCACCAATCAAGGACAACCCCCAAACTGCCAAGAAACAATCAAAGTGCCGAACAACCACATTGTTGAACAGCCTACATACATTGATGCTTCCAATTCCAAGTGAGTTTTAAATTGTAATGACTACAAAGGACATTCCTAGCCCCCCCCCCCCCCAACATATTGTTGAACCCTTTGAAGAGGGCCTTGGCCAAAAAAGCAATGATAGTAACATACTTAACCACCATCTCCCAAACCACCTTAGCGTACATAATGAGATTATTCCAAATGAGGTATTAAACCTCGGATTCATGCCATTGTTCTTGGTTAAACACCCGGTCATTACATTCAAGCCAAATGGTCCACAGGGAGATGTCCTAGAGAAGGTGCCAAATTTTAATTTTCTTGACAAACTTCTTAGGAATCCTCTTCCCAAAAATATTTGTTTTTAATGAAAGTTATCATAGTTGCCAGTATAACCCCCACAAAGGTCATGCATGATAAAAGTGCCACACCACCAAGCTTGGATACGCAACTCCTACATTATACGCAGAGGGCATCATCATCAAAACAACTTAGAGGACGGATTTTGTAGAAATTATATCAAATTATACAAAAATAAAAGGATCAAAAACTTGGGTGAAGACCAAATTAAATAAAATGAGATGTAAAAAAAGTTGGGCTGCATATTTAGTTATTTTAAACCTCCACATTGTATATAAAAAATTAAAACACCTATTTTTTTAACCTTGTAGTGCATTTAATGTTAATATGTCTACACAAACAATTGCCTCCAATTATAATTAAAAGTCATTGGCAATGTTTTATTTATAATATTTGTTTTAAAACCCAAAAAGTTGGGTAGTTTGGCCTATGTACATGTATTTTAAAGAATCATATAATATGTTTATAATGCAATTATTTGCTTCAAAGAATATTCATTTCCTATGCATAATTAGATATTTGGATTCTTGTTAAAAGGGCTACAAGAGTTTCCTACATTAAAAATAATTATATCACTTGAGATTGGACTAAAATACATTATAAATGATTTTAAATCAGGGCCATATCATATAGGAATTGCGTACATGGACTGCCAAGCTCTCTGGGCTTGAATGCAGTCCCAAAACTTATGTTTAATTGATTAACTCATGTTAGGGAGGCAAAAACACACATTTCTTAGAGATGGATGTTGGTGCAATACGGGCCCTGCATTCGTTGACAAGAACCGGCTCGTGCCAAATGATCCACATAAAAGCAGTTTCTTTGCCGAAGCATGCCGGATCTTATACTTGAGACCAATAGAACTTGTAATTGCTCAGGAGGTAGCCTTGCCATTTATCCGCCACCCTAGTCATGCCGGGGATCTTATTGATGACCGAATATCTGCCAAATTTTGTGGTATAATTAAGGAAACACTAGCCTTCAACCCACCTACAATGGTCTGGCTCAACTGCAACTATCTGCTCCTTATGTGTTACAGCGGGAGTTGCAACCTTGTTTACATGGTCTAGCAGGGTGAAAGGTCTTGCTTGTTATGTGTGATTCCATGAATGGCTCTTAGATTCCCTATTGTTGTGATAAAAAAAAGTTTCTTCATATGTTCGCCTAGACTAGGTATCTTGAAAACCATCATCCTTATCTAGATCTATGTTTTTACATCTACCCAAATGAATAACTTGTGCAAGATTTGTAGGCCTCCTTTAACCTCTAGGTGGATGTCTTTGTGTCATTTTGCAATCTCTAACCCTACAAGACCAACTATGGCATGCTCTACATCTGAAATGCAAACTTTGCAATCCAATTTGCTCCTTGAGCAAAGCAATACATGCTAACAACTTTCCAAAGTTTAGGTTTGAAAGGAAGAGCATCCTTCCACCCTAAAACCCACTAAAATTGAGCTCAACATTCGAAGGTAGAGTCTCACCAAGCTGAGCACGCAACGGGTTAAGGTAATCTTCTGATGTAGATTGGCTCGCTTCAGCCAGTACTGCAATCACCGCATCAGCCATTTCTTGATCTTGTGGCATTGCTTCCCAGGCTTGAGTAACTGATCAAAACAGAGACCTCCTCCATACTAGACTTTTTTCCCGCAAAGGTCTCCATACTCCCGTATCACACCCTCCAGTTCCCTTTAATTGCTCTTGAGATCTAGATCTGACAACAAAATTGATGACCTAAACACTTCGATTTGTATGCCTCTGCATGGGTTCCTGATCTTTTTACCTCATCATCATCTTGTTCCCACTGTTCATAACTCCTTTTGAGAAGGCACTAGTTTCAAGGATTATGTTGCACTTGATATCAGCAGAGGCTCTCCCTCCCCTAACATTACCAAACCCACATCTCTTAACTCCATCCCACTTACCGAGGCATGGCAGAGCTGCAACAAACCTCGGTAACTGGGTCGCCCCACCCGGGCCAGTTTGGAGCAACTCCCGGCAGCCCCAACTGCCACGCTGGCTCCCGGGCGAGCCTACCATCGCCAGCCTGTCATCCCGGCCACGCTGTCGCACTGTAACGGCCGACCCTCAGATCGCCCGCCATGCCATTGGGCTCCATATGGCATGGCCTTCACCCACCCATCCATGCATGCGGCCATCGCTCGCCCTCGGGGACTGAGATACACACCTTATAAAAATGTGGCTCAGCCACCCTTGAAGAGTTTCTTGTAACCTAGAGTTGCTAGTGTGTTGCTTGTAGTCAGGGTTGTCTATCGCGACGTCATGACGGTGTCGTGTCGTGTCGTGACGGACCCCTCCGTCACGACACAATAGGGTCCACGTAGGGTCAACATAGGGGGAACGGACTAGGGTGGGTAAAATACTTACCTTCTTGCCAAGGTGGCGTCCTATGTGGCAGAAAACGCCGACGTGGTCGTGGATATGCCTAGCGCTAGGTAAATCATTTTGCCATTTTGTTTACCATTTTGTTAAAATCAAAGTAGTAAAAAACGACTAAGGAGGGTGTGGGGCGGACGGGGGACGAGGGTGGGGCGGACGGGGGGGGGGGGGGGAACGGAGCGGACGGGGTTGGGAACGGGGGCGGACGGGGGGGGGGGTCGGGAACGGGGGCGGACGGGGGGAACGGGAGCGGACGGGGGGGGGAACGGAGCGGACGGGGTCGGGAACGGGGGCGGACGGGGGGGGACGGGGGGGGGGGGAATTTTTTTTAAAAAAAAAAATGGGGCGGACGGGGAACGGAAAGAAAAAAAAAAAAAAAAAAAAAAAAGAGGGGCGGACGGGGGAGCGGACGGAGGGGCGGACGGGGGGGAACGGGGCGTACGGGGTTGGGAACGGAGCAGACGGGGTCGGGAATGGACCGGACGGGGTCGGGAACGGAGCGGACCGGGGGGGGGGGGAATTTTTTTTTAAAAAAATGGGGCGGACGGGGAAGGGGGGGGGGGAAAAAAAAAAAAAAAAACTGGGGCGGACGGGGGAGCGGACGGAGGGGCGGACGGGGGGGGGAACGGGGCGGACGGGGTT